>CM021317.1:12800544-12957122 GCA_010645155.1 Tigriopus japonicus
TTGCAAATGACACTCAAATTTGTGTTTGCTGATATAGCTGAGCACAATACGAAATCTCCATTAGGTGACCCTACCTTGCGACCTCGCGCAAAAAAGCTTGCCCAACACACCAAGTCACATCACTAATCACTACTAGAGACGCTTTATTGTGTAGCTTGAAACAACGTTGCTGGGAGTTTCAAGCCGACACTTTTAGAAGCTGTTTTTAATTGTATGCAGTGTGCCACTTAGTAATGGGGGGCAAACAAGAGATTGGGCAAGCTGTACTGGCACAGTGCTTGGGCTTGCTGAAGCTTGGCATAGCTTGGGTGTCTGTACAAGTACTTTACCCAGCTAACAGGTTTGCCAAATTTGCTATGAACGAAGAATAAACTTGACATCCGAATTTCACTAACCAGGCTGATTCAGCTAAATAGGGCCCATACCTTTGAAAAGATGTATTTTTAAGAAAATTACACACTTCAATTCTCTCACATGGGGAAATGCAAAAGATTTCAAGAATACTAAAAAAAGATTTGGCATTTTATTTTTCATGCCGGAAACTCTGAGTAAACGAGATTGTTCTGGAAGTGTGACTTCTAAATCTCGGTCTTGATTAGCCTCAAAAGTGCATTCATATGTGGCCTAGAACCGAAACAAAAAAACATGGTTTTGCAAATGCTATCCAAATTGAAATATTTTTTGTATCACTTCCACTATTTATTGCTAAATTATTAAGGTCAAAAGATCATCAAAAATGCAACTTGACATTTTTTTCTTCTTAAGTCACTCTGCAAGTATCTTAACTCTTCAAAGAGCAACTGCCGGTAACTGCATCTTCCAATGTTCCTTGAGCTTGCCAAGTGTATTGGTGTATTGCCCAAGTAATGCTTGTCAACAACTTGTTCTTGGGTGTCTGTGATGACCCATTACTTGCCCAAGTCACATCACTAGTGCCACTGCATACTTTGAAAGATAAACTCTATGCTGCCACATTTTGCCCTTCTGTCAAGATTTTTTTCTCATCATTTTTCTACAGTGCCAATTTTTAATTTAGTTCGAAAATTTTCATTCCCATTTTTTGAGCCGCAAATTTTCCCCACACTGTCACTTTCTAGCACTCTTCAATTGCTTTTGTATTTTCCTGCCTCCTAAAATTTTCTTTGTCCTGGAGTTTTCCTTACTGCCATTTTTCTGCCCCCACTGCCATTTTAACAGAAAGTGGCAGGAAAAACTGCCACCCGGCATCGCAGGTTTGACCCGATGTTTCCCGTTCTCGTTTTTTCTTGAAATCTTGTTTTGATCTCCAAGCGCATTTTGAGTTTTTTTCGAGCTAATTTGTGACGTCCCTGTTCAAATACCGTGATGCAATAAAGCACGAGACTAAACGAATTATTTTCAACCAATCTTTGCCCACGGAAATTCTTCTTCAAATTGCATTGTCTTGACTTTTTCTTATGCGCTCGTCACCCTGAACTCGGGTTTCGTCACTGTTCAGTTGATCCACAACAACATTAACAACAACAACCCGAGTCGCTATTTGGCATTCACACCAGCCAACTCTAAAGGAAATCTCATCTCATGAGGTTCTGTACAGCAAACCAGAAAACCTACGCTAACGTGCTATGAAGGTTCTTTAACGCGCTAGACACAAACAGTCTTTCCCTTCACGCCCAAGTGAACCGATTTCGTCTGATATTCCGATCCCTTCAGCGGTATGGCGTGCTCATCCTCGTCAGATTCCGAGGACGAGACCCGATTCAACGACGATGAAGACGACGAAGAGGGCGAAGAAGGCAATGCCACCGCCAACGGATCCTCAGCCTCATCCTCATCGAAACGAGGCCCGGGCCCAGGATCGTCGGGGGGCCTCTCGCTCATGGGCCTCGTGTTCGGCAACATCGACGGTCAAGGCCAACTCACGGGCAGCGATGTGCTGGATGCCGATTCCAGCGCCAAATTGGCCGGTCTCGAGCAACTCTTGGGCGGAAGAGGGGCCGCAGAACTCATGGAAGACGACCATGATCAAGACCCAACCGCCACCACGGGGGTAACGAAATGAACCGCCTCTTTTTGCCGAGCGAGAGCCCTCTTTGGCTCCAGGCCAGGCTGCATAAAACGGAAACGGAACCACCAATTCATTCTATTTTCAGACTAATGACGGGGAAGAGGAGTACGATGGCGTGTCCAAGGACCCCAATGCCCAGGATTTTGAATCCATGGATGAGGCTCTGTCTGATGAGTCCGATTCCAGCGAGGATGAACAACGGCCCACCGATTCAAAAGTCGGTCAATTGGCTTCAAAACCGGAGGTGCCGCCCGAATCGCTCGTGAAAACGGAAATCAAGTCTGAAAATCCGTTGAAAGAAGAAGAAAAAGGGGAAAAAGAGGACCGCACCAAACCCGTGGTAAGTCAACCGTCCCAGATGGAAAATGAAGAGGTCAAGGACGCCCAATCCGAGACGGATTCTGCAATCTCCAAGGCGGATGACTCGGCTGGGCAACTGATGCCACCGCCGGTGGAAATTCCCAAACCCGCTTCGTCCGAGCCATCCTCGGTCAAGGTCGAAGTCCCCGTGAAACGCGATCATCGACCTTTAGCGAGTATGCTCCCGGCTAAATATAAAGGTAAGTCCGGTTCTCGGTGTCTGTTCGAGGTGATTGATTGACAAAGTTTGATGGATGGGTTAGATGTGGATGTCCAGGAGCTGTTTCCCGAGTTTCGCCACGGGAAAGTTTTGCGGTTTTCTCGCCTGTTCCCCATCAAAGAGTCTCATTTACCCCGTCCTTGGAAGCATCTCAAGAAGAAGGCCAAAAAACGCCTACCGGAGAGCTCAGGTCCAACCTCGGGCGAAAACGAAGGGGATGGAGCGCATGGAACAACGGGCGTGGATGAGCCCCCGGCTTTCCGCACTTGGCAATTTGATTACGCCCCCTATCCGGAGGATCCTAATTTCTACGAAGAAGACGATGCCGTTCGCTTTCACAAACCCAAGGAGGAAACATCAGCCGAAGAGGATGCGGCTGAAGGTCGAGAGAAGGAAAGCAAAGGGCCCAAAGCCACGGATTGGCGATGGGGCCCGGCTCAATATTGGTACGTTGAACTACTTTTGCTTTGGATTTGATCGGTGAACGGCATGTTCATCAACCTTACGAGATGGAAGTAGACTTCAGCCTATTATGGCGGCAACAGAAATCTATGCAAAGGACAGAGGAGAGCTTACTAAAAGCAATCAAATGAACGTATTTTTTTGGGCAGTTGGTCCACCGTGTTTTTTCTCAGAGTCATTGCAGCACTTTGCCACCAAATGGCACGGTTATTTATTTTCTTTATTTTCTTGCCCCAATTTAATTAACCTCGAACTTGGTTTAGGTACGATATCTTGGGGGTACCGGACAATGTCGAAGACTACGATTACGGTCTCAAAACAGCCATCGAACACATGGATGACGATGTGATGGGCGACACCAAGATGAAGCGGGAACGATTGGAATCGAATAAGGAAAACAAGATGATGGGCGAACCGAGTGAGAAGCGACCCAAGATCGAATTTCCTGACGACGCGTTCTTAATGGTGACCCAAACCAATTGGGAAGAAGACGTGGTTTGGAATGGCGACGATATTCGGCACAAGGTGAGATCCTCTCCGGGCATGAGCCTGTTTTTAAAAGTGTTGATGGTTGTGCACGCTTACAGGTTATGCAAAAGTTGAACTCCAAGACCAACATGGCCGGATGGGTGCCCACGGGGGTCAATCGCACCGCCGGATCTTTCAGCCAACCCGGCAAAGGAGGGGGTCTCCCAGGCATCAAGCTTCAAACCATCAAGAAACCCGAGAACGGAGACGACATTTTCTACTCGATATTTCCGGTAGAAAACGAAGAATTAGCTTATGGTAAGAAAAAAGGTCGTGTTTAATGGTTTATGCTTTTCGAAAACAAATGTTGTTCTCTGAAATAGGCCGTTGGGAGGACGAAGTGATCTGGGACACCGAGGATGTGCCCAAAAAATTGAAGCCTAAAATGGTGTCCTTGGATCCTAACGATGACAACATCATCTTGGGTATCCCTGACGACATTGACCCCTCGACTCTCCCCTCAGATCAACCCGTGAGAAAAGTCAAAATCATTCAGAAGCACGTCAAGAAATCGAGAATGTTGCTCAATAGATCAGGTACGTTGGTTCAATCAGCATAAACAAGACGACGACTTCAAATACGGAAACTAAAGATCGTTTCTTTTCCCTTCTCTTTCCATCTCTAGGCATCATTAGTGTGATCGAAGAGGAGAGTCCTCCTCCTCCGCCCAAAGTGGACAACAAAGATCCGTTCAACATTTCCAACGACGAGTTTTATCAAGTGAAAGCTCAAGAATCGATGATCAAGGTAGCTCCCGGGGGAACACTTCTCCAGCATGGAACCCCAGTTGTGGAGTTATCAGCACCTTTCGTTCCCACGCACATTGGTCCCATCAAGCTCAAGCAATTCCATCGATGGCCTCTCAAACGGTTTTCTCATGGGCCTTTGGCTAACTACAACAACTTTGTAGGAGTGAACCCTTTGACGAAGCATATCAAAAAGAAGGCCCGGGTAAGACCTTATTTTTCAAAATGAGCCTTAGAAGTGGTTACTATTTTGTTGTCCAATAATTAGGCTCGAGAAGCGGAACGGCAAGCGGCAGGTGGAGGAGAAATCTTCTTTATGAGGACCCCCGAGGATCTCAGTGGACGAGATGGTGAACTGATCCTAGTGGAATACATGGAGGAACATCCGCCTCTGCTCAATCTTGTGGGCATGGCCACCAAGATTAAGAACTACTACAAACGCAAACCTGGAAGTGACGCTCCGTCAAACAAGCCCAAATACGGTGAACTCGTGCCAGCACACACCAGTCCTTTCTTGGGACAAATGGTGCCCGGTCAAGTGGTCCAGACCTTCGAGAACAATCTGTACCGAACGCCCATCTATGAGCACAAGATGCCCACCACAGATTTCGTAGTGATCCGGACCCGAAATGAGTACTCGATCCGAGAGGTGGATACCATTTTCTGTGCCGGCCAGGAATGTCCATTGTATGAAGTGCCTGGTCCAAATTCGAAGAAGGCGAATAATTTTGCCAGGGACTTTTTACAAGTGTTTATCTACAGGTTGTTCTGGCGATCGCCAGACAATCCCAAAAGAATCAAAATGGACGAGATCAAACGAGCTTTTCCCGCCCATTCTGAAAGCAGCATTCGCAAACGACTCAAACCGTGTTCCCAATTCCACCGCACAGGCCACGACTCCAATTGGTGGGTAATCAAACCCAACTTCAGATTGCCGTCAGAGGAGGAGATGCGAGCCATGGTCACACCTGAGCAATGTTGCGCCTTCTTCTCTATGATAGCCGCGGAACAGAGGCTCAGAGATGCGGGATATGGAGAGAAATCCCTTTTAGCCCAACAGGACGACGACGACGAAGAGACAGCCATGAAAATGGACGATGAAGTCAAGGTTGCTCCTTGGAACACCACACGAGCCTACATTCTAGCCATGAAGGGTGAGCTATTGTTTCAGTGGGGGAAACATGATATAGGAGAATACAATATTGGGCTAGAATGGATATTTTTTTGTTTTAGGCAAGTGTTTGCTGCAGTTGACTGGACCAGCGGATCCGACAGGTCCAGCTCGGGAGGGCTTCTCCTATGTGCGAATTCCTAATAAACCCACCAACAAAGAAGAAGTTGAACAAGCCCCAAAACGAACAGTCACGGGTACTGATGCCGATCTGAGAAAGTTACCCTTGAAGGACGCGCGAAACATCTTGCGCAAGAACGGTGTTCCAGAGGATGAGATTAAGAAGCTCAGTCGTTGGGAAGTCATCGACGTAGTGCGAACACTCTCCACAGAAAAGGTCAAAGCTGGTGAGGACGGGGACCACAAATTCAGTCGTGGTAATCGGTTTTCTATCGCCGAGCACCAGGAGAGATATCGCGAAGATTGTCAACGGATTTTTGAGACGCAAAATCGCGTTCTGGCCTCAAGTGAAGTCCTCTCTTCTGATGAGAGTGAATCCTCTGAAGAAGAAGAGGTCAATGACGATGACTTGTTCGAGATGGGCAAGAACATGGAAAACCTCTTGTCCAACAAGAAAACCAGTTCCCAACTGAACCGTGAGCGTGAAGAGATCGAGAGACGTAAACTAAAGATGATGATGGATGAAGACCGCATGGACAGCACGCCTCAGTCCAATAAGCGGAAGAAAGATGATGACGAGCAAAGCAATTCCAGTCAAGGACCTACCAAATTCCTTAGGATCACGCGCGTGTTCAAGAACCAATCCGGCAAAGAATATACCAGAACAGAAATCGTTCGAAAGCCTATGGTGGTGGAAACGTATGTCAGGATCAGGCAAACCAAGGACGAAGCCTACATCAAACAGTTCGCCACTCTAGACGATTCGGCCAAGGAAGAAATGAAGAAGGAGAAGCGAAGACTCCAAGAACAGCTCCGGAGAATCAAGCGAAATCAGGAAAGAGAACGTCTCGGGCTCACCAAATCATCAAAGCGTAAGACCAAAGCCAAGCCCGATTTGAAACTTCGTTGTGGTGCTTGTGGAGCTAAGGGCCATATGAGAACCAACAAAGCGTGTCCCAAGTTTGTAGGGGGTGAATTTGATGGCCCAATTAATGTGGCCATGACCGAAAGAGATGAGGAAGAGTTGGAGAAAGAAATCTTCGACATGGAAGAGACGGCCGATGAATCCCTGATCAACGTCGACGGAACCAAAATGAAACTGTCCGGTAAAGTGTTGAAGCACGCAGATGAGATCCGAAAGAAGACAATGATCCTGAAGGTTCCCAAGCAAACTTTGAAGGGTGGTCGGAGACGCCGTGCGGGCACAGTAGAACATTGTGATTACTTGACCAACAAGAACTACAAACCTGTGAAGCGACGACGAACTGATCCAGTCGTTTCTCTGGCCTCGTTTTTGGAAGGTCTTCATGCCGAGTTGCGCGTCATGGATGAAGCCCTCCAATTCTTGCAGCCCGTTAACACTAAGAAGGTCATCGATTACTTGGACAAAGTCAAGATCCCCATGGATTTGGCTACCATTCGAGAAAACATTCAACGCAAAAAGTATCACAGTCGAGAGGAATTCTTGGGTGATATTAGTCAGATTGTGGACAACTCGCGGATCTATAACGGAGAGCAAGACATCCACACCATTAACGCTAAGAGACTCTTTGATGTGGTCATCAATAAGTTCTCCGAAAATGAGGATAAACTTCAAAAGCTTGAAAAGGCCATCAATCCTTTATTGGACGACGATGATCAAGTCGGCCTCTCCTATATATTCACTCAGCTTTTGGAGGAGAAACTCAAGGTTTTGCCCGAGTCGTGGCCTTTCGTGAAGCCTGTCAATCGAAAAGCTATGAAGCATTACTACGATAAAATCAAGCATCCCATGGATTTGGAGACTATATCGAAGAAAGTTAGCAAACACACCTACCACTCGAGTCGAGAATTCCTGCACGATATTGGACTCATCTTTAATAACAGCCTCGAGTTCAATGGACCCGATTCCGAATACACAAAGAAAGCCAATAAGCTCTTGGAAATATCACAAGAGTTTCTGAACTCCTTCTCAGAGCACATCACTCAACTCGAGGATCGCATCCGAGATACGCAAGCCCGAGCCTTGGAGAACGCCGATCTAGAGTCCACAACCATGGATGACTTGCCGGTTAAGAAAAAGCGAGGTCGTCCGCGCAAGAAGAAAATGCCCCTCTCCTCCGAGTTCATTAGCGAGGATGCTCGGTCGCCCAATCTCGATGATGACGACGATGATGATGATGAAGATGAAGACGGGGCGAACGTTGATCTAGAGAAGGACCTTCAGTATTCTAGTGACGAGGACGACATGGAGGATGACGATTGGGAGCCTGTGGAAGGAGAGGAAGGTTCGGTTACCGTCACTCTAGATCCTAACATCCAGCATCAGGATCAAGAAGTGGATGTTGTCAATCTAGGTAAGTTCATGATGAGCTTGGTTGGTGGTTCTGTGAACCACTCATTAGTGGGATCCTTTGAACGAGAGTGCTATACCATAAAACTGTATCGGTGATTTCGTGTTGTTACAAAGTCAAGCAATTGAACTCCTGCGACAAACAGTCAAGGATGCTGTGATAATGCATTGATGGATGGTATCTGTTAAGACGGTTTAGTTCACTTCTTCGTGAGAAAAAAATAGTTCAGTCTCGGTTTTCGCCGATTTTGAGGGGGTTCCCGGAGTTGTTGGGAGGTGGTATTTTAATAAGGTACCAGTTATGATACCAGTCAGCTCAGTTAAGCGCATTTGATGTGTAGTAATTGACAATTGTAGCATCAAATTCTCAACAACTTTCCCTGTGGTCCTCACTCCCACCATTAACGAGCAGAAAGTTAATATTGCACTGTGAGAAACGCGGAAAACAATTCATCGATGGGAAAACTTCAATCATTTTAACAACTACCTCAAAATAACAAGGAACAAGAGAACGGAAAGTCAACCATTGTTGGAAAAGAACATTCAACTTTAATCGACAATTTTCCAACACACCAGTACAAAAGAACAATTCTATTTAACTAGGTTAACAATTGCCCAAAGTTTCATTTGATCTTATCCCCTTGCCACTGATACTCCTCATGCCTGAAGTCATCACATGTTGAAGACGGCAAAATGGCTTGGGGTACTCTTGCACCCGGGTTCAAACTTGAGCTGTGCATCGGATCCGAAAGGTCCTCCAAATCCAATCCGAACTAAATTTTCAAAATCCGAATCCGAAAATTTGATGCTCAATCCGAGCGAATCCGAATCCGAAAATTTGAACGAATCCGAAAATTTGCCATGCAATCCGGAAAAATCCGAATATTTGCCATGCAATCCGAAAAAATCCGAAAATTTGCCGTGATATCCGAAATCCTAAATTCGCTTGATTGGCACTTGACCTAGCAAATTTGGAAACCTAAACTATTGATTTATTACCGGCGCTGGTTCCTTAGGCCTTTGTTATTACATCAGGTCAAGGCGTGTTCAGGGCTTCAAATCGCAGCCTCTTTCTGACCTTCAAAACCTTCACACGGCTCGCCTATTCGTTCAAGTTCCTAATCGAATACTTCTTCCCCACATAGCTAGAATATCATAGAAGTATGATAATATAGATAGTAAAATACAAAATATCGTTTGGTAAGTGATATTCTTCGCCTTCGAAAAGACGAAGGTGAATGAAAAAGTTATTTTTCTTATACGCAGTTAAGAAAAGAGACTAGAGAAGTAACATGTTTCATGTAGACGAAACCTTACAGTTCCTAGTGATTCCAGTAGCCTCTTTCTTCCAGAAAGACAAGTGCTCATTGTTTTCCGTGTAGGCACTTCGATAATGTAGCCGGCTAGTTCTCAAAAACGCAAATAACGGAAATGAATTGAAACGTTGTTACAGACCTTCACAATCAAGATCGGAGGTATTCCACACTTTAACAAAACAATATTGTACCTTTTTCAATGTTGATAACATTTTGGTATTGTTTTGCTTTTCTTTTTTTCACTACTCTACTTTTTGATGAATTGTTAATGAATTATGAAAATACCATTTCGTTTCAGGCTCTATGGGGTATTACCAAGAAATTCAAGCCGGGGATGGTCGGCCTGCCGTTCAAATTGAGGCCCCCAATATTGTTTACCAAGAGGAAGAGCCCGTTGATGAGAATTACGATCCCACGGATTTCCTGCACAACTTGGGAGCCCCCCAGACAATGGAGACGGTGGAACAGCAACACCACCATCACCAACAACAACAACAACCTGTTCTTGTCCAAGAAGGAGAAGGAGTGGTCGAGGCCACCATCTCCATGCCAGATGAGGTGCACGAGGCCATTGATCTGGGTAATCATCAAGATCAACAATTGTTACTGCAGCAACAACAAAAACCGACCGTGGATGTCATCAACGATGACTTGAACATCACCGACGAATCCGATGATGAAGACGAGGAAAGTCAAAATGCTCCGCCCACTTTAGATGACAAGACGGTGGTGGCTCCGCCCGCTCCTTCCCTCATTCCTGAACCGCCGCCCCTGGATGAGGATGGGATTTGGTTCTAATGTTGAAAGTTTTGTATGCATTAAATTTAACATGGAATATTGAAATTGTAACAGTCGCTCATGAGTAGTCCCCTAGTTGATGACGATGTGCTTGTAGAGAGCACCAATTTGCAGTATACTCTGAACGAGAGCTCTATATTGAACTTATGAACTATTGAGGCGGGATCTTAGATTTGTTGTGCCTGAAGTTCTAAAATTGACCACAGGAGGCACCATAATCGGTTGAGAAAAAAACGGCGTCATTTTAAGCAACTTTCAAAGACGCTCATTTTGCGTCTCCAAAAAAAAATAATTGAAGTGTTGTATAATTGAATCATTTTCTAACATGAAACAGGGGTCACATTTGACTTATTCCACTCTATTTGAGGCATCTCTGTCGATTTCGAGTCAAATTTTGGGCCTTGAGGATCCCCAACCTTTTAAGTTAAAATAAACTGTTAATTTTGACATTTGCTGTGGATGCACAATTTTTGCAATGCAAAAGTTGTGGATTGTGATCAAGAGTCTGTATTATTCAGAGTGGTCATGTCATTGATATTCAAAATTTTCTAACCGGGCTTCAAAAACCCTTCTTTGCAATCTATTTATAGCAAGTATTAAATCTAATTACAGCAAGTATTTGCAATCTTTCTTGCTTTTTAAAGTTCATTTCTAATAATAGCTCTGCATCAGTTTAAAGCACCATAACGTCCACTTAAACAAAGGGTTTTTGAAACACTTTAAGAAAATTTGGAGTATTAAGATGACATGACCACCATGAATAATACTGACCATGGTGCGCCTCTTTTGGTCCATTTTAGAACCTCAGGCACAACGGATCTGGTATCTTGCTTCATGGTATTAAAGCATCGATTTTCTCTATGAATAAATATTATTGTACATGCCCCCGTAAAAAAAATGCGTTAATTAATATTGCACGTCCAGCCATTCCTTATTTTAAGTAAGGCATCAAATTTTGGTAAAAAATATTGCAATGTGTAGGTTATAAAAATTGTGAAATGCTAAAAATGCAGTATTTAACGTAAATATTTTGAAACATAACGTTACAACAGTAATTACAAACATCTTCAATTTTTGTCCAAAATTGCAAAGATGGGGAAAATTTCAAAAACAATTTTGGAATATGTTTTTTGGGTTGCAGATTTTTTATTACTGGTACAAGGAATGGGATTCCCTGTAAAAAAAAGTTAATTATTGATGTTACCACATAAAATTTACATTAATATTATATTTGGTCTACAGGGTGGCTGATAAGTCTGGGACCGCAGTTTTTGCTATGTAGATCGTTCATTTCAAACAATTTAGCACTTATCATTTGTCACAACAAACATACAGCTGTTGGAAAAGAGCCGTGTTAAACACTTTCAAATTAGTCTTACTAAGCACATGGAAATTGGACACATTTGTGGAACCACCAACGCACGTGTAACACGCACAAACTATTCAGATAGTAATGCCCATGCTATCTCAAGGGTATTGTTTAGAGTCACAATATTCTTGCAGAACTTTGCATAGGCTCTTGACTCCGGCATGGATCACAAATTAAAATCCATTGGATTGAGATCAGGGCTTGAAGGCAGCTTCATTTCCCTTCTCTTAACGTCATGGATTTTTTGCTGCTCCTGACATCTTGGCTTCTGACACTGAAGGAAAGATATGGAATCTTTCTTTGCCCTTTTAGAGACGTATCCTATATGTTTATAATGGTTTATTGCTATTCTGACAAACTTTCTAATCAAATTGCTCATTTGCATAGTTTTCAAAATCTCCTGATCTGATTTTCCCTCTTTGTAAAGCTCAACTACTGTCCTTTAAAGGATTTTACAAACTCCATGTTGATGTAAGCAATAACGTATTGTCTCAAATTTGTGTACCATTTTCAGAAGCCATTGTTTTTGCATATCTTTCCATAAATGTCAGAAGCCCAGATGCCAGGAGCAGCAAAAAATCCATGACGTTAAGAGAAGGGAAATGAAGCTGCCTTCAAGCCCTGATCTCAATCCAATGGATTTTAATTTGTGATCCATGCCGGAGTCAAGAGCCTATGAAAAGTTCTGCAAGAATGTTGGGACTCTAAAGAATACCCTTGAGATAGCATGGGCAATAATATCTGAATAGTTTGTGCGTGTTACATTTGCGTCAGTGGTTCCACAAATGTGTCCAATTTTTATTTGCTAAGTAAGACTAATTTGAAAATGTTTAACACGGCTCTTTTCCAACAGCTGTACGTTTGTTGTGACAAACTGTAAGTGTTAAATTGTTTGAAATAAACGATCTACATAGCAAAAACTGCGATCCCAGACTTATCCGCCACCCTGCACCATCGAAATTATTGTTGGGAGATCTGTACATCTATTGATGTGAATTGGTACTTGGGTAAGCCATTTTTACGTGAGGTCGTAAGCTGGGGTCGCCAATTAAACTTCATAAAATCGTATTCCCCTCTGTCAACCAATCCTCATAAACCAGTTTGTGCATTAAAAAGCACCGGAAGTGCGCCCCTTGCTATCGTGGCTTCTGAGAAGGGTTGCGTGAGCAAAGCACAAATTCTCCATTAGGTGAACCTAGAGTTCTAGGAAGAAAAATGTCACTTTCAGTTCATGTTTTTTGTTACGCTCCCATTCAGCTGATAACTCACTTTCCTGACATGGTTCCAAGTTCAAAGTAACCATGAGACAATGCATTTACATTTGTAGTTCAGGGTTAATATGGTTTAAGAAGTATAGGGAACCAAAACAGTTCTCCAGAAACTTCCCTCCACATCAAAAGAAGGCACAACTGTCTTTACTTGAAGATTCAGTCAACCTGATTAAGGGGTTCATTCTGTTCATGCACATAAATTAACATGCAGTTGCTCAAACTGGATCCACTACATCTTTGTATTCATCATTTTTGGAAACCTTCCATTTCAATTTGGAATAATCTGATTAAAAAATCATTTGGTTTGAATGTTCAGAGAAGTATTAGGTTTCACTTAATTACCAAATGACTATTTTTTTCAATCCAAATCATCTACAATTTGATTAAACAATTGACCAATTCATGCTGGGCTGTCAGGCAACTCTTCTTTTTAGGACACTTTTGGGTGATCCTCCCAATCTCCAGGCTAGCAAAGGGAGTTCTAAACTGAGGGCAAGTGGCTGGCTGGGAGAGATATTTCTCTCCCTTGAACTCTACACCGTGTTTCAGAGGGCTTTTTAGGTTTGGATCAAAACACCCAAAGACATCATGGCACTTTTTGGACCCACAATTCAATGGGGAACAACTACTTTTACTATATCATTTAAGTGAAGGTCCAGGGAAAAAGTTACATACTTAAAAACCTATTAAAAATAACATTTTTTGAAAAATTATTTAATCCATATTAAGAGACTATCTATTTACGTTTTGAATTCAAATAGAGTAAGAATACATTCATAAGCAGCTGAGTTATTTGGGTTTGAATGGTCTATTTTTGAACCCAAAAAGCCGAAAAACGCCTCTGGTATATCAAAAAACAAATTCCCAAAGATTTCAGATGGCTTTTCAATGTGGCTGCCTTTTGTGGTCGGGACAGACTTCCCTACAAGCTAGAACTTCTTGGATAATTCATGGTTGAGCTACTTCATCCAACTCGACCTCAATCTCCTCCATTTTAGTGGGATTTACATAAGCAACCAGCGCCTCAACAATGAGGGCCTTCTTTACAACAGATGGGTCCTTGCCTTCTAAGGCTAAATGCAAATATTTCTTAGCCTCTTCGCCAGCTTGACTCAAGATGGCGTCCATTATTGAAATGGCAGAATAAACTATAATACTAGAAACCATCAAGAGGAAGGAAAAAAAATGGTGTGAAAAAAGTAAAAGGAGAGGATGAAAAATGAAAAATACAAAAAATGAGTTTGTTCCAACCAATTATGCCCAAACTTGAATTAAAAAACTAAAAACCAAAATGGCAAAACTTTGCCATAAATTCAACTCGAAACACATCAGTAGGGACGGGCAGAAAGTGCAAATAATCTTACCCTTTTAGTTACCAAAAGTTGCAAAAAAATGTGCCCAAAAGTGCAAAACAAAGTGCAGAAAAATGTTGAAAGTGCAAATAAATGTCAAAAAAGAGCAAATAAATGTCGAAAAAGAGCAAATAAGTGTCAAAAAAGAGCAAATAAATGTCAAACAAGTGCAAATAAATGTCAAAAAAGAGCAAATAACTTGTATTTGGACTTAAAACGTCATTCATGGAGTACCCACGGCTCCTAATTGAGCAGAAGTCATTTACAAGTTCTAAAGACATTTGAGACTAGTTTGAGGTGAAGAGACAATGCCGCACAAGTAATAGAGTTCTATTAATTAGGTCACTAGCAAAAAGGATATAAAGTCCCTTAAAATATACCAGAAAACAACTTTCTGAATTTTTCATTCCTAAGGTGGTCTTGTGGATGTATGTACCTAAAATATTGTCGAAATATATTTAACAATTGTTTTATATGGCTTTATATAACTCCGTTTTCGTCCTTCAAGTTGTTCAAAAATAGACATTGAAAATTGAACAGAAAAATACCCATATGTGCCTAGCAATTGCATGAAAGAAAATAGTCATAAATGTGTTTTAAGCATGTTTTTAGTGACAATACTTCAATATTTGGCCCATGGCCTAATAACCAGAACTCAATTTCAAATGTAGCATTCATTGTCTCGTCACATCAAAACTGTTCTCAAATACTTTTGGAACTTAAAAGTAATATCTCCAAGTCAATTAAACAATGTGTACTGCTACATTGATATATCCTTAGGTTGATGATTTTAAGTTTATAACTGCCTTTTCTAGAAATAGCGATCTTTGTAGGCAGCAAACCTAATTCCGCAATCTATCTTGTTTGTAGATCCTTCCATTACCATAACATGAGTTTCTTTAGGTTTGCTATTTGTTGGTTGGATGCAATGAGATTCTTTTGTCTAATCTTTAGTTTAGTAAACGGGATGTTATAGTTATAGTTAAAGCCAAGATGGTGAATAAAGTGTGAGGTTTGCGTCTGAAATGCACATATTTCTTCAAGGTGCTAAGAATGGTTGATTGCAAATGCAAGCTTTTTCAACTAGTTCAAAGTTTGATCTTGAAACTAAAAATCCTTTCAAAAACCACTACATTTTCTTAACAATTTGTCAATTTTATCCAAAAACGTAAAGTGCAAATAAAGGTGAAAAGTGCAAAAGTGCAGAAAAATGGGTTTATGTTACCAAAAATCTTTTTACACTATTTGCCCGTCCCTACACATCAGTAATATACAGGGGTGGGCGCCCTAAAGTGAACACTCGTTTAAGTTTCCCGCCACACAAACATAGTAGAAACTATCAGCTGAAAACCTGTTCTGGTGTAGAGAAGAGGGCTTCATGTGTTTGTAAAACACAATTAGCAAAATCTACCAACAATAGCACCTTCCAGACTAAGAGTAATGGAGCAACGTCGAGCTGAAATTTTGGCTTTATCCACACGGGTCAAAACACCAATCCAAATTGCCCATGACATTGGCTGCTCCCGCACCACGGTGAACAATGTGACCAACAAGGGACTCCAAAGGCAGCAGCAAGGACTATGCCAAGGCAAGAACGTCTCCAGGGAAATTCTGGATGTCCATGGCCAAGGCCAAGAAGGTCAAATGAGGGTGTAACAGCCGTCAGTGAGGTCATTGAGGCCAAGAGGGGCAAGGCAACCGTGAATGACCTTGCCAGGGAGTTCAAGATGGACAAAGTATATAGAGTATGAAGATTTTATAGAGCTCTATCCTACCCCAATCTGAGCGCATGAGCTTGACGGCGCGCGCGGCTGAGTGACTCAGCGCTGTTTGTCTACATCATCCTCATTTCCATCCGTGTTAGGTTGAGATATTTCATTTGTCAATGTCTTGTGAACCACGTCAAGGGTAGCCTCAAGTTTTATGCTTGAAGACTTTTCCTCAATCCCTGATCTGCAAAGCCTTTTCCTCAATGCACTTTACCTCATCAGATCAGGGATTGAGGAGAATTGGATGAAGATCAGGGATTGAGGAGAAGTGGATGAAGATCAGGGATTGTGGAGAAGTGGATGAAGATCAGGGATTGAGGAGAAGTGGATGAAGATCAGGGATTGAGGAGAAGTGGATGAAGATCAGGGATTGGGGAGAAGTGGATGAAGATCAAGGATTGAGAAGAAGTGAATGAAGATCAGGGAGTGAGGAGAAGTGGATTAAGATCAGGGATTGAGGAATGTGGATTGAAGTAAGGTTGATTGAGGTAAAATGGATTGAGGTAAGGTTGATTGAGGTAAAATGGATTGAGGTAAGGTTGATTGAGGTAAAATGGATTGAGGTAAGGTTGATTGAGGTAAAATGGATTGAGGTAAGGTTGATTGAGTTAAAATGGATTGAGGTAAGGTTGATTGAGGTAAAATGGATTGAGGTTTAAATTGCGTTATTCGATTTAAGTTTGGTTAGCAAGGATACATTTAACCGGAGGATTGGACCTGACTTTTAGCGAAGCTAAGCCACTTCTTATTGGAAGAATCTAGAAACTTCAAAATGGTTGAAGATGATCCGTTGTAGTCCCAAATAATGTTACGTGATAAAAAATTGCAAGTTTTTCTTGTGAGTATCGAATCAGTTTCATTTTAGTCATATTTCCAGAAAGTAGCACTTTATGTAGTAAAAAATCTAGAATGTTGGATTAAGACGATTGCAAAGAAAAAAGAAAACGTAACCTGGTAGTTCAAAAGAGCAACAAAATATCAACTTTTGGTATTAGATCTTTCCGTGAAGAATAACAATTAATAGAAAAAGTGGCCTAGCTTCGCCCATGTCTACTCCAGAGTTGTAGGTCTCCCTGGTTTAAAGTATGTTGGTTCAGGATCAATTTTGGGTTAACGCCACATCACTACTCATGGAGTCCGGTGATTACCGTTTATAACTGCCAAAGGATCAGCTCCTACATATTCCCAACAAAGACTTGACTTCCAAGTCCGTCAATGATCTGTTCAAAGTGGTCAACCAATTGACGAGTGTACTACTGAAACGGGCCAATAATAGAAGTGACTTTTCTCCACCCTTTAGATTTGGAACAATATGAGTTTTAATTTGCTCTAAGATTTGAGAGAGCCCTACTTCTGACTCAGACATTCAATGAGTTGAAATTAAAATATACGGTGTCTTGCATATAAATCCGGACAAAGTTTAACTGCCTCTAGATCAGTAAATAGAGCAAGTAGAGAGTCAGTTGATGTTTTATTTGAAAGCCCAACTAACTAAGAATACATTAATTCAATGTGCTGCCTCTCCCTCTCAATCATCCTATCAATCCTGGGCCGGAAGGACTTGCAGGTATTGACGACCTCTGCGAGATCAATGGCAG
This sequence comes from Tigriopus japonicus, assembly GCA_010645155.1. NCBI lineage: Eukaryota > Metazoa > Arthropoda > Copepoda > Harpacticoida > Harpacticidae > Tigriopus > Tigriopus japonicus. Next base: position 12,818,004 of record CM021317.1, read on the forward strand.
CCCACTTATTTATGATGGAGGTCTTGAGGGCATTGATGCTGTCGTGGCTGGTAGCACAGACCTCCCTCTCTAACTTTCCCTAGAAATAGTAATCCAGAGGATTCATGTCAGGTGAGTTAGGGGGCCAGATCTAGGGGTCTCAGAACTTGATGTTGCTGTTGTTGAGGAGGTTCTGGGTGTTCTTGGCCTTGTGGGCCAGGGCTGAGTCTTGTTGAAAGATGAACTTGGCACCATTGGCCTCCCACACCATCCACACGATCACCACGGTCTTCATCACCTCACAGTACTTGTCTGCACCCACCCTCTCTTTGGGGTTGAAGAAGAAGGGTGGCATCACAGGCCAGGGTCATCACAGAGGCCGGAAATTTGCTGATGAAGCCGTGAGGGACCATGGACCTAGAGCTAGCCACTCATCTGTTGTTCTGGACATTGTACGACCTGTCCAATGTCCAATTCTTCTCATCACTGAAAAAATGATTCTTCCACCATGATACTTCAGGTCGTTGAGCAACTTTGTCCCATGCTCCACCCTCTTGGCCCTCATGTCATCAATGAGGATATGGCGGGTGTAGAGCCTGGAGGAATGCATCTTCAGGTTGATGTTGATGGCCCTGGAGACAGTGGACACACTCACATCTCTGTTTTTTGCCAGTGTTGACATTGAGGTCCCGGGGAGGTTTTAATTGATCTCTTGAGGCCAGCCACAAACCTGGGTGTCCTCTTCTTGTCACTTCGAGGTGTGTGAGGCCTCCTATTCACCACTCGCTCCTCTTTCCAGTACTTTAAGACATTGTAGATGGTGCTCCTTGGGTATTTGAGTGTCATCACAATGACTGCAGGCTTATTCCCCGCGTGGGCCATTAAAGAGATCAAAGAGATCATTGCTCTCCTTGTTTGCTTCATTGTTGTGTTGTGAACAATTGTGTAAAAAATGGTACTTTATGAAATCTAATAATGCAACCTTTCCAATGCTATATAAATGAATTTGCTACTTGCTCTACTTATTGGTCTGAAGGCAGTTAAACTTTGTCCGGATTTATCTGCAAGACCCTGTACATATCTTCTATAATCAAAAACCTTGAGAAACCTTGAGGACGGTTGTCAAAAATGCACCTTTGGGTCCAATCATTATACTAATGTGTAAAGCAACAGAAATTCCGTAGAATATTTATTGCACTGGTTAAACCTAAATTATATTTTGAAAGGAATCCTGGCTAGAGCTAGAGACGCTCTAGCTAGAGCCATCCTTAACCCAATCCAAGGAAGATCTCTTTTGGATAAGAACGCAATTGTTTTGAGTCCATTGGAATTTGGAAATCATAATTCTGATCGCTAGCCTCCCAAAGTTTAAAATTCAATTCTTTTTGATTTGTCCACCATTTTTGTTGAGAAATGTTCAAATTCGATTTTAGAAACCTGCTGAACATCCACCTAGGTACTCAATGTATTAGATAACATTGCTAATCGATTCAATTTCAAAGCGACGTGGATACCTTTTTCTCTTCTCTGTTCTTCACAATTGCGATTTAAAATGCCTTCACATGAAGCGATGTAAGATTTCATCACGAATTCATGTCGATGCATTTCCATGATAAGATTGTTAAGGAGCCAGAAGAAGTCACTCAAATGATGTACACCAACGAGACGTACTTTGGATTAAGTTTCTGAAGAAAATCATTTGAGGTTGAGACAGAAGGTGGGCAAATTCTAAATTAAGCACTCTTGGGTCTTGGAGCCATCGCTTGGAACAAATTTTGGAGAACCTTGAAGCAAAATGGAATTGGACAAGCCTCCACGATTAATGTGTTCATTTCGACTTTTAATTGCATTCGTCTGTGGTGTCAGCTTTTTCCTGCTCTTCAATCTTCGGTTTGGTTTCTCCATGGCCTTAGTGTGCATGACTGGAACAGGTGGAAAAGTTGAGCACAAAGAAAATGACACATCAATTATGCCGGTCAAGGTTCGTTGTTGCCTAACTAGTTGTACAACGTACGTTTTTTATTGAATTTTCGAATTATGGTTCCAATTTCAGGGCGAATTTGATTGGGATAGATCCACGCAATCTCATTTGCTGGGAACTTTCTTCTACGGGTATATATTAACTCAAGTAGCTGGAGGATGGGTCTCCGATCGATTTGGAGGCAAGATGACGATGATTGTCTCTATGCTTGGCCTTGGTGTCACCAGCCTTCTTACTCCAATTTCAGCCAGGTTTGCGCATACTGCATAACTCTAAATATTACATGATTCGGTGGTTTATGGTTTGCATAAAAATCAACTCCATGAAGAATATTAGAGAAAACAAGCATTTTTGTTCTCTAGATGGCACCTCTATTGTTTTGAAAGGAACGTCTACGCAGTGCTAGTAACGTCATCTATTGATTTTACATGAAACTTTCACCCAAAATAAATATCTCTGAATTGCTCAAGGTTACCAAAATATTTTAAAAGACATGGAGGATTGTTATTTCCGTGTTTAATCACAAAGGATTGTAAATTACCAAACGATTGCATTCGTGAATACTCTTCATATCCAAATAGATCACTTTTCTCCACAATTGAAATCTATAGTAACTCACACAACCAAATTGATGTTCTGTCTTACTTAATTAATTCAGCTACCCTGGTAGTTTTCGTTCCACATGCAACGTAGAGACGCTCTAGTTAGAGACGCTAGCTTTAGTACACTGAAGTGCTCTTGATGCCAGCCCTGCACAAACGATTATGTGCAGGGAAACTGAAAATTGAACGAGAATTTTTCCCTTAAACAAGTCTGCCAACATGGCGAGTATTTCTTTTATTTGTATACTTAATAAATAATTTTGAGCTTTTTTTTTGCTCAGAAACCCTACGAAAAACTATCAATTTGTTTTCAAGTAGCTTTGCAAAGCAAGAAAATTTGGCTTTCAATGGAAAAATATTGAGACCTGTCCAGAGGAAGCCCAACATCTTGAACAGCAATTCCACGTACCAATGAAATGACATTCAATGACATCTAGCGGCAGAAACTAGTCTTTCACATTTTGATGCAATCTTTGGCCTTAATTTAGGATCAAACAGTATGACTTGGCGATATTCTTTCTCATAGACATTGTTCGTAAGGTCGAGTAGGATGAAAATATGATGAAAAATGGCATTTTAGTCTCAACCACTAAGGTTCACATCAAGTTAAAAAATATCTACGCTCTATTCTCCCATGACTTTGCCCCTGTTTTGGCGCCATCTAATGGTAAATTTTGAAGCTTGCGCTAAAATCTACAATACAATAACATGCACAACAATTCCCTTTAGCCAGGAACCTCTCACAACAGGGCGCGAACTTCAGCTGACGCGTAGCCCAAGAAGGCCCTTAAAATGATGCGGCTCTGCAATGAATTTGAACGAAATTGCCTATAGACAATAGAAAAAGGTGTTTGATAGCAAACATCACTTCTGAACAAAATTGCAGCTTGAGATAGCGCTCCTCTTCCTGCCATTAATTCTTACAATGATGATTTCTTTTCTCAGGAATTAGTCAAAACTGAGATGCTTCAGACCATTGTCTCGCACAAAACTGAGAATGGATCTCAATTAAACGCATGTATGACTTGTATATAATAATACCCACTTCAGACAACGGGTTCTATTATACTCAGATCAAGTTTCAAGAAGATTGAGCGTGTTTTTGGAAAACTGTGGCCCTTTTATTAACAATGAAACTTAAACAACCAAAGTATTCGCACTCTTCACTATAAAAACATCAGTTTTAATCAAAATTTTATCATATGAAATGCTTGACAGACCTGTTCAATCATCTTATCTAGATAAAAGATAGTTTATCTTTTATCTTTATCTAGAAACTTTTTCGGGAAAGTATCTTAAGGTATCTTTATCTAGATACTTTTTTCGGGAAAGTATCTTAAAGTATCTTTATCTAGATACTTTTTTCGGGAAAGTATCTTAAAGTATCTTTATCTAGATACTTTTTCCGGGAAAGTATCTTAAAGTATATTTATCTAGATAGCTTTTTCGGGAAGTTATCTTGAACTATCTTTATCTAGATACTTTTTCAGGAAAGTATCTTGAGGTATCTTTATCTAGATACTTTGCGGAAAATACTATCTTATCTAGATACTTTTTCAAAGTATCTTGAACAGGTCTGATGCTTGAAATCCATTAGATGCCAAATATCAAAAAAAATTACAGGCCAAACTGAGAGGAAGCACAAGTTTGAACAAATTATTCATCAACTTATAGTTAGTTGAGTTGTTGATGATTCCATCTGAATGATTATTCATGAAGAATGAAGTAAAGAACAGATCACCTTCATGGAGCACTATATTTTTCACTTTGATGGCGTTGTTAGGTACTTATAATTTGAAACGTTGGTATTGCAGAATAAGTTGAATAGGGTTGATTAGTGTAATAATAGGGGTGTGTAATCAGTCTTTATTTGTCCTGGGAGGATCATGTAACTGACATCTTTGGGTGCAGTTTGAAACAAAAGCAGTGCTTCCATTTTTCTCACATAAATTGGAACAGTGGCACTGTCATGCATGTAACGCTGTTCTCCTTAATTCTTGAAAACGGGTTTGTGACTAGCCAGTGCCTTTTCATTGATGCAGACGCGTGAAAAAACTTTTGGGTGCATGGAAGAACAATCTTGTTAATCCACCCAAAACAGCGCTTCTACACGCTGTCCCAAGGTATTCGCCTGGTTAATGTAGAAACTAGTTTATTGATGGATGCATGACCCTTCAAGCGTATGCCCAAACGAGACAAACATTTAGTTATTTGATCTGTTCATGGAAGCAATCTACAGAAACGGAAACTAATTGGTTTAGTCAAGGAGGACGGTATTACTTGGAGTGGGATCGAGCGGGGGCGCGTTACTGCGTTGGTGTGAATTTTCCTGCGTGATAGCCTGGAGTTAATGAAGAAATCCAATATATTTCGAATTAAGTCGTTTTGTTGACATAAGTCATAAAACAAAAGTCCACAAGGATTCAATGAGCAATCATTTGATGCCCAATTGATGTCTCTCAAAGAATTCAAACTGTGTTGTTTCATTGTGTTAAGTCAGATATCTTCAAACTACTGATCTACTGACTTGCTTTGTGTTAGTGATTGTCCACCTTTTATTGAAAGCAACATGGTTTTTATCATTGGGGTTGTTTAAGGACATTTTTCTCTTCATAGAATGCAAAAAAAAACTTTTCTGTATCTTTTTTCAACATTTTACAGTCTTCTTTTGGATTTAGAACCCCAATTAGGTGCTAAAAACAAAAACAGAGAAGAACATTCAAATCATTGTACAAAGGGAAGAATGTCTTAGAACTAGCCCAATGATAAAAACCATGTTGCTTTCAACAAAAGATGGGCAATCACTATCACAAAGCAAGTCAGTAGATCAGGAGTTTGAAGATATCTGACTTAACACAATGAAACAACACAGTTTGAGTTCTTTGAGAGACATCAATTGGGCATCAAATGATTACTCATTGAATCCTTGTGGACTTTTGTTTTATGTCCTATGTCAATAAAACGACATTAATTCGAATTATATTGGATTTCTTCATTAACTCCAGGCTATCACGCAGGAAAATTCACACCAACGCAGTAACGCGCCCTCGCTCGATCCCACTCCAAGTAATACCGTCCTCCTTGGTTTAGTACAGACTCATACCTAAAGACGTCAGGGATGCGAGATAATCCTGACACCTTTGGATATCAGTTTGTCCGGATTTGAAAATTTGAATTTTGCTCCGATCCGAAACGATTCAATCCAAAAAGTTGCCGAACCTATCCTGACTATCTTAGCCCGACCCTTCCCTAGTAAATAGCAATGCTCGGGTTCTCTTGGCTAAGCATCGTTCGAACTTCGAAGATGAAGACATTTGAACTCTAAACTCGAACCTGTGGATGCTAAAACTATTCTTTTTCCTTGCACTATGCTTGATGCACTCAAGAACTCACTTCAAATAATGTTATTCGAATCAAAGGATCAATTCGGATCTGGCAGTAACAGATCAAGATACTTTTGAGGCTATCAAGAGCTTTAAGCTCTCGAGTTCTCCTGGACCTTATTGTGTGACATCACAGTTTCTGATGAAATACTCACAGATTCTTGCCCCTGTATTCTTCTATTTGATGCGTCGCATCTTAGATCAGGGCAAGTTTCCCTCTTCTCTAAAAGTAGCTCATGTCGTTCCAATTTTTAAGTCCCTAGTAATCATAGGCTCATTTCTCTGACTTCCAATATTGAAAAGGTCTTTGAGAAGATCATGAAGTCCAAGCTTGTTGAGTATTTGGGGGCCCATGATATCATTCCCCCTGGACAACATGGGTTTCGAACCCATTTTAGTACAGTCACCCAATTGGTTGACCATATCGAGCTGATCATTGAGGGGCTTGAAAGTCACGAGTCAGTTGATGTAGTCCATCTTGACTTTGCCAAGACCTTTGATAAGGTAAATCATGGTCTTTTGCTCGATCAACTCAAAGAGTTTGGGATCCAGGGTAAGGGTTTGAATTGGATTGTTAGTTTCATGAGTGATAGGAAGCAAATAGTCAAGGTCGAAGGATCATTTAGTGGCATGCATGATGTTGACATCATGTCATGACGTCAGGTGTTCCACAAGGTTCAATTTTAGGTCCGCTCCTGTTTATTCTCTTTATTGCTCCTCTCCAGAAGTTTAGAACAAAAGCCAATATTTCTTCATATGCTGATGACACAAAATTAGTTTGTGGAAGGAATGGTCAGGACTCAAAATGTTTAGTTGAGGACTTGGAGAAAGTCTACTCTTGGGTTGGTCAGAGTAATATGGCATTGAACGGGATGAAATTACGCACAATGACGTATGGGGCGTCCAAATTAGATGTTCCGCTCAAAGACAATGGAGGTTGTGATATTGTGCATGTCTCGTCCATGAGGGATTTAGGAGTTGTCGTCCAAGATGATGGAAAGTTTGATGAGCATATCCAGTTGAAAGTGGGGAAGGCATTTCAAACACGTGGCTAGATCTATCGCACTTTCAAGTCCAGAGATAGTATTACGATGCTAACTCTGTACAAGTCGATTGTGCAACCGCATCTTGAATATGCCTCACCCATTTGGGCTCCAATGAGTTCAGCAGCCTCTCTTCTTTATCGGGCTCCTTCATTGTTCAATTTGTTGCCCATTAGTCTTCGTCGGGAATATGTAGGAGCTGATCCTCTAATAGCATTTAAAGCAGGATTGGACAAATTTTTGAATACTATTCCTGACCAACCCACAATTCAAGGTTTGTACAGATCTGCCAACAGTAACTCATTGGTAGATCAAATTTCATATAAACATAAATTATATAAACTATTTTAATTCATTTACTCTCTTTACAGGGCATTCCATTCCTTGTAGCGGTATTAAAAAATCCGCCCCCCCCCAAAAAAAAAAACAATTAGCTACTGGGTTACAAACGAGTTTATACATCTTGCAGAATTGATCCAAAAATTGTGATGGGTATTCGATTCCTGCAAGGATGCTTCCAGGGAGCAATATTACCCACGGCCTACAGTTTAATTCCGAGTTGGGGTTCTCCAGCCGAGAGGACCTTTTTAATGGCCGTAGTGATGTCGGGCTTGGTTGTTTCAAACGTACTCACTCCTGCAATTGCCGGCTCCCTTTGCTTAAGTGGAGTAGATGGGGGATGGCCTATGATCTTCTACATACCTGGTAACAAATGGTTTTAAGGTTGTTACTTTTGATAAAAAGTAAAGACACAGATTCGTTCAACTGCACTTTCGGTTTTGTCGCAGAAAAGTGCAAATCTACTGTAATGAATAATCATTACTAATGATTAATTCTAGTTCATCATGCTTTCCCACGAGTTCCTATAAATTTTGGTTTAGTTACGCATGGCTCCCGTGGTCAAGACCCTTTCGGGTGGTCCCCCTGGCAGGTCCAGCCATGAAAGTCATAAGCTTTTCTTTGCGTCTATTTCGCTGAATTATTCCAGGGACTCTTTGCCTCGTGTGGACAGTGGTTTTCTTCTTCTTGGGGAGCAATTCACCTCAAGAGAACAAGTTCATCTCGCGGACAGAACAGGTGTATTTGCAAAAGTATTCCTGTAAAAGCCAAAACCAACAGGGGCAGGAATCCCATCCTCCGGTTCCTTGGCTGAAGCTTCTGTCTTCGATACCATTTCTGACCTTGGCCATGACGCACTTTTGTTCGGCTTTTGGATTTTACCTCATGTCATTGAGTCTGCCTCTTTTCATCAACGAGATATTTGATCTCGGACCAATTCAGGTATTTCTGTCCTTTTGAACTAAATCCACTTTCATTTCATCTCTAACACTCATGTCAATTGATGGAAAACCTATACTTATAGGAGCGTTTGCTGAATTTTGATATCACAATTATGACTTAACCTAAGCTAATGCTCATTTCTTTTGACATTCTTTGAAATTCAGGATATGCAATATTACTTTTGAACCTCCCAAACTTCTTTTAGAATGGCATACTTAGTGGTCTGACTTTCATTGGTCCAGTTATCGTAGGCCCACTGATTGGGTTGTTATCGGCAAAAATTGTTAAATCAAAGTGGATGACGGTCACTCACATGAGAAAGCTTTTCACTTGCTCAGGTAAACACATCTTTTCTCGTATATCTTGGTTCACGGCACAGCTTGAAAAAGAAAATCTTTTTTAGCTCAAAGTTCATTTGCCATCCTATTGATTTGGTCCAATCAAGTGGACGATAAGCTTTCAAAAATGTGCATCTTTACCTTGATTAATACTCTACATCAAGTCTCTATCACTGGCGGATTTTATATCTCCCATATGGATTTGGTTGGCCCCTTTGCTGGAGTGGCCTTTGGCATCACCAATACAGTCGCCACTTGTGCAGGATTCCTCATTCCTTTGTTCTTGTCCTACTTTGTTCCCAACGTAAGAATTCTATAGCTAAAGGTTGTAGATTATGTCCAATATGTTTGATTATTGAGGTTTGAAATGTGTCAAGCCCTCACATGAAAACTCATCATTTTGTTTAATGGCTTCTTGCTACCAAGTTTTGGTCAAAATTTCTGGCGATCTGAAGTGTCTGAAAGACCCTGAAATATTCCTTCATGCCTGATTCATTATAGGGTACCGCCGTGGAATGGAAAACGGTCTTCTACATAGTGGCTGGAGCACAGGCTTTTGGAGCTACCCTCTATGGATTGTTTGGCTCGGCAGAATTGCAACCGTGGGTGACCGAGGCCTCCAAGTTAAAACCATCGCAAAACCAAAAATGAGCGCACCAACTTGGTTGAATATGGACAAAAACTGTAACGTTTGATGTAAAGATTGATTAAATCGTCTTCCTTTTTGAGGATTATCTTTATATGTCAAGGAACGTTCATTTAGGATGAAACATTTAAATGAAATTTATTAAATACACGAACGGAATCCTATGAGATTAGAACTGATCATCAAGAGAGTGTGTACAAAATAGAGCCGCTTCATTAGAGAGTGAATCAAGTTAGAGCCAGGTCAAAAGAGATTGTATTGAATTAGAGCGAAAATAGTGTTCGTTCAACTCCTTGAATTTTTGCTTGAGGAATATTTTATGTATGACAAATCAAATCAGTTAGTTAACGGAGTTAACGGATGTCTACGGAGATAACAAAGACCCAAAAAGGCAAGAAAAAGCTTTTTTGCCAAGGCTCCTTTTTGTGTCAGAAAATCCCAACACACAGGGTCGGCACCCAAAGTGCAGATGCTGTAAGACAGGAGTCGGCAACCAGTGGGCCCAAGGCTGGTCGTTGTTGGGCCCAGCAGCTGTAGGGAAAGTCCAAAATAGTGGGACCGCGTGTCATCCATAGCATTCTGCTCGTGGGTCCAAGGCTCTTTGATCGTTAATTTATGGGCCCCTGAATTCACCAACGACTACTTGGTGAGCCCATGACAACACATTATCAATATTTGGTGGGTTTTGACCCAAGAGTGGTTGCTGACCCCATGTGTATGACTATCATAAGTAATATAATTTTCGGTATTTTTCAATTTAGAGTTTCAAAATCACAAAGTATTGATAATAAACATAAGTTTCTTTTTTACATTTTCTTATCGTAGCTCTTGTGCATGAATGAAATAATTGAGACAGTTGGCACAATGCCTTACCGGGTGATGCATAAGAAACGGAACGGCAAACCATGTCCGTAACTCGGAAATGGTTGATCTCACAAAAAATGTATAGAGATCAAAAAGATGTGGCAGATAACAAATCTTAAGATACACAAGTTGTTATTCTCTTTTTGTCGCCTTATTTTTTATTTTAGCCAAATTTCTGAAGAGAGAAAAAAATCGGAGTCACGAACGCTTTGTTTTCGAAAAGGGCCCTTCAGGGAAAAAATCGTCGTCGCTTAAATATTGAAATTGGGTGAAATTGCTTTTTCTGACTTTTCAAGTCAAGTGTTTGGCCAATTCTATCCAATAAAGGTGAGGTTCATACATGGTTTCAATCATGAGTTATTGACGATGGAATTAGGTGTTCCGTTTCTTTTGAAACACCCGGTATATGAAATACATTCTTCATGAAGAAAAATTCTAGGCTTAAAGAAAAGACTCTCTTAGATGAGTCTCTTAAATATTTGATGATGATGATGATGATGATGATGATTTATTTCAGGAATATGTTTGGGTCACTTTGGTTACATCATGAATATGGAGGTGTAGCCTTCAAATAACAAAGACATAACATAAAAAGACATACGTGTATATTCCTCAGATCTTGGATAAGCTATTGCTTGTTTTCACCTGGACCTGGGCACGAAAAATGATAGTGAATTGTGTCGCAGGTGCCATTTTGGAACACAATTGGAAACTATGAAATTCTACTAACATATTGAATGTTGATATTTTAATGCTTCATTGTTCATTATTCAACACATTGGTCAATCCAAAGTTGAAAGTAAGTTTATCAATTCCTTTTGTTACGATTGGCTCTAAAATGTCACTCTCACCTATGATTTGGCTCTGTCTTGTACCTTCTCTCTCTTCATCTGCGCTATTATCATAGAGTACCCACGTGAACATTGGGTAACCATTGAGGGTTTAAAAAGTAAGAACTAAGACGATAATAGTTTATGTTCAATTAGCCAAGGATTACTTCTCAAAATTCAGAGGGTCATGATTAAGCTCAAACTTAGGGACATCTGTAGTAAAAGTATAAGAACAATCAAGTTTTTCACAAAATCACATAAACAAAAAGCACAAAAGCACTTTTTATTCAATGTCGCTCCAATGACTTGTATATTTACCCTTCACTCCAGTCTTTATTTGACAGTGCCGAATAAATTTGGCTTAGGCATAAAGCGCTGAAAACGAGATTCAGTGGTTTATGGCTTAAAATAATAAGTTTTAAAAGCTTAAGATTTTGTGTTAGGATTATTTTTGGCATTGGAACCATGGGAACGCAGAATTGCTCCGAAAAATTAGTTAGGAAATGCTCTAAATTACATGCAGGATCTAGGATTTACTCCAACTGAAAATCCATGACAATGTCTAGTTACTCCGAACTTCATTACAACACAGAATTTGTGGCGCCAGAAAAACATTTTTGGCATTAGTGAGAAATCCTCCGAAATGGAACATACTAGGAACTTCTCCGAATTTCCACTGGAAAGAATAAAGATTGACAAAAAGGCAACCACATATCGTTTTTGTGTGAGCGCTCCAACACTGCACCATTTGATAGCTTACCAATCTTTAATCTGTGTTTTAGACAGGCTTGTACATGAGGTCAGACTGAATTGTTCCATATCAATCTGTTTTTTTTCGTGCTATTATCATCGACCCGACACCACTGATTCTGTGAAGAATCTCCAACTTATACAAGTTTGTAACTTAGGCAAGCACATGGCCAACAATAAAGGTTTCGAGGTAAGAAGAGTTCACCTTGATCACCTAACCATACCCTTGAGATGAGAGAAAATTATCCCTCTGCCAAGTTGTACAAAAAGTAATAACACGTAGTAGAACAAATTTCGTGCAAATGTTAATTTTATAAATTATTGTGAAGATTATTTGTTTACAGGGAATCGCATTCCTTGTAGCGGTAATAAAACAAGCGGAAAGAAAAGAAATATTGAAAGACTTTGAAACCATCAAAGTGGGTTCCTAGCTTCCTACAGCAAAAAAATAGAACAAGTGATACGGTCACCTATATGGTTCATATTCGCCCTCAAATGCCGCAAGCAAGCTCTCCCCCCAAACTTTCGCGTCCTTCTCCTTAATAGGCATTTGTGAAGCTCCCCCATAAAACCCTCTTGGGCTTCCTTAGTCCTGCTCTGTGCTCATTCCATAGTATTTCTCGGTAACCCAAGTCATCCGGAGGTCTTGTCTAGTCTGGTATGTTCGTGTGGTCACACATGAACACAACCTGAGCACAGGTGGGTTGAAGCCCGTTGAAGCGGTGTGAGGTAATAATCACTGAATCTTGGAAAACTCAGCCTCTCTAGGAACAGGCTGTTCACCGTGAAGGAAGATTTGACCACCTCAAAATTCTATAAGAATTTCACTGAATTTATTTAACACAAAACAAAGCCAAAGAAAGACTTTTATCAAAAGGAGGAATTACATACTCCATTGTAAGAGTGAAATTAACGCATTTCATCCCATTTTTTGAAAGCCTAAGTTTTTCATTTTAGTCTAAGTTCTTTTTTGATTTGAGGTACGATCCAAGCGGCAAGGGGATTGATTCTACGTTGGTGCTTTTTGTGCGCTCCAAACCATTCCAAACGCGTTACATGTACGTAGAGAAGTACATAGGAGCGCACCCTCTTTAGGTTGATGCACTTGTCCGCTTAGGTCGAAGAGCACTCACATGTATTTCTCCCTACAAAAGCTCCTGTACTCCTTAGTAACCTCGCCACCAACGGAGCGTTAGTACGAAACATGGTGATTAGAGCCCCACACTTTAAATAGGCCGATAAAATCACAATGGGAAAAGGAATTCAAGATTTACTCAATGATTGAATTTGTTGTTTTAGCCACCTCTCTATTGATGACATGTAAAGTGGCCGATCAGATTTTGCAAAACTATTCTGGGACAAATTGGGCATGTTACCCAACACATGAGCGCTTCTATCAAAGACCATTTCTAATTCTTACATTTATGTCCATTGCATCTGTAGTTGATCGATCTAACGACGATAAATTCAAATGAATTTTAAAAAAATCTTTGGAGTTTTTATGAAGGGTATTGTTAATTTTCAAATGATGACCAAAAGCCGAAATTCCGGCAAAACACTAGTGTTCGTTTTTGCCTGAGAACCAAAAAAAACAAAAGTAGAAGATAGGCTGAAAAATTAAAGAAAAAAACTGTCTAAAAGAAATTGTCAAAATTAATATTTCGACTTCCTTCAAAATTCAATAGATGCTCATCTGTATCCTATAATTACAAAGAATATAATACAATGTTGATGTTTAGGCTGCATGTTAATGCAGATTGTACAAAAAGCGCAAGCATACCAAAATCAAGTCACATTAATGTTAGTCACAGACCAAGCTACAGACTATTCAGCTCTAGCTAAGGAGGCAGACCAAGGCGACGCTACTTTGATCTGTGACCTCGAGATAACTCAGGCTGTATTTTCTGGATTGACTTTGAGAATCAAACTTCAAGGAGGATATTTGCATAGCATAAATACAATACATGCTCTGTGAGCTTCCTTACGAAACTATCTCTTATAAGAACTTAATAACTAGGCCTGGGAATTTGATGCAAAAACCATTTATTGGCATTTGGGGCCCTTGTTTGCATTGATTTGCATTTTGAGGGATAATTTGAATTGAGTTGAATTTTAAGCGCTTATTTGCGTTTTGTTTTGCATTTTGGAGACTTTTTTTTGGAAAATGAGCAGAAAAACGCAATTTTCAAGAGTGGTTTTGGGAATCAACAAAAATTTTCAAAATTATTTTCTGGAAATTTGATTTAAATAGGGATATGAAAACAAGAGAGTTTCCCATGTCGTATTTTTTAATACGAAGTTGATACGAATCAAACTTCCAAACTTGTGGTACCTTGACTAATATAGACCCCCTCTACTTAGTCAGGAACCACTGTACGTCAGGACGAATTTCAAAAATACACACTGGGTCCGATCATTGTACTAAAATGTGAGGTTTTTGCAACAAATGTATTGTTCCGTTGAATTTTCATTGTACTAATTGGACCCAGTGTGTATTTTGAAAGTAATCCTGGCTTGAGCCATATTTGACTTAGTGTAAGGATCGCGGGTTTACACACCTTAATAGCTGATGGATGCCAACAAGGGAGATATTGTTTAAGAAATATAGTCTTTTTTCCCAAATTAGAGTTAGAAAAATGGAATTGACTATGGTTTTGGAACTGAATAACAAAGGGACTAAATTTGTGGATATTGTTGCAATTGGTTAAAAGTTATTGTTGCGATTGGTTAAGTCTCTTCTCTGTAGCTTTTTCACATCCACAGGTAGAAAAACCAACTTTATGTTAATATGGTGCCCAAGATACAAAATATTTGCAATTTTTAGACCCTTAAGTCTTAAATTGACAACCCAGACCTTAAAAACCCAAAACAGAACATTAAATGCCCCCTGAAACATGATTTTATTTGCATTTTTATTTGCATTTTGAAGAATATTTAAGGCATCTTTTAATTGCATTACATTCCCAGGCCCATTAATAAGCATTTGTATATACCTAGAAGGTGTTTTCAGCTCCGTCAGAAATAAAATATCTGCATTTTTAGTAATCTGTGGAGCATAAAATGCCCCAGCTGAATTTTTCCGTCGCAAGTATTTACTCAAGGTCCTTAATCTGGCTTGATTTTGATTTTCCCGGCCTTTTGAATTAGGTGCATTAACATGCACATGCGGCCCAATGTCTAACATCTGCTTTTTTGTTCTTTGTTGGTTAAATCTGTTAGATTTTTTTCAGGTTTCCAATAAGTACTCTTTGGTTGAACTTTTGGAATCGTGTAAAAGCTAATTAAGGCAAGCAGTCAAAGCACGGGGATGAGCTTTTGTCAACTATTTACAACACTCTGGGCTTCGTTGGTTTAAATCCTGGGCTTGTCGAGTCCTCCTGGCATGCGCTATTAAATTAGATACAGTAGTCACGGCTTTAACACCTTAAATGAACGAACCTGTGGTCATTCCCGAGGGTGAATTATTAATAGTTAATGTTTGTTGGAGAGGAAATATCCCGATGGAAAGGATAGTCTTTACAGATCGCAATTGCGAAGCTGCTTTCTGACCGCGGAAAATCGAAACAAAACAAATATTCATTTGGTCCATCACTGTTTGAATGATCGTTGAATGGGAAATGCAGGGGGAGGTTTGAGTGATCTCTTCAAAAATCTTATCGCGGGCGGATGAAAGAAGAGAAAAGGCTTGTTCGTCAGTGTAACATTTTGGTCAGTGCAAGGGTTTTCGCGTTTTGCAGACCGCCCTTATGACTTAGATGCTACAAAAATTGTCGAATTGCCAGTTTGGACATTTTGACTCTCGGTTTTGTAAGAATTTGCAAAATTATTCTTTTGATCAAAATATGGCAAGCACTTAAAAAAGACCTTTGATATTGAAGAGAAACACGTACAAAAAACGGCATTTTGTTTGATACCATGATGGTTTTGGAGCTTTACAATACAAATCAGTGCTTATAACATCACTTACACTTGTACTTACCCAAAAAAGTGGCCTTTTGTTGAGAATTTTCTCGTGCAAGAACGAGCAAATAAAGTGTGCATTTTTTTCCAAAATCCTAACCAAAGGTGTTCAAACTTGCAATTCGACATTTTTCATGGCATCTAATTCGCAAGGGCGGTCTGTAAATTGCAAAAACCCTTAAACTGCCCAAATTCTCACGAGCCACCCACTGTTGCCAAACAAGCCTTTTCTCTTCTTTCATCCGCCCGCGATAAGATTTTTGAAGAGATCACTCAAACCTCCCCCTGCATCCCCCATTGGAATCGAGTGACTCTCAACAGAATTATAAGTTCAATGAAACCATAAAAGTATAGCAATGTCACTAAATGTGTTTGAAATGATTTTTTGGATCCCATGCTCCCAGCTCCCTCTGCCAATAAACCCATACATAAAAAGAGCACAGGAAGTGAAATGACATCAATAAGCAAATAGCTTTGGTTTCAACTTTCATTTGATAAAAATGGAGGCAATAATTTAGAGCTTGAAATAATGCCAAGCACAACATTTGAGCCCTTCTAAGGTAAAAGTACCCTATTTTCGCCTCAACGCTCCTTTTAAAAATTCGGGCATCTACGACAATCATGATGATGATGATGGGACGCGAAACGCAAAGGCATGATAACTTTGGTGGCGACCAACTGGATGGAGAGAAGAGGACTTGGCTGGCGGGTGAACGGGTGCGTCTCTTAGTGACTGACTGACTACCTACCCGACTGACTGGCCAAGATTTGAAGCCCTTCCACGAAATCTGGAAGGTAAGTCTCCTCGCGTCCCTTCAGTTTTCAACGAGAGCTTGACGCCATCGTCATTCTAGAGAGGTTTTATCATCATCATCTTTTTCTTCTGCCGCACTACCACCACCCAAACTACCTTCCAACCAACCAACCAACCAATCCAGACAAGAAGACCATCACAGTGTTGTTTGGCGAGTGTGGATGTGAATGTGCTTTTTGCCTGACGAATGTGAGTTTTGTTGTTGTTGAGCGTTACTCGTCTGAAGGATCTTTTTGGAGAGGCTCTTCTAGTGCTCATCAGTTCTATTGCTTGTGCTTCTCGAAAACTTCAGCTGAATGGAGGCCTGGTTAAACCAAAGTTTTGCCCAATAAACCGAAATATCAAGTTCAATCAAGTGCGGTGTCTCCATCACACAAGCAATAGTGCCTTCCACTTGAGTTCCGCTTGTGATCAAATCATCTCAGAAAAGTGAAGTGCTTTTATCTGGGTTTGGCCAAACCGACATCGTTTCAAGTGATTATTGGACAATGACCAATTTTGAGGTAAGATCCATCAAGGACACTTCTGAGATACCCAGTTCATTGTCCCTTTTAATCGCTTCTTCGAAACACTTTTTGATCGTCAGAACGACTTATTAATCTCTAATGATGCACAATTAATCCAGCATCTGTGGCCAGCGATAAACTACTACTACTACTAAGTTTTCGAACCTCGGCGAAAGTCCTCACCTGCGATCGTGCAATTTCTTCCAACTGTCGCCTTTATGAGTATCATTATTCAAAGGGTGAGGCCACAGTCCAGAAGGGTGAATTAAGACAGAGGCCTCCTTAACCGCATGATGTGAGTTGGATTTCATGATAATGGGCTGCAATTTATCTGGAGAGAAAATGATTTGATAAAATCTGGCCTCTGAGGCTGCAGAAAAATGCGTTCCACTCTCCTTCCCGCCCATCTATCCAACCAACCAAACCAATTGCTTTGCTTGTACATTCAACTTTGGCGAGATTGGATTGGCCATTGTGCATCCTCCTCCTCCCCTCGTCTGAGGCAAAAAAATGATATCAAATTGATGTTGAGTGATTTCTCCCAACGGACACACCTCAAGACTCGAACCCACCCATAATAATGACACCTATAACTTAAGAGAACCTATGATTTGCAATTTCGACACAACGGCTTTAACTTGGCCAAACTCAAGGCCTGTGAACCAAACTTGTTGAATGCTCAAGTTGCTCCCTTTGTGGTGCTTTTCGGTATTCTTCGTCTTGTTAAGGAATTGCTCGTAAATAGTTGTAAATATCTGCTGCATGCATGTTCGCTGCCTTGCTTGTCCCACCTTCTTGGCTTGAGAGTGAGTAGTGACCACTCACAGCCTCATAAATCAGAGTTCATTTTCACAATTTGAGATAAGCTTTCCTAGCTTTTTCTCAGACTCTAGACATAAATTCTGAGCTGATGCCTCCCTGTAAACCCGTGAAGCAATCACTTCTTGTGTATAGATTCAATCCATTCTCTCACTCCTTTTTTCCTCGTCGAGGAAGGAAAGAGGCTCTTCAATCATCTTAACACTTCTCTAGGTCTTCACACGAAACTTTTGTGGCGACTTCGTTGTTGTCTGTCTGTCTGGTTTGTGAGTCTCGTTGGGGGCAAATCAGTGCTGGGTGTGAGGTTGAGCATGTTTCTCAGGCCCAATAGACACTATAACTGTATTATGTTCTCATGCTTAGCACCCCAATGTTGATCCAAGCAATAACGCTAGGGTAGATCATAAACTGTTACACGTGCAGCAAGCCCCAAATGGCGAAATGTCATTTTGAGATCATTTCAATTTCCCGTCGCTTCGTCAGATTAAAAGCGAGTTTCCCGTGGAAAATGGTGCCATTTTACGATTGTGGTCTTCTCAATCGACTTTGGAAAACCATATTTTCGGATCTCATGTGTATGAGCACCAACACGCCAAAGTGTCTTGCAGAACAATTAAAGGTTCAGAATTTCTCAGGGAGCAATTCCACGGCAGTACTTTTCGTGGAGTTAGGGCACCGCAGTAGTACATTACATACAGTCGAGAGTGAAGCTCCCTTTCCTTTGACAAGAAACGAATGAGCCACGGCACAACTATGATACCTTCAATCTTTTTTGCACCTTCCACAGTAAGCTATAATCATTTGTGTTCGTTCGTGATCACATCGAAAAACATTTTGCTGCCTCATGAGTTGGGTACTTGGATGTTGCTGAATGTTAGCTGGCCATGGTCGTCGTCTTTCTCAATGCTCCAAGGTACGCCAGGAACCACCAATACGTTGTGTGTATGTACACACAACGTATGAACGTTGTGTACGTACGTAGCCATTGAAGCGTTTAAACCTGAACGACCAGGGCACTCATGAAAGAGTTGGAAAAATTTATCTTCCACAGAGGTTAAAAAGTTCCCGTTGCGTTGCCAAGAAATATCTCACGAGTGTGATCTTGGCCTCCGTTAACAGCTTATTAGCTCACCTCATCGAGCCACTGGAAACGCAACACACATGGATGAATAGACAGACATTGGTGCCAACCACGCACGAATTCCAATCGGCAAATTGCTAATAAGAATTGAATACCCAGGCCAAAAGTAACCAATCTTTCTCAAGGCTCTAAGTTGTTGGTTGATGTACGTACGGTACTCACATGTTCAAATGGAAAGAGAAACCGTTTCGTCCATCCAAAGTGAGAAAGAGAGTCAATGCCAAAGAAAGGATAGGAAAAGAAGATTGGCACACTTCAGTGGATCCATTAGACTCAATGAAGTAAAGAGAAGATCGCTGAGGCATTTCAGGATATGCAACTTGTGCACGTGCAGTTGGGACGCAATTCCAAACGTGAAAGTGCTTTAATTCTGAATTTAACTCGAGCAAGGTTGAAGGGCGTACTTACTCCACCACACCATTTAATGAGGCCATGCATTCTCGTGTCTCAACTGACGTAAATGACCTTAACGAACTAGTTTTGTCATGTTCAAATTGATTGGTGATAGGTTTTTTGCATCGATGCTAACGGGATGCTTCAAGATTGGCATGTTATTATAACAAAAAGTGAGACAAGATCGGAGGCAAGATTAATTGGACTTTCAAATGTGAGTCGTGACCGTTGGTAAATAAAAATAGAGCAGCATGCTTTTTTCCGGTCAACCTCCTGTTTGGTTATGTGCTCACGGTAAACCCCTGGAACGAAGATTGGCCTCATTACCTTTGCCTGCCCGTTTCTTTTCGTTAACATTAGTCCGTCAAGTCGTCAGCCAGAAATAGGGCACGTGTTTTGGCCTTGTTTCAAGCTGAAAGTCCAAGAGAGAATTCTATTGTTTCAGCTCGACTCATGACACTATGTTCAAAGGAGAAATGGTTTTGCTTCTGAAAGAAAGAGGCCAGATCAACATAAACTCGGGTTCCCTGACGAGCTCTTCTGGAACTCGTCTCATAACTTGCCATTTTGTATCTTCTCGAATACCCATAGCTCGATAAGAACGTGCCGTCAGCCAACAAAGGTTTGAGGATAAAAAAGGCGACTTCAAGGATCGAGTGACGACAGTCAACACCTTTAATTCCTCCTCCTGTCATTCCTTTGAGTAGATTTACGCTTCTTTCTTTGTGGTCTACACACTCGGATTAAACATATGGTAACGAAAAATACCGTCTCAACAAGCCTTGGAAGTAGCTCAAACCACACGAATTAATCACTTGCCGACTCAAGTTGGGTTTATGGGGACGTGTGACGGTGGGGTGTGATTTCAGCCACTTGATGGAAGGATGACTCGGTGTAATTAGAATTGTGTTAAACATGATGACAGCATAGAAAAGAGAACCAGCTCTTACCTCGCTCTTGAAGATTTTTACGACATTCCATGATGGCTGTGTCTCTAAGAATTGAGGTTTTCAATGAGTTTTCTCCACTAGTTCGTAAAATGATTTCAGTGTTAATCGTTGAGTGAGTTTGCTTTGCTTTGGTCGTCATCTTATCTAAGGAGGCTTTCAAACAAAACGATGCCCGATATTGCTGAGGGAACATTGTTAGCTTTGAGTGAGCTCTCTTTATGGATTTCTAATCTTCCCAAGCATGCATTTCGAAGAATGGAACTCTCCTTGGCATTGTGTTTGGGAGTTCACCTAAGTCCATTCGAACAATATCACTTCGACGGACATTTGGATCGGAGGTATGCCGAAGAGCAATGCGATCAGAATGTTGTAGGCTAAAATATGTTCGATCCCACTTTGAATCGAGATTTGAGGTGAGCTGAACTGAAAAGAAGAAAGGGATTTGGTGCCCGAAACCGCTGCATTTGCTCAATGGATGGATGCATTTTCATTTTTCCACCCTCTGAAGCAGACTTGATTGGGGATGAAGAATTTTTTTACCTGCCATTGTCATTGGACAGAGCGTGCATTAATCGACGGAGGAACCACGTCAAACGTCCTCGATTTTTAGGGGGTTGGCCATGGATTTTGGTTTAGATCTACGCATTACGTCCTTTTATGACCTGACTTTGGGGGCTCAATAAATCATGTGAATATCATGGCTGATAGAGCCAATAAAATACGAGAATGCATTTGAACGGCACACAACAGAGGAGTACGAATTCGTACGTGTATCTCTCACACACACACTTACACTCAGTGGTTCACTCGCCAAGATGCATCAGATAGGAACCCCAACAAGCACATGGTCCTTCCTGACACTCGCTGAGAAATGAATCTAATGGCCCTATGACACTCCATCCTCGGGAAATTCAGCCGGAGAAGAATCTAAAATATTCCAATGATAATGATCAGTTGTAAATCAAGTGGGTTTTGTCGCGTAATGGATCGACGTTCACCTATTTCTCGCTCAAGCCCAACTCGGACAGACTGACTGACTAAAGTATAAGGTTGGAAAAAGAGAGACATTGTTGACTGATTCGGGGGTGCAAAACCAGGCACCCAGCACAAAAAACGGCTGGCAATACCACAGGTTTTTCCCAAAGCACCCCTCAACAGCACCCATTTTTATTGCCAGGAACTTCCTATGAAAGATCGTAAAATCTCCATCTTGTCATATTTTGAACCACTCCAGACGAGCGATATTACCCCCAAATTTTGCCATTGTGTTCAGGCGTACGAGATCTCAGCTTGGGTTGATAAAATGGCAAGGAAGCCGAAATATGAAGAAAAGGAGCAAAACAGTCGTCTGAATAACCCTCAGATTTGGGCATATTTTTTGAGTTTCAGTAAAAAGAAAGATTTCCCTAATTCTGTTCAGCATGACATCATTGCAAATGCAAAGAATCGCAGTGTGATAGATGGAACCGTCCCAGAGGGGTCGTCATTGTCAAATCAAGCCATAATCCGTCCACCTCCTGCCATATCTCTTTTCGCTCTGTCAAGACCCTGATGGAGGTCCCCCTTTTTTAAACGTCGATCTGTCTCTGTTACGATAGTTCTACGACAAACGTAGCTTAGTAAGAAGCGGTAAGTAACGTTGAACATAGACCGGATTGGGCGACTCGTAAAATCTGACCGTTTTCTTTCAAATCACAATAGCTCTCAAACCTGCTCCGTATGGAGTACGTAGTACAGGAGATTCTCCTCGGGGCACAGAATAAGCTTGGATTACCTCGCTCGTAAGCTAGCTAGCTAGCTAGCTAGCTCGTTGTCCAAGTGCCCAAGTTGGCTTTGATTTCAACCAGATGAAATAGTCTCGAGTGCTGAAAGATTGACAGAGGTCGTTCATGTTATTGCGGACAGTTCCAACCGAGTTGCTCACTCAAGAGTGAAAGAACGCGAGAGAACTTGAGGAGAACGAGGAAAACAATATTGATTCGCACTTTTCTTGCCTCGTGCCGCGGACATCATTCAGAGATTTGGTGATGGCCAGGGGTTGTTCATCCCAGCCTCACCCTCAACAGACGGATGGACATTCTTGTCTCTGAGTGGGGCTTGTCGCACGCATGTTCTCTACTACGTATACTTTGTGCCTGATGGTTGCTAGAGGAATGCTCAGAGGAATCTGGTAAACAATCACAGCGGGTTGGCATTAGCAGCAACAAGAACTTACAAATGGATTCATGAAGGAATGAAAGAAAGAAAGTAAGCGACGGGATGGTGACGAGAGGCGGATTGAGAGACACTGAATTTCCTTCTGACTGACGAGCCTACAAGATCCCCAGTTGAGAGCATCACCCTCGAGCATCTCTTGAGGGCCATGAATGAGCTTTAAGATTCATCATCCTTCTTTGGAAGGGCTACCATGTTTAGCTGTCCCATTCTGTCAACAAATCTTGTCCCACAGTGTTTGGCGGGCGGAATACTTCCCGTCTTCTGGCAAAGCCTCTGAGCTTTGTGCCTATTGTTCTAATGATATTCACTTCTATTCACGATTGCTCATTTTGCATTCCAGATGCGACTTTGGCATGTGTCTAATTGATCAACGCCGAAGATCATGGAGGAAACAGTGAATCGAGATCAGAACGTCTTGGAGGCCGCCGCTCAAGGCCAAACAGACTTTATTCTGGGCCTTTTAGAGCAGGAGAACGGCCAAGACGCGGTCAATACCCTCAAGGACCAGGTAAGCAAATATACAAAGAATGATCCGTATTTTTCCGTTTGACAATATTGTTCTAGTGAAGCGTGTTGGAGCTGGATTAATGCATTGTGGTCGAAACGAACAAAGCAAACCAAAGAGGTTCTTCATTTGATTTTCTTTTTCAGGATGGTCGAACCGCTTTGCATTTAGCTTCAGCTAACGGTTTCCTCGAAACAGTCGCTGCTCTCACTCTTCACGGAGCGGACGTGAATGCTCAAGACTTTGTAAGTTCAACTAAGATTCATAATTACCAATACCGAATTCCTTGAAGCGTCTCCTTTCTCATTCCGGCAATTCGTCACAGATTTGGGATGTTTCGTTTTTTTTCCCGCGTCAGAGTGTAGGACAACAAGACGAAAAATTTAGATTGCGTGCATGCCACTTGAGGTTGGTATCAAGTCGAGTGTTCGTCCGTGCAAAGATTAGGAGGGAAAAATAGACGAAAAGATGTTGAGAAATGTGCGCTTATCAGATCGAAAATGTTCAGAATTATAATGAAGCTGCCAGACTCGGCAAGACGGGCAATCGAACACACTGTCGCCCTTGTTTCCCGCTCAGTACAACAGTACACACACACACACACACACACGACGCTCGTACATGAACGTACATGAGTAGGGGAATGGGACTTGAAGAAGTTTCTTCATCTGTGAGTTCATAGTACTTAATATGTCTCAATCCGGGGCGAGAACCCAGTTTCTAGTCAGTCGACCGTCCACCATCCCATTCTGACTTTTCAATTTTTGATTCCAGTTTTGGTAGACACGAGAGATGTCATGTCTCTTTCCTCTTGCATCTCTACTATTCTCCTAGTGTGCTGCCTTCGTTCGTTATCCATCTTTGAGATGCATCCATCCATCCAGATATCATTTTCTCTCCTTTGATAGTAGTACATCCTCGAACCAAAGTGTGTACTAACTCGGTAGTTGTTGGCATTCTCGTGGTGAGCCCATCCAGTTTATGAAACCAAGTCACCCATTTGTTTTGAGGGACTCGTCCAACGCACGAAAATGGCAGCGGGACTTTATCGTCTCCTTTCACTTGGGCTTCTTCGGTTAGTTACTTAGTTGGTGCAAAATCTTCAAGTGGTTGAACCGATCGTTGTTGCACCACTTTAGTTGGTCGTAAATCTTCTTTTTTTTGAGCACCTTCAACACGTTTTGGCAACGGGTATGGACCACTCATCTATCTATCTCGCTTACTGTAGATGCGAGTTAGGACGCACACACCATCAAGAAACGGCAATTAATGGCTGCATTCCACTTTGTTTTCACCAGATGCAATGCAAGGCTCTGCCAGCCAATTTGTGCGCATTCAAAATGCAAAATCCCGAATTTCTGCCAACCAAACTCGAATGGTCTGATTGAAAAACTTGAGAGACAAGTGCAGAAAATCTGAAATAACGGCCCGGCCATGTTTGGCGCATTCAAATTGGTGAGCTCGTGATCATCATGAAGCATCGTCGACTTTTTCCCTCCTCATCTCGATGGGCAATTTGGATTTTGCGTGTCAGTTTGACATGATGTACTGGAAACACTAGCCCACAAATACTCCATTGCCTATCAATATAATGGAGATTGGCCAGAGGGATTCAAGTCTCTTTCTCGCTCTCTCTCTGTTTCACCATTTTGAACGCGAAGTTGATCTCTCAGTGCAAACACTCATTACCAAATGGCCTCCAGCCTCACCTCAACTCGTCGTCTTCGCACTAGGAAGCCACTTGAGAAAGAGATAAATGAACGAAGAATTACATCCACTATCGCTAATAGTAAAACTACCAATGGCCGCGGTCCTGTGCATATGGACGAGTTTGTGACCCACAGGGTAACGCTGATATCCCATCCCCTCATTAAGGGAATGCCAAAGTCGGGGTATGATGCGGTCCACAGATTTTGGTCAGATTGTCACAAAGACCGACGTCGTCGTGACGAGGCTTGTTTTCAAGAAAAGTAGTAAACTCGTAAGACTCCCATCAGATATTGGCTATCAAAAGATTGGCAATTAAAAGTGGAAGCCCGGGGCGAACATGCCTAGAAATGGGTCTCCATGCCTGGATTCATGCATGCCTACTTGCTGGGCATGGTCCATCATCCATAGATGATCTCCCTCGAGGCTAGATCAGTGATTGTTGGTCATCTGCCAGCCCGTTCGTTTCTATGGTTGGCCACAAGCGACGCCAGATAAGAGATCTCGCTTCGAGGACGACTAATAAGTGTGACAAGACTTTGAAAGGTGAAATGATTTATGTGGTTTTGAATGAAGCTTCTAGATGAGGATGAAACGGAAGCGTGAGGAGCGCACAATCAAGTTTGTCTCCCACAAGGTACTACCACATTCTTCCATTGGCTGGTTTCGTAAAAAGGGGAACGATCTCTTGTCTAATTAGCATTGTGTCTTGAAAGTCATTACATCTCGGACTGATGGTCATCTTGAAGTTGTCAGCCAGTAAAGGGGTAAGGCATGCAGTTTTGTAGTGCATTTCGTGTCGCGGAACCATCATTACGTAGAGCAAATACCATTTCCATTCGTTAATTGTGGCCAGATCTGATGGCTGAGATGGCTTAATTACGGATTTGGCGAGGGGAAAAATCCTTAAACTGTCAAATTAGGACGAATTAATCTTTTTGTTTTCGCCATCTACGGAGGAAATGAGATTTCCCCACAATTAACGAACAATTGCCTGCGTGCCTATCTACCTCCCTACCTACCTACCCACTCTCCTTGTCCCAACCCAAAGAATGTTCGACTTGTATTCACACCACCCAGATTTATTCCAATACCATTGTGCTCTATCTTCAAAGCATCTAAACGTCAAATTCTAAACCTGTAACAGCATGTTCACAGTAAAGCTCCCTCGCCCTTCTCTTGATCCCGATCAGTCCAACCGACTCGTTGATTTAGTGTTTCCCTTGTGATGAGGCCAAGAACTCTCCTCCCAAAACCCAAAAATACTTGAATCCCAGGGTGGTCTTGGCTACCACAGAAAGCAGATGGACCCTACGTTGGGCACACCAGGATTCTGAATCTTCCATATCCTCTCCATGGATATGCATAGAGATGCTTCAGGATAGGCGACCCCAAAAAGGTACAGAGATGTTATCCGAATTCCAAATTCACGTGAGATTTGACGACGACATATGTTGTCGACGACATTCTCCACTGGTTTGAGGAGAGAGATGATTTTTGGGGCTGCCGACCAGGAACAGCAGCCCATTAAGTTGAGGAGAGATCCCGCCAGAAAATTGAGCATTGATTATAAATTTCAAGCCTTCGAGTAGAAAATGTGTAGACAGAGAGCGACGGCTAACCATGGGTTTGTGGAGACCGTTCACCCTGAGATTGATGGAATGCATCGCCCGTTTTATCCCGCCAATGGTAGTGCCCATTCATATTTTAACAATGTCGTTGGGCTTAGATTAAGCACGAGATCTCGTGAGGCCGGTGTTCTGAGTTGGAAATTATTGTGTCTCATTATTGTATGTGGGAAGGAAGGCACTTATGAGACAGTCCGTGCAGAATCTTTAAGCAAGAATTCTCCTTATTTTACGTTTCGGTGTTAAAGTGCGCGTTGGGTGTTCGGGACATTTTTTGGTGCCATGCATGTCAAACAAAATTAATCCCTTCTTCTTGAATGTCATGTTCTAGCACTGTTGGAATGTCTCTCTTTGCATGCTTGTCACAAATCTACCCGAAATCGGTGGCCACTGTAAAAAAACCCAACGAGTTTACCTTCACCCACGTGACATCTGTTCAACCACTCCAATTCATCAAAGTCACACTCGAAATATTGGAACGCCTGTTCAACCTGGCCTTTCCAAAGTTGACATGTTCATAAGTATTTGACAGGGCGCAATAATGGTGGAGTTACTTAACCTGTTCCCGAGGAAAGTTTTCAGAATTAGTCCTAGTTTTAGGCTCAAGTTTTCCCGTGTACTATACCTGAAAGTGTTGAGCAAGAAACTAAGGGTCACTAAAGATGTCCATGTCTGACAAGAGGACCATTGTGACAGGATTAAAAAGTCCAAATCTGGGTCTGTCACACTCAAGGAGGCAATTTAAAGGGTTGCATGGTCGGTGTCGTCACACCAGTGTCGAGCTTAAGATGTCTTATTACATGTTCTTGTTCAAAATGTAGACCTCGTGAATGGACACAAAGAAACAGAGCAATGTCCGACACCCTTAGAGAGAAAGAGATGCATTCTATTCAAGAATTGAAACCATGACGATCCTTCAGTAAGGTATGAAAAGAGGGAATTAGCTTCGTTAATACTTTTGCACCTCCAGGATCCCACCAGAGTACACTTAGACCTCCAGTTGCTCACCTTTTTGTTTGATTATCCCTTTGCTCCAAACAGTTTGCTGAACACTTCATATCCAGTCAATTTTGTTATGGACGTTCTCTGGCCGACTTTGCTGAAGACACTCTTCTCACAACATAATAAAGTGCAAAGCGTTTTGACTGGACTGGAGGTTGTGGTAGCCGGTCATCTAGTGATAAGAATCTATTGAGTGTGCATGGACTTGGACAAATATGTTCTAATAGCCACCTTCACATGCCATCATCCATTTTTGGGCATACCGTAGACTGCAATTAATTTTTCAAGTCTATTTCACCGATCAATCAGTCAGTTGTGCCTCCCTTCGTCAGTCATTGTCCAGCCAGAAAATGGACCTCATTCGAGAACGTTGGTCGTGATAATGGAAATGCCTTATTCTTCATCATTTCCACACAGGATGATCACACGAACACATGTGGGCCATGCATGATGCTCTGAGCAGTCAATAGAGGTTAGGCAGATCATGCGTTTTCATAGTAATTCATTCGCCTATGGGCAATTTGCATCTCTCGACATACATCGATGTCGTACAAGCACCAATTTGCCTCGTTTCTTCAATTGCATAAAATGAGTAGGGTGCGTTGTTCGGTCTTGATATCGAGCTTTAAGCGTGCTTTGTGCCTGTGATCCTCAAGATCCTTCTGGATTTGAGCGTGGGTTGGTCCACGTCCAAAAAGTGATCAATGGGTGAACTCCATATATATGCCTCAGTTATCTGCCCTGTTAATGAGAATTGGATGGTAGGTAATAGGTGCAGAAGTTTTGCGGGGTTTCTGTCTCCGTTGGACGACTAAGGCTCGAGAACATGTGTAGCGCGTAATTTCTATTTCATGTCCATATGGAAATGTCTTCTTGTCTGGCATCCGTCGGTGCTCTTGATTCATGGGCTCAACTCGAAGAAAATTACTTTTTTTTATTTCGGGGCGAGGCGTTGTTCCTTCTCGAATGTGTGAGTGCGCTTCGGTATCGGTCTGACTGTCTAGTACGTAAAAGTAGTATAATAATGCCTGATGCCATTTTAGTTCTTGGATGCTTCGGATAAGGATGAAATCGTGATTTCATGATGAGTGATCCTACCCACCATTCTCTCACTAGAGACGACTAAGTGTGCCTTTGAACCACATCTCCACATTCACGCTACACAAAGCGACCAACCACTTGAGCGTCCGTCGTCAAATTAGCATTCGTGAATCTGTTGAATGTGATTGTGTCCGAGTTTTTCCCTAATCATCATCATCGTCCTAGCTTCTCGGCCCCAAATGCGCCATCATTCCCCAGTGATGATATTAGAGCTCACATTTCCTGCTCGTTGGACCTCCTTCCTCCGAGATTGGGCTAATGGTGAGTTTCGTTTCGAGACCCCTCAGTTAGGTTTTATTACATGCACTTCTAGCGGATGGTCACAATGATAATGATGCTCTCTTGTTTTGTGGCATCATTTTTTAGGGAGGAGAGGAAGGGAGTATCAATTAATTGCCAATCAAGAATGAGGCTTTTGAGACGAATAACCAAGACATAAAAGCGGTTGTTTGGCTTCTAGTCAACTTTCGAATGGCTGGACGTGCGTGTCAAGGTGTCTTTCGAACGGCGCATTGTGAATTGTGAATTGTTTTTGACACGGCGATTTGTCTTGAGTGATTGTACATCAAGATATCTTTTTTCCACTTGCAAAGAGACATTGTTTGGAGTAAACACACGAGGAAGCTCGGCTCATGCATCCATTGTCAAAGTTAAAGCTCGATTTAGCTTAACGTCATCCCCAAGTGGAAAGCTCGCTATACTGATAGTTTTTTGCTATTCACAGTTGAACACCCGGCATTTCATTAAAAGGGGTGTGTTTGCTTTTTGCCATGCTCGGGTAGAATGGCAATGTATTTGTTCCTTGTCCTGTCCTGTCTTGACCTATAAAGCGCGGAATCCCAAGCAAAAATGTTGAAAAACTGAAATCGAAATCACTGTTTCCCCTCCTCATAATAAATGGTAGGTTCAATCTTGACTTCAAGGTAGAATTTGGTGAAAAAAGGGAGTCAATTCATGTTTGAAATGGCCGTACCCTCCTCAACATTTCTTTTTCCAAGAGCTGCAGGTTTTCTGGTTTAAGCCACAGGAGTCAGTTTCAGGTCAAAACTCATCATTACTCTGGCAAACACCAAAGCCATTAACGCAGCCCCCTTTTCTTCATTTTTGAGCAGCTTGTTCAGCCTCTTGAGATTTTTGAGGTTTCGGAGGACTTGGACCTACTGTGCCCAATACGTTTATGATAATCTCGATCATTTGTAACTTACAAAGTTGGAGTGGGCAGGACGATAATTCACCTATTTGTACCGTGGTAAGCTTGACCATTTGTAGCATGATGGAGACGAGAAAGCGTAGCTAGACCAAGGAGTCATCATCAAGGCAACAGGTTCAACACATTTAAGGAACAAAGAAGGCGGAGCAACCGCATAGATTGGTTTTCAGGACCCCTCATGACCGGGACAAATGAGGGCTTAAATCTTCTCAGTGGCTGTAAGGCAAGTCAAATGAGCGGTCTTCAAATCGTCTGGTCCAAATGGGTTCATTATTCAGGACGAACTTAATCTTAGAACATTTTTATGCTCATTTTGAGCATCCTCTCTTCAAAGAGAAAAACCTTCCGTTTTGAATTGGGTTATGCTCAAATGAGACTTTGGTCTTTGAAGTAATCCCGAAGCTTTGGCAGGATATCATTATTCCCGGAAAGTGGCGTTGACTTCAACATTGTGCGAGTCATTGAACGGTCTCTTATTAATGGCTATCTGGTGAAGGCCTTTGTCAAAATTTGGGCGGGTCTCGAAGTTGCAAAGTGTCGGTTGTTAACCAACCAAGACATTCCCATAACTTTTTTTTTAAAATGAACCTCCCTCTGGCAAAGAGCCTTGAAAGTATAAACATTCAAATACAGTCATTCAATAAAGGTAAAAAATTGAAGGAGCACTTGGGTTATGACTTGTTTACCAGAGAGGAATTCAGTTATTCACTATCTAATACCTCGATCAGATCTTCTTTAAAACCTGCCCAACTCAATGCTTTGAAATACAGCTCACTGTCAATGGTTGTTGTCGAAACAAATCATTAAATGCATATCACAAATTGAGCCACTCTTGTTCCACATCTCACGCATTAAAAGCCGGTAGACGACTGTCTGATCCAACGAGATAGATACATCATCAAAAACATATGACTTTGAAATGGACAGATTCTTTGCCGAGGAACGATCTAGTCTAGATAAACAAGACTACTCTGAAGGCTCGCTCTTTTTGTCTTCTTGGAATGGAGTACCTACGTTCGAGGGCCTCCCTCAAGGAAGCAAACTTGATTCCAATGCCATTTGTGATCCTTTTTCAAGATATAGTCATTGGGGCTTCACCATTTTTGATGGATCCATTATTTCTTGAAGTCTATGAAAAGATAAAAGGGAAATCTTTGCGAGCCTCTTCTTTTCGGGTTTACTCGTCAACTTCAATCCCCAAAAGGGGACTACTACTACGTAGTACGTATCTTCTTCTGAGCTCGGGCTACTTGGAGTATTGCCGACAAATGTGCATTGGACCTTCTCTAGACCTCTTATTTAAATAGCTGTCAAGACTTGGTCAATCCTGAAATAGTGTTTGCTCAAGTGAAAAAGTTCTCAAGAGAATGGCAAATTTAAAAGAGACTTGCCCTTTGTTTCTCGTCGTCCGAACATCACCTGCCTTGAAAAAAAAATCGAACATTTTCAGACGGCCTCAAGTTCAAGTCACCGAAATTAATTGGGAATTTGGAACAAAGGCTCATTGTGGATTAAATTGATTTCTCAAATGGGTCCAACCCACTTTTTCTGCCATCCTTTCATATACCCAGTAATCTCATGTTTTTATATCATTAAGGAACAAGGAGGCCTTGACCAGCGCTGGGAATTGAACGAATCCCACAGATAGCCAACTAATTAAGGTCAAGCCTTCGAGATGAGATCACTGGGTGTCTCAGATATGCAAGACAAGCGCATTTTGATCGTCTGGGCGAAACTCAAGTCAAATACTTCATGAGATCTTGGCACGAACATCTAATTGGATGCAGAAGCATTCACGAAGGTGATCTTGTTCTTAAATTATGTAGTACCACTTATTTGAAGATTCTCATCTCAAGCACGCCCCATAAATGCAATAAAAAGCTGCGGATAATCAAATATTTTATCTTCTCTTTTGCTTTCTCATTCGCTTTCCGATTGGTGGTTCTAATCGAAGTGAGTCAGTCAGTGAACTAAAGGATGAGAAATGATGTTGGTCGTATCATTGAAATTGATTCTCTCCAACCTCGGATGTCTTGTTCTTATCATGTCGAGTGTGTCGGATCACGCCTCTATTTGAAGTCTAAGTGGTTACGCCTTATTGGGTGAGGGTGAGCTAGCTGACGATATGAAAAATTCACTTGGTCATCCCGTCAAGATTAGCTCAATTTGGGCTGGAAGAAGAATATACAAATAGAAAACGAGTCTTGTGAAACGAAACGTGTTGAGGAAGAACGTTGGTAAGCAATTTCATGTGATCCGAAGGAACGAAACATTTCACCAATCTCAGATTGTTCAATTGACCTTTGAAGTGCATCATAATTCCTCACAAAATCGATTACCTTCACGCCCATTCTTCTCTTTGGCGTAGAATTGAATCTCGATTGTAATTAAGGGATGATGCTCTTTCCACAGAATTCAATCCAATCCGAATTCATCAATAATCTCTTTGTGATAAATGAAGATGTTCACTCGCCTCGCGTGCTCTTGTATCTGGCTTACTTTTCGATTCGAATCGATTCCAAGAAAAACGGGACCTTTGCTCTGTTTTAAAACCTCTATGAATGCCAACTTAGCGAAAGGGAAAAAATCGGTAAGGTTTTCCTTGAAATGTCCAGTGTGTTCCCCCATTCGGAGAAGCAATTCCGAAGCAAATTGCCCGACGATATCGCACATTCCCTTCACCCCTCTTTCAAAGCAACTAGTACCAGTCCCACTTCTTCTTGTCTTACTAATACCACTATGTCCTTTTCCAAAGTCTTAAGCACCTTTATCTGTGCGATTTACGACGTTCACTTTGCCTCGCCATTCCACTCGATAAGGCGCTTGCTTAGCTAGCCACATCAAAGGATCACTTTGGTGGTTAAATGCTCAAATCCCAATACATTACCAACCTGATCTTGGGCTCTGGGCGAGGATCGTTCCCTTCACGGGGGAATCGGAGAAAAAATGCAAATAAAGCCCCGTAAATGACGGCCTAGTCCCCTTCGTAAATATTTGTGTACATAAGAGGAAGAGAAAGAGAAAGGTGGACAGAGTGTCAATGGCTTTAGGAATATTTATTGACTGGCTCAGGACTGACGAATAAGCCCAAGTGAGGTTGAAAGAGAGAAAAGGCCCTTTGAAAGCGTTTCGAGTGGGCTAATGGACGATGGGATTTCCAACCCCATAGAATTTGCTCGGCTTCACCCTTTGCCCATCTGTTTGAGGCGCTTGGTAAGCAAACTCCGTTGTTCACTCACACTTAAGATAGATAGATGGATGGATGGATGGAAGGAGGATGAAACTGAAGGAGATACTTATGTACCGGTGATGAATTACTAACGACACCCTTGAGTGTGGAATATCAACCATTAGGTGAAACATTAGTGTTTGAGTATGCAAATGATCCCACTTAAAGTCGATTCAACATTCGTAGAATGGCTTCAAATCCTGGCAAATGATGTGGATCCCCTCAAACCGAATCCCCCAATTTATAGACCAAATACTACGTACTTATATATGGATCGTTTCATGGCATTCGTACACCGGCTTGATTAGTCAAGGCCGGGATCTTTCCCGTTTTGGTAAGATTGTTCAAATGCTTTTGGGGGTTCAAATTAACTTTTGAGCTGCTGGCTCTCGGGAGCGACGAAAATTTTAGATTTATGTCTTTTCGTTCGATCTCAGCACCTCCTCCTTTTCTTCTCTTTCAAAGACTCCTTGTTGCACTTGTTGTTCAACCAAGAACATTCATGTACTGTAGGTGCTCATGCTTTCCTTCTTGGCGATTCCACCAAGCTTCTATTAGGGAGTTTAGAATTGCGTAATGGGGGAGAGGTCCACTCGAAGTGGCATTTCATCCCCCAAATCGCCGAATCGAATGTAACCTTTGACTTGGATCAGAATACGCTTCTGAAAAGGCATCCGTCAATAGGTGAGCTAAATGCCATTCCAGTTACCCCCCCTCGAAGTGGTCGGTTGAGTGGTCCAACTCAATCTGCTCGTTGTGCCGAAAATCACGCTCACTTTGGAGCTTGAGCTCTTTCAATAGAGTTCCCAAGTGGGTTGGTCTGAGTCCTGGCCATACCAAACCATCATTACAACGATTTTGTAGAGCCTTCCAAAGATTTCTGTGTGATTTATAAGCCTCCAATTTGGTCAATTGTCTGTTCGAGGAGGGAATTTTGTCTGCTTGGTTGAAGCCCGTTTTTGGCTTCTCATTCCCCAGCTTTAGGGAAGGCTCGCTCACCTTTGGCATGTCCATCCAACGTACGTACTTGCAACATACTTCTACTACTAGCCGTTGGGTCGGTCTGGGCTCCGGACACAGAAGTATGACAAAGAAATTATGGTCAACCTATTTCTACATGTGCTCTGAAGCCCTCCGGTCAAAAAGAGCCCCCAACAAAAATGCCCCCTTCTCGGCACGACCTCAAATACACGAAATGGGCTGATGAGTTCATAAAGGCGATTGACACATTCTGGTTTTCACTCCAATCCTCAATGCCACTCGCGTTTGTGAACAAAGTGGAAAGTGGCTCAACTCTTTACATGCTTCAGGGGAAAGATAAACCTCACCAACATCCATAAGAGGTTAAGGAGCAGAAGTCAGCCAATCGACGAGGCTCTAATCATAGTTTCATCTGATTTATGATGTTCAAGCACGCTTCAAATCTCCAATTTGAGATCCAGTCTTGATTACAAAGTACCTCATTCTACCAATACATTGCGCGCATATGCACAGATAAGTGAGCATCAAACCCGTAACTTGATGAATCAAAAAGGGCCCTTTGAACGAGATGCTTTAACTTCAAGCTCAATTACCACGAGCTGATATCGCAGAGCCAGAATTCTGCTGACTCTAAAAGGTATTAATGCAGTATCCTTCAGACCTGAATAGATTGTAATTGGCACCGCAGACCCGTCATCAAAAGAAGGGGACCAACTTCTTAACAATCGGGGAAAAAACCTGTGCTCGTTTCAATCTTGGCTTGGATCCCACCTACTGGAATGATACCTTGGGTCTATTAGAGCAAGAGGGCGAAATGGCGATTTCAACATGAATCATGAACGAAGGAGACGCAAATGCAAACGCTCGTGTCATCGTTACAATCCCGAGCAGGTTTTGAACGGTACGCTCCTTGAGCTTTTTCATGTGCTTCTCTTTTGCGGATGAGACTCAAGGCTAGAGATGCATTGACATCATTAACGCCCGTCCAAAATTGAAATCTGGGCTTCAAAATGATTCCACTTCGATGGACATCAATAGACATTGCCACCTAGGTATATGATTCAAGACGGCATTCCTTGTGGGAAATTGATTCGGCCTGTGGCAAATATAACATGGGCCAAATGTCGCGATGAATGTTACGCAGACAGACAATGGAAACGAGCGTCGTTTTCCCTAAGTGCAAATTTCGCATGTCAGTTCTTTGTCTGCGGATTTCTGGCCACTCATCAAATGATGCTTCGGTTATCATTATAGTGCGAAAAGAGAAACGAATAGAAGACCTGCACTTTGCCTTCCCAGCAAATATGAACAGAACGGAGCTCATCCAGATCATCAGGAGAAAGAGTGATTGGGAAAAAAGAGGAAATGAAAGCCTCTTTTGTGCCGAAGAAGGTTCAAGAGTTTATCAATGGCATTTCTTCAATGCTCTATCTAGATACATTCTTCTTCTTCTTCTTCTTTTTCCCCTCTTGACTTGTTGTGCCTGTCAATGGCTGAATTATTGGCCTATTGTTCACTGACACTTGAGGACATGAAATGCTCCAGATATCAGTCTCTTGATTAACTACCTCGTTACAAATAGTACTTTTCCTCCTTTGTTCCCTCTTGGCTAAGGTTGATTTCGATTGCTATGCTCTCTTAGATCTCTAAAACCTCTTGGACAAGCTCTCACACTTCATACCTAGTGTATGTACCTGGAGAGGAAGGCATTTGTATGCACGACGGTCTCCCATTCAATCAGTTATGCAAAACCATCGGAAACTTGTTTTGACAGAAAATGCCAAAAGCCATCTCCACTCACTCACCGATGGTTTTGAATTCCAACGAGAATTACATCATGCTGGTCGTTCTGCTTTTTCCGCTTTGACCAATAACATAAGGAAGCCATTTTGACTATGCACAGGCGTTCTATGGGTATTCTGCAATAGAAGGACCAAGATTTTTAGTCGCCAACCAACCTTACCAACCTGAATTTGGTTCTCAGAACATTGGGTTAGAGCTCTCTGCTTTGCCTTCTTTCTTTGTGTATGTGCAAGAGGCAACCAAATGACAAGTCTGCCCAAGTTAGCACCAAGTGTTGTAAGAATGGCTTTGGAATTTTGCATCTCATGCATCTCATCAATTTTAATAATGCCATCGGTCTCAATGGCATTCAAGATCGATTTTTGGCCTCCGAGGAATGACGAGTCGTGTTCTTCCCGCTCATCTCGGAATTGCTGATGATGTCTGCTGCCTCCAAGGGCAAAATGACGAATAAGTCACGTGTTCAACTCAAGAATCATGATGTTTGTGATCCAATGAATCAGGATGGAATCTGCATTTTGCTAGTTATTCTTGGGAAGAGGGACACTAATGTTCACTGATCTTCCAACCACTGATTCATGGCGAATGGGAAGGTTTTTTAAGCGAAGCTCTAATCAGGTCTGGATCTTTCTTTCCGATGCATTTCTCTTACGATGTTGTGGTTTCAAAGACATCTGAGCATTGAAGCTCAGGAATTTATGAGCACTCTTAACGTGTGGAACACGAGTTTTCAATACAAGAATCATGTTATTGCCACTTAGCTTAGTGATTGTATCATGGTTGATGTTTCTTTTTCTTGCAGACGGGTCACACAGCCCTTCAGCGAGCAGCCTCGGAAGGTCATTTGGAGGTCGTGAAACAATTGATCGAAAGATCATCTGCCATCGATCATCAGGACGAAGTGGTAAGAACTTGAGAAGATTAAGAATATATTTCTTGGAGCCTGGAGCATTAAGGAATCAAGTGGAAATAAGTTACTTTGACCACTTGAAGCAAACAGCTACTCAAACATCGTGGCTGGAAATTTAGCCCTGCAACAGCTTGTGTTTAAGTTCGAATGAGTTATTTGCATAGCCTCTATTTGGACGTAATTAAGAGCCGTGGAGGCATTTTGAAGCTGTTTTGATGAAGACAATTTTCTTACAAGTGATTAAAATTCCTTGCATATGAATGGACAATAAAGGGGTTGAAAATGAGTTAAATGAGATGGACGAGGTTACAATTAGCGAGCTTGATTTTAGAGGTGTCTGCTGGCCTCAACCATCTTTACGTTCTGATGACCCATTGCTATGAGCTAATATTTCGACATTCATTGAAGCTTTTTAACTGCCCAGAAACCTTTAGAAACCTCTCTGATGCCCTGCCTTGAATGCAGAATGATTTAAAGTTCAGAAGCCACTTTTGTCCGGAATGTGGTGGCAATTCCGTCCTCATCCTTTACGAACTTTTTGTCTTGCTTGAAGGGAGGCGGAAGAATCCCTGTAATTAAAGGTTCAAAAAGGAAGTGAGAAAGTGAAAAGGACCACGATTCACAGGCTGGTCTGCCTTATAGACATGTACTGCTCCATGCATCCACGATCATAATGACCTCGTATGCATTAAACTTGTTCACCTCCATGTCAAAATATAACAATCACCCGCAATGGAATCCTTCCTCTTAACTAGAGATTGATCTTTTGGAAAGAAGGTATAACAAAAAATCGGGCTGTCTTCAACTTACTTGGACCTGAAAGGAGCTTTGGAAAACTCTCCAAGACTGGTTCACTACAGGCTCCGGTTAAAAGGTACTTTGCCGACGTCAGTTTCTTCGAGAATAGGGGATTTTTATGGCATCTCTTATCGGTGGTGTGAATCTCTCGTTTTGTTTCTCAAATCCACCCTTGTACTGCCACTAATTAAATTACAGGTTTCTGTGGTTCTGACTAGCATATTACTGACAAATCTTTGGTTGGTTGTTGGTTGGACCTTTTTGAAACCAGCTCGGAGTATCAAAGAGTACTTGTAGATCAGATCCAATCATGGAATGAAATCTTCACGCCTTGATTCTCGAAATGGAGTTACTAGCACCATTGCAGAAGCACGTTGTTCACATTTCAGTGAGGTGTCCGAGCCCAATTTAAATATCACCTACCGAACGAAACCACTCGCACATTTTATCTTGTAATCGCTAAGACCAGTTGCAAATGTAAGGGGGACAACACCATCATCTTTGACTAGCTAACTTGAAATGGAAATCTTGCCAAGTCATGACCAAGTTGGACTAATGCTCAAAAGTCCAATAACTGGCGCAGGATGGGCACAATGGTGTACAGGGAATCTTGGATACCATTGGTGATACAGATAACGTGTGTTAGACACCATGTGTTTATGCTAGTTAGGGTTACACATCCGTGTCTCACAGGTTGGTGATCACAAATCCCAGTGTCGGTGATACCGAAAGGGAAGTCATATTCATAAATTTCAATTCGATTCACGCGAATACCATGCGAGCTACTTGACGAGATGGCATCAAATATTACGCTCCGAGTGAATTTGCTACTAACTTGCGTGATGGAACGAAATGAATCCCTAAGCCGAGATCCATGTATCAACTCAGAGAACTAGCGAGTGTAGTGCTTGGTTGTATGTGACCGCAACGGTTCTTGAACTCAATGACTAGGATCATTGCAAGAATTTTAATGAGGCTCGAACCTGAGAACCTGATAGTTTCTCTGTTAGACGAGTCGTCTTGATTGGGAGAGCCATAAAAGACGATTTTTGCCAAGTGGAGATATGTTTCCCTACCCTGATCAGAGTGCAGTACTCTCTTCTCTAGAGGCATCTTCTCTTGAGGACAAACAAGAACTGTAATGATGCTCAAGCTGCGAGATAAATGGATGGATGGTGCCAAAAAAGACGCCTCTTACCCTCTCTTGGTTTCTTTGGGATGGGGACAATTGACCAAGTCT
Organism: Tigriopus japonicus; assembly: GCA_010645155.1. Classification (NCBI taxonomy): domain Eukaryota; kingdom Metazoa; phylum Arthropoda; class Copepoda; order Harpacticoida; family Harpacticidae; genus Tigriopus; species Tigriopus japonicus. The sequence goes on from CM021317.1 coordinate 12,856,615, forward strand.
AGTCGTGCTATTGAGTGCCTAATTATGCATGAAGTCAGATTCCATTTAACCATTAGATAAAATCAAACCATCATTCATGACCTAAAGAAATAAAAAAAGAAGAATATATTGGCAATTCAAGTTCCATGAGTGCCCTTTATGGCCTTAAACCAAGGACATTCCTTTGAAATGTCAACCCTATCTTTCGAGAGAAGAGTCCTTCACATCAAACTTTTCAAACGACAATGGCCGATCTTTATGGAGTTGTATTGGCTAGTTGGAAATAAAAAGAAATAACCCCAAACTGCAAAGAAGAATCCCTTCTAATTTTGCCACCCAAGAAGATAGGAAAGATACATGGGCGTTGGAAAACTAACCCGATCATCAGTGTAATTTTTAAGTCATTTCGATTAGTGGACTGGATTGAAAAACATAGATTCAAGCACTTTAAATAGCTAAACTATGTTTGCAAAATATATTCGAGGCTGATACGTCTAATTCTAGACCACTCGTAATACGCAGGGTATGTATATCTGCACTTCGATCAGAAAGCGTCTGTATTGTTACAAGGATTGTGAAAGGATTGATCTCAAGTTGTTGGAAGATGTTCCTATCCCATCTGACGATCATTTCAATCCAAAGAAATGAGGAAATCGCATCTTGACTCGAACAACAGACCTTGTACCAACAATCATGCATGCCACCGTTTTGAAGGTTTTTTTGCATCGCTACCAAAATACGGAAATTTCACAATCGATTGATAATGGGAGTGATGGGACTGATATTGGACTCATGGCTGGGCATCTTTTTCGAATGCCAAGTGACGCTCCTCAGTTCGTAGCCACACAGTTAGATTGAGCTTCCTTCCTTGGACTGTTTGGACAACAGTCATTCATGATCAAGATATGGAGGAGGAAGACAATCTCATTCTCCTTCAAGATTGGTTTTTTGTGCGTGTTGTCACTGTCCGCAGATTGAAAAACGATGTGCATGATTGGAAAACAAGCAAAAGATGTGGACTTTCGAACACTCCAAGGCTTCTCCGTTTAAGTGTTTTGGATTGGAAAACTGCCGTTTATCGTAAATAATAATTTGTAAATTGACGCAGTGATGGACCAAAAGGGTTCACGTCCGAATGAACCGGTCAAAACATTACACATAAGTTTTGATTGGGTTGAGCAGGCAGGGCAGTAGATATTGCTGCTAAATGAAAACATTTTCAAAGAAGCTTGTTCTTCAAAGTCTTTGTGTGCCTCCGGTTTTGAAAGGTTGTACCGAAACCGAGAGTCAATCGTGATTTTCGGTTCATCACTAACTCCATCCCATTCCGCTTTGATCCATGAGGAGAATCTCAGCGCTGGCAATCTGCAATCTGACCGTCTCCCTCTCCCTTCAATTCATGAACCTGCCAATAAAATTATGAAATTATCTTCTCAAGCTTATTTATGACCTCCCCATTGATTTAGCCTGAAGCATGAGAGAACCTTTACGACCAAAGCGATCGATGCTAGAGATGTTGATTATTGTAACGAAATGGGAGCCGGTCCACATAATTTGAATTGTTTGTATGATGATGTCGAATAATCCATCTTCAGAGACCCACCAGATTTCAGGGTGATTATCGCCACCTATAATTAGCTCAAGCCATGCACAGCAGAGACATCATTTCTCTCTCTCTTTTTCCTCGTTGTGCTCATTTCTGCCTTTGTTGCCCATTCGGACGTGTGTGCTGTCTTTCGACTGATAATAACTACCACGGTATCCCTTCATAGATTCTACATTGAGGACGTTAGGCTCAAAACCAAGGGACCATGGGAAGGAGAAGGGGAGGTGGTAATTCTAGAATAGAGATAATGAGATCGCTGACAGAGCTTTTTCTATATTTCAAGCTTTAATTGGTTTGGGAAACCAGCCCAACCGATAACATCGGTGACTACATACGTTTTACGTGAGCGAGTGAGAGCGCCAACAACAGCAGAGCTTCTGTGATGATTTCATTTGAGATCTCAGAAGAACGGCCAAGTACGTACGTACGTACGTCGTAGTCCCCATAATTTCGTTTCCGTTCAGATTTGAAGAGGAACTTGGGGGGATTGAGCCACAGATTTTCCACATTTAAGTTGCCGAGATCGAGACTAGTTAATTATGGTTCTGAAATGGATTGGTATGCAGCCATTGGAGAGAGTTTGATTGGAAATCGTCATTACGTTGAGGTGTAACTTGCTTTGAACGAAACGACAATGTGGGGGAAAAATCATGTGAAAAGATTTCTCGTTGTTAATTGGATGGTGACATCTGTTGAAGACTGGATTATTTATGAGCATGGCGATTGAAGCTAATTTGCAAACAACAAAAGAAACAATTTCCTCAACTCCTCGGCCCAATGGCTGGTTCTTTATGCATGACGTTTGTCGACAATATCTATTATTATTACCAGTGCCATTACCATTATTATGATTATTATTATTCACCAGCTCATTTCCACTTGCGAGAGAAAACCTCTGAAAATGAAAGAAGCCGCATGAGGCCTCATTAAAGAATGCCAATTGAAAGCCAACCGAACCTTAAAAAGGGCCATCATTTCCTCTGCCCCTCGTATTGTGCCCATGAACAACCTTCCCATCCCGTCATGTTTTGCTCTTCGTCACTTGAGTTCCATTTGCATCCTGATCTCACATTGTGTCTTCAACTTCAATTTCAGCATGGGAACACTGCCCTCCATGAGGCCGCGTGGAAAGGATTTAGCCGAACGGTGGAATTTTTATGCAAGAGCAAATCCAATTACTATTTGAGGAATCGCGGAGGATTTTCGCCCTTACATCTGTGCTGTCAAAATGGACATAACGAAACGTGTCGGATGCTTCTCCGAGCCGGTTGCAAGCCCAATATCAAAAATAATGTGAGTCATGTCCAGCCACTCTTGAAACTGATACCCCATAAATTGAGCATATGTTGTTCACCCTCAATCCATGTTCATACTTACGTATGTACGAATGAAGTCGCTCACGTCGAGTTCACTGATCAGTTACTAAGCATGCAATCAGAAACGAAGCGAGAAGCAATCGGAATACGAACGAAGTATGATCGCAATAAGTACAAAATGAGTTGGTCGCTTTTGCTCGAAGGTGTATTGCAATTCCGACTCATGCATGGCCCTTCTTATCGCTATAATCCGGATTGTTTCATTGTTCAAAGGATTAAGACGACCGAAGGGCTGGAAGAACCAACGGACATCACACAAAGTGACCATGAAACGAGCTCTTCTCTGTGTCGAGTATGTTCGTTCATCCCTTGGTTCGTTCGTCATGTCACACGAGATATCCAGAGCAAATCTTGACCTGATTTCATAGACAATCACGGAACTACAATCCGGTCTTAGGAAAGTTTTGGTTCAAACCACTCAAAGACCTCGGAGAGAAATTCTAAGCCCTTCTCTCGCAGATCGTGTCCTCTACGGTCGCCGTCTTGAAGATGAAATGTCTTTCTCCCACCATTAGCACGTTTATCTCCAAAGAAGATCTCAGAATGGGATGGATTTCTTCCCAAGCTCATTGTCAGTTCACGTCGTCGAACTTGGTACACCGTGCAATGGTCATTTCATTGTTTCTGACATTACCATGGAAAAAAACTCGCCCTCTTTTACGCTAATACCATTGGACACGGTTCGGAAGAAAATGAATGCCTCCAAGAGTGAAATTGAATTTTCTTTCCGTCGCTTGTCGGTATGACGGTTACCTGTGATAGTAATGCCATTCAAATCTTGATGAATGTTATTGTTATTTTTTTTCTTCCTCACGAGCCCAACCTTGCCTTTGGACTTCCTCACCTTTTAACAACAGCTTTGTCAGAGAGGATTATCCTGCATCAAAACATCATGTCAGGCTTCTGTTTGAAGGCATTAGCCGTAGACAATCGTTCCTCATCTCAAAGATTCTTGTGACACTGCAAGTCTCTTTCGTTGTAAAGTTCTCGGATGTTGCCTAGTATGCAAACAAAAAAAGTGATGTATGTGACAAGTTCGAATAGAGAGAGTTTGTACGAAGTCCTGAATGTTTCTGTCTGCCAAAACAACCTATTTGCAACGACTGCAACAAAGCACGAAGAAATGGCTGAAACGAAGAGAGATCGTCGTCCGTCCTGCCGTTATATTATATCATTTGAAGCTTCAATGTTTAAAACAAACTCCTTCACTTTCCTTGAGGTCCCATAAAACCATCAGGGTTACCATTCCAGCTGTGCACCTGGCTACCCTCACCCTTTGAAGCTTGAGTAACAACCATCTCTTGGTTCATGGCTTTGGCCGTGACGACAATGGGCCAACGTGCTTGAGTGGTGGGATAAAACAGGGTCGTTGAGAAATTTTATTGTCCTGGGTTGAGCATCATCTTTCAGTTTTAAAGCTGTCCGTGTAGGACGCAAATGATACATTTCTTTTACCACGCTTATTGTGCAAAAATTGCAAGAGTTCAAAAAACCTCCCTCAAACGCGATTGAACACCGTGTGTTGACCAAGATGTTTTTCGAGCTCCATTTAAAAAAAAAATTCGGTGATGTTATGTAGTCTAGAAATAATGAATGGATTTTGCACCCCACTACCGAGGGCTCTGAAAATGGCGTTCATAATTTTGCGAAACAAAGGATTCTCTTGTCAGACACTCCTCAATTAGAAACTAGCTTCCCTAGTGTTTCCAGCGTCAACTTGCTACGAAACGAGCCCTTGTTGGACGATTTCGCTTGTTCAGCTCAAAGAAAAATGTTTCCATCTGTCTACTGTGTAATGCATGATTACCCGGAAAAATGTCTGCACTCTTTTAATGTTGGTCATATCTCCGTCAAGAAGACGTTTTGCAATTTCATCGCATGTTGAATGAATCTCGACGAGTTCTTTTTATAAATCTTTGTCTGAACTGAACTCCAACCGGGGCTCCTCATGCATCAACTGGTCGTCTCTTTTTCTTTTGTCTGACCCCTTTCTTCATTAGAAAACGCTTTGATCTTCAGCATGAAATTCCTGAACTTTGCCAGAAAGAGAAATTGAAGTTTACAGATAAGGATCAATTCTCAGAACCGCTCCTCATTGCCAACACTTGATGTGCAAAAATGGAGACTCTACGTATTATTAGAAACAACATTAACATTACATCTTTCAAAGAAGATAGACGCTTTTGAACTTTGCCGCTTAAGTCATTTTCCAAGTAAGTCCCTAGTGTTAATTCAATTACAATGTCTGACGTCGCACTATCTACAATACATTATTTGGACTTTGACCATAAGATGAGAGCCTGTCTCTGTAAGAAATGCAAATATGCATTCGCATGATGCTGACAGCTACCGGAAATCCCACTTGGTTCAAATTTTAGGATTGAAAAGGTTTGCATATTGAATACCTTGGAAAAGTCTTGTTCTTGAAAGTCAATGAGCTGGGATCTTTGTTCCATCAAGATAATCATTATCTCGTTCTACATAGAATTGCGGGGATAAGTGGGGGGCTTATTATGAAGTGAGAGCCGTTATTGAGTTATGGATGAAGCAAAATGGGCCCTAAACGTCCTCGGTTATAGATTGGATTGCTGATTTTTATGGACAACCACACCGTTAACTTACCAGAGAGCTTCGAGCTAATTTACGACTTTGATCATCCCAGAACACCGTGATTTGTCTATCATCTTGCACTGAGAATTTGAGCAAATCCAACCCAGTATTTACATATTGGAGAAACCATTCTTATTCTCCCGTCCATTGAATTTAACCACTTAGCATAGTGAAGAATGAATGCCCCGCCCTGAAAAAACCTTGTCCAATTTGAGACGAAGAATTTGAAGCAAGTTCGGTCACGCCCTATCGGAAAATATGTGGCCCTGTCGATAGCTAGCAAATTGTCTAAGAGTTCCTCTTTTTTTTGTCCTCCACCCATTCACAATTTTCGGAAAGTCCAGTTTTTATCTGTGCAGATGATCGTGTCCATTAGCCAAAATAAGGGTCCTCTATGTCCTTAGCAGCGTTGGGCCACGTTCGGCTGAAAAAGAATCGAATCTCTTTTCTTGGCCCCTTCAAAAGTCAAAGGCAAAGCCCATCTTTTGCTGCATCTTCATTCCTCCGGCTCTCCGATTGTATTTTGTGTGGGGCATATTTTCACTTTTCTGTCTTTTTTCTCTCTTTCAGTATGGTGACACTCCTCTTCATACGGCTGCCCGTTATGGTCACGCTGGCGTGGCTCGAATTCTCATCTCGGCCAAATGCAATCCAAACCTGCAGAATAAGGTAATACTAAAACCGATTCAAAATTCGGATGCACGCCATTTTTATCCCGAAAAAGAGACGTAACTTCGAAGTTCTTGTTCGAATAACTCACTGACGGTTCTGAAGAATGGATTGAAAGTCAGGGATAGTAAAAGATCGGACCAAATTTGTGTTGAGGTTTTTTCTTCCATGCCATAAAATCTTTGCTCGCGTGGGCGTGACACGATACGCCTTGAAGCTCTTTATTACATTTTCGCGTTATGCCAGAGTGAGTCGTGATTTCTCGCCTCTGATTGAGCATGAAATCCCGAGATTTGTCCGTTTCAATCGCGATTTCATTCGCAATGGTCCTCCCAAAGTTGACGCGTTTCCTTTCCTCCCATTGCTCACTACTCTTGGTCCCAACTCCAAGTGTGCTTGGGTGAGATTCTTGGAATGGTTTGTTTTCTTGACTTTTTGCCGAATATAAATGACTTGAGTGACCAGTGAGGATTTGGGGAGATGGATTATTCATTTTGAATGAAGTGATGGCTCCTACTGGTTTTGTCTTTGAGCCCCTCCATCGATTCGTCCACAAGCAAAAAGGGCCTGGCCATAAGTGAGTGAGTGAGTACTTGAACTGGCGGGAATGCTAATTGACTTGGGTCGTTTCCATCATTCCTAACATCATCATCATCATCTTTTCTGCCGCGCCATCTGAACCGTCATTGTCTTGATGAGCTTCATGAGCTTCAATTGAATGCCTCAAACAACGGAGATTAGACTCACCAGGTCATGACAAATTGGTTTTTATTGCCGCGATCAAGGGGCCCCGAAATGAGAGAAAACAGCATATAGCACAAGAGCTATAAAATTTTGCATGAGAAGTTTCAGCACTTAACACATTCTTGATGATGCAAAACCTGGTATGAATTAAACATATTGTACCATCAAATTCTTCTAAAGATAATTGTGCGAGTTGCCCTGAAATATTGGGCCATGCAAGAGTGGGATAGGAGATACTCAAGTTCCAACTTTTTTATAATAAAAAAGCCAATCACTCATCGACCCAGTCACCTTATCAGAGGGAGAAAGGAAGCGAGTGGAGAAAATTTTGAATAATCAATCACATTTACCTCATTCCTCTGCCAAAATATCTCTCATCACCCAAGACCAACTACCCTGCCTCCCAAGTAAAGGAAGCAGGCAAGCAAGCCCCTCAATGGGCATTCGACTTTGTTGCATGTCAAGCTCAGGTGATAGTGGTAACCGACAAACCACCGATAACTTCACTCAACACCGTTTTCTTCATTTGCTGTTGGCATTCACACACATCAGTGTGAAGAAACCAAAAGTAAATTGATTTCAGAGACCAGAAACCCGCATATTTAGTTTTTTTTAAACCGCTCAAGAGATTATTTTGGAAAGTTATGGGCCTTACTTAATCTGTCGTTTTCGACCAGTGTGAGAAAACGACTTACCATCAACGATCCGATGGAAAGTGGCGTTGGAAATTAGATGGCATTCCAATGATGATTTGATTCTCCCGTGATCTCGCACTTTCCAGTTGGTCTCTCTTGAATTGAAGAAGAGTGTTGGCCTCGTACTAGTTGAACTCTGGACTCGTTTTCGACTCGAGTCGATAACAAGTATTTGGGAGGGAACGTCAAAGCAGACACGATGACATCTTTTCCTTGGCCAAAGAAAATCATCATCAAATAATCAGCTCAACCACAGACTTGGGCTCTCAAATTGCCGGTTGTAGGTGGTCCGTCTCTTCGTTTCAATCTTTCTCTTGGACTCTTGTCGCTCTCTTTTTCAATGTAAGGGGATAATGCGTGTTTTTTGCTCAATTCGGATGCTTTTGACAGCTACATTCCGAACCCCCCATGCAGCTACTATCACTTGCTGCTCAGACATGAATCTGTTTGTGTCCTCCTCAAGTAAGTCAAACCTCTTGGGTTTAGTGATCGGAGCATTCGATGAGCATTTTAGAGCAAAGTTACTTTCAAAACTTTCCGTATTTGATATCGGACTAGTCCAAAATCGTTTTCTAAGCTAAGAAACTTGAGATTCGATTCGAAATACGTACGAGCTGTCCGTCGATCTGCCATCAAAAGGAGCCAAAGGATCTTCTCCTTAGCGCTTGGGCTCATTTTGGATCATGATGATTGACATTGCCTGAAGACTGTAATTTAATCCAAACAAGGGGAATCGATAGTGATTGGCCTACAAGTCAAAATTGGTGCCTTCACACATGAGTGCATGATAATGGACAACAAGGGAGATTGGAGACCGTGTCAACGTGGTCTCGACCGTATTTACTTGTCGTCGCATTTCGCTGCAATGCGTTGAGATCACTTCATTACCTCGCAAGTCCTGAATCCCTGACCATCACAACGGCAAAAAATGTCAGGTAATTGCAATGACATTTTGACTGGATGAAGCCTTGTTTGAAGATCTAATCCCCAAAGCCATCCGCTCGACGATCTAAGGTCGAGGTTGGCTTCAGTTTTCAATTAAGTCAGATTTCATCCGATTTGGCCTCTTGTCGTCGACCGGTTTTATCTGTGCATCAAGGGCCACTTTCACCCACTGCGGACGAAGTATCGTATTGTCCAAAACGACGAGCTCACTCGCTCTCTGCATTCTCTCGATCGACCGAGTTCTTTTTCGTTCCCAAATAATTCTCAAATTTAGGTCTGATTGTAAATCCAATGCATCGAATCTCTCCTCTCTCCTCTTCTGCTCAACTCTGGCTTTTATTGATGACAATCGGATTCTACGACAGCACGAAAAAGGCACTTTCGGTAGTATTTCGTACCTCCTTTTGCTCGGGTCATTTTTTTCGAAGCAGGAATGGCTGTAAATAGCTTTCGACGTTTGGGACAATAGAATTGCTGAAATGCTTGTCTCTGCAGAAGCAATGTGATGAGCCGCCAATGCCTCAAAATACTTCCACTTAAGGCATGGAATCTTCCGCCAAAGCAATCCAATGTTGTTGCCCGTCTACGGTCGGATCATGAGTTTATTCATGATTGGCTACTAGCCTTCATCCCCTAGGTCTTGGAGAGGCAATGGCAAGTAATGCAATTACTTTTGCTTGTTTTGCTTGTCGTTATCGGGTGTTGAAGTACTCCATGGATTGTCAATTTTTCAACATCCCCTCTTCTTAGGAAGGAAGTCGGGGGTGGAGTCGAATATTGGCGGGTTTTATGAGTCTAGCGGATATTTGTCGCGTCAACACCAACATCTGTTATAAACGACGGAAAAGTCGATACTTTCCCCGGTATTTTTCGATACCGCACCTATAAATTTCAAAAATTTAACTTAGTATTTTTTCTGCTCAAATCGCCAATGGTGGTTAGTTTCCCTCTAGCTATAGAGAGAGTTATCCATCACATTTTTATGAGCTTCCCTAAGCTTGGCCAATGGTCTGAAAGCATCCTCCCGAGACTTATCTACATGGCATCTCTTAAATAGCTAGTCACGAAAAATAAATAATAAATGTTCTGCATCCATCCCATTAAGCTTCTTCTTCGTGCTCTAGTAATATGAGACTTAGAGCAGGCCTGAGAATGAGGCTTGATTCTTGGATTTTCGAAATGAGGCTGCCCGATGTGGGGCCCAAAATGCCCAAGTGCTTAAGGAAAGGAAGATGTTGAGCAGGCCGAACTTGCCCAGAAAAGATAATAATTATTGCAGGTGATAATTTCCAATTCCTTCCAAGTAATTACATCCTTGCACCTTGGAAGAGTGGAAAAAATAGTGGCATCAGTTTGAGCTAGAATACCCATGACCGAGGTGATAAAACTCGAGCTGTCATTCGAAACATTTGTACTCACACACTCACAGTATCTCATAATTACTTCACGACTCTTTAGGAGGTTCAGAAAACAAATAATCTCATGCTTAAGAGGATGAAAGATGTACGGAACGCGAGATCCTACGAACGAGGCCGATTTGAGCGACTGATAGCTGATAAGATCACTCTCGAAATGTATTCATCTTGGCATGAAGATGGAGTACAATGGCTGGTGGTGTGATTGCATCTCAATTTAAGAACAGTGTTCGCTGCCAATGGCTTTCCATCTTGGGGTTTCATTTCACAAGGGTCCGACGACCAAGAAAGAGCTGGTAATAGTCGAACAATTAAAAGAGGCTTACCACATTCACTTTGGAATATTCCAGCAGTACAATCTGTAAAGAAAAAAAGGGATCCCTAGAGAAATTCTGGTGGAGCCTTTCATCACTTTAAATGATCGGAAGGTGTTTTGTCATGAAAAGAGCCCGTTAGAAACAGACTGCTGTGGGCAATAAAGGGGTCTAAAAAAGCTTTTCAAAGCATTTCATTTTGTCGACAAAAATATCGTCAGATAAGTCCCGAAGGCAGAGCACTTTCCTAGTGTCTTCAAAAGATGTGTCTAGATATGCAAAATTGAGCCACAAATCTTTTACTCAGCTCCAAGCTCGACTGACTCGACCAAGAGTCCACTACTACTAAACTGTTCCAGTACCTCTTACTACTTAAACTTTAAATGTATCACCATCTATCATGGTTCGGTGAACAATATCAGGGGAATGGATTTGGTTGCTTAAAACCTTGTCACCTAAAAGATTGCCAAAGACGAAGGGCCCTTATCACAGAAATATGCAGAGCACTTTTGTCATTCATGCGAAAATATGGGCCACTTTATCTCGACTTTTTACCTTTGATAAGAACAAACAGGTTATATAAGTTTTCATCAGCCCCATGAGGGAAGCAGAATTTGCCCCTTGGACAGATTGTCATGCATCAGTAGGGCCCGGAGTTTTTTTTAATATAAAATATTTTAAAAATGTTTCTCCGCTTTTCCTCAATTTTTTAAATATTTGCGCTGTTTCAATGAAAAAATAAATATTTCTTCGAATATTAAAGTCAGGAAAAAATATGTCATGTAAAATTGAGGAAAAAAATCAATGATCAATGCTCAATAGAGCTTACCCAAAATGAACCCGAAATACAAAAATCTAAAAAAATGGCATGGGTACTGAGTTTAGACATTCACAACCAAAACTACTGTCATACACGAACAAATTGCGTCGTCTATTGAGGCAAATTGAATTTTTTATTGTTACATCAATTGCATGTCAAGTATGCCTCCAAAAACGGACAACTGAATCAAATTAACCAAAAACAAATTCGAAAAATTGGTTCACACAAAGACAAAACTACCATATAATGGCGTTGTCAAAAAATATTTCTTCAATATCCGGTCTTTTTCCAAATATTTTGGGCTTTTGAAGATGATATATGTTGGTTATGTTGTCACTTTTTTGCAAAGATTTTTCCGGGCCCTACTCATCAGTCATATCTTTCTTCTTTACCATCTGCGTCATCATCCCCAATGCGCTGCATGTAACTACATACTTACGGCCACACCTCAATCGCCTTAGTGTGACTTTGGAGAAGAGGGTGGGCGTGTGAAAATTCATGCAGTTGATAAGATATTTTTGTTTTCTTTTTGTTTCAGAACGGAGACACACCCATGCATATTGCGGCTGCCATGGGGCGGAGAAAGCTAGTTCGAATCCTATTGGAATCTCATGAGTTGAATCCGGATAGTACCAATCAACAAAACGAGAAACCAGTCGAAATCGCCAAACGCAAGGGTCACGTGGAAATTACGGAACTTCTTGAAAACCCGCCCCCAAAACCTCCCAAAAAGTTAAACGAAGGCGGGGTTGAGGTTTTGGACGGAATTGACGAGCAAAGTGTCATGAATGGGAAACAAAGACGGAAACACAAGGTAAAATATATAATGGAATGAAATGTGTCAAAAGAAATGGATTCAATGTCGGAAACGATGGAGAGATTTTGAGCGATTGTAAAGGTTTTCAGCGATCTTAGAGATTTTACTTGCACTCTGAGAGCATCTCCAAATCCCAAGGAATCGGGATTCCTCCTCTCTTGAATCCAGGCTAGTTCGAACCATGAAGTTTCTCCTCTCTCCTCTATCGGGCTCTTTCATGGTTTAATTTGTTGCCCATCAATCTTCGTTAGGAATATTCCAACAGCTTCTAAAGCAGGGTTAAATAAATTTTTGAATACTATTCCTGATCAACCCACTATCCAAGAGTTGGCCACAGCTGCAAACTCGTTGGTAGATCAAATTTCGTAAAAATGTTAATTGTATAAATTCTTACTATGATTAATTTGTTAGACGGAATCCCATTCCTTGTAGCGGTAGTGGCAGTAAAAAATCTGCACCCACCCCCACACAAAATGCGTTTGGTAATTAAGAAAGATCATTTCAAAAAAAAATTAGTAAATCTGGTCAAACCATTTTGCAATCTTAATTGACCGTTAAATCAAAATTTAAAATTTCAAAACCAAGGAAAGCCAAATGATAGGAAGGAATGTTACACATGCATACGTCACTTTTCTCAATTGTCGTAATAAACGCACAGGCTGCTGTATCCGGGCTCTTGTTCGGGAAAACTCTTCGTAGACTTACTGCGGTCAAATGTATTTTTTGTGCCGTTTTAAAATGCTTCATGTCCATCATGTCAATCAGGGGTTATTTAAGTGCATCATACACGACTGATGTTGCACGTACAATTTGTAGCGTACGACGAGTGTTAACGAATCCGATCATAAACGGATGTAGTAACTCGTGCACGAGTTAAACATGAACGTTTCATGTTGTTTATCAAAGCAAAACTGACTTGAGCACATTTCTTTTCAACAGCACCGACATCACTCAAAAAGTACACCATTGTCGCCTTACGGATGTCATTACTATCCTGATATGATTGATTTCCCCGAGCCTGATCCAAATTCTTTACCTGAGGAGCCTTTAAAAAATGGAGAGCAATACTTCCTGGACTTGGCAGGAAACATCAAAAAGGTAAAGCAACTTTTGTAAAACCATAAGCCAACACCTTCCTAACTAAAGAACATCTTTTCTATCAATTTCAGGGACCCGTTAGCACGAATTACACGTGTTATTGTGCCCCGCTCCTTCATCGAGTCGAAAAGAAAATGGATCGAAATAAAAAGGAAATGTTTCGCCATTTGGACCATACACATGGCAAGCTAGTCTCAAGAATCTCACATTTGGAGAAACGAACGAAAGATCAGCTTGGTCATCTCTCCAATAACATGAAGGAAACATTCGCCCAGGTAATTAAGAACACTCTAAAGCATTTTCTTGTGACGTAGGGAATTCGTCAAGTACACGCATGCATGAACTGCATGATCAAGATAGACCGTTGTTTCACGATAACAAATGTGACATTTCAATGATTCTAGGAGCGAATTGAATGCCAAGACAGAATGGAGCGAAGGGCAATCCGGGACCGCATTGCCATAGAACGTCAAAGTGGGGTGCGCGATATGATTCTCAGGGGCGATCTCTCCGCTTGGTTGGAAAAGCGGGTCTCGGAATTGGAAAAAATCAGTTCCATGAAAAGTAATGAGGATGCAGCGTTTATGAGAACCCTCTTGAGAAGTTCCAAACGCAGGAAACGAGCTTTCATGGCTGAGATCCAAAGTGGTACACTTAGGCGAACAGCTAGCGAAGACTATTTGCCTGGAGAAGACTTTCAAGAATCCCAACAAGACATTGTAGTCGACGAATTGACACTCCCGCCTAATCTACAAGAACTGCGCGTGTCCGATCATCCACATGATGATTTTCCTGGACCGTCAATCCGCGTGAGAAGGAACAGTGCTGGAGATGAAACCAACATGTTCTATGATTTTGGTGATTTCAATGTCAAAGAACTTTCCAACCATAACCACTCACAGCCGAGCAACTTTTCTGGCCTACAGCCTCAAGCCTCTCCTGGTGACATCATATCATACAGCACCAATAGTGAATCCACTGTGGTCTCTAATCTCAAACCATGGCCCAGGCAACATCATCTCCAAGCACCTGGCTCAACAGATGGCTCAAATGTGATTTATCAAAATTTCAATCCTCCTCGATCTCTGAAACCCCAATTACCTATTCCCCCACCCAAACCAGCCAAGGTCCCGCCCATGTTACCCCCTAAGCACCAATTGCCGCCCCCTTACCGACCGCCCCCTTTTCAATACAATACCCATGCGTTCAAGGGGACAGGGGCAGGCAATAATGGTTTATACCTCCCTTCCATTGGCGAGGATCATTTTTTAGGCTCAACTCACCCCCTGGTCTTAGGATCACTCACCAAGACCACATCTGATGGGGGCTCACACGATTCTCACAATGACTCGGGTTACTGTACCCGACCAGGGGGAAACAGTTCAGGTCCATCGCCAAGTCTGTCAGGTAAGTTACATCTAAAAAGCCTTGAAGGTTCATTCATACAATAACCTTTCAAGTCTTTAATGACTTCAGATTTAAATTTACACCACGCCATAAACTGGCCGAAGCATTTCTTGACATGGAAAAGCCCAATCAGCGTAGCTCTGATTTTTGCTAATCAACTAGAATTTTTTTTTTGGTGCTTTGCAGGTAGTCAAGGCCGACCAGACAGTCGAGGGATCAATTTAGACTTTCCCGGAGCCGATTCAGGGCCGTCCTCGCGAGACCATGGATTATCAGGACAATTGGAAATTGGGCCCCGAATCCGACAACTTCAGACCCAATTAAGTCTTACCCGATTGGAACACTCTGGACCTGAGGTGACTTCAGCCCAAGGCAGTTTGGTGTGAAATGAAGAAAGCGCCCATACAATGACGAGTACAAATCGATGATTCAGATGCCATGATGCCAGAGAAGATCCAATATACTACTTTTTATCGTTGTTTCATGTGAAGATTTGTATTTCTAGTCTCTATTTGTCCAAAACACATGTCATGCGCTACTTATAATATACGCAGATGTTTTCGCATATGAGTTCAGATATTAAAAAAATGTATGCGCCGCATGGCTTCCAAGAAAATCAGAAGTGTGCTCTGCCCTGTTTGCTAGTCTCTTAAACCATGATTCAATTACTCACGAAGCTGTGATTTCTATCCGAAAAACTCCTAAGATAAGGCCGAAGAGCTAACATACGCAAGAATTTCCAGGCGCTCTAATAAAAAGAAGGTGCGAAGCGATTGTTCATCTATTCCTAAAAAAGACCTCGAATCGTCTCGGGACTCATTCATATTCTTGTTGGGACCCTTGTGAATAAAAGTTCTCTCATCAAGGCAAAAATGTCTCAATCAGACGCATCGTCAGAAAAAAATGACAAGGGCAAGATCAAGAAAATTATCTTCACAGTGCTAAAAGTCATGATCATTATTGGTCTTTTATATCTGTTCATTTGCTCCTTGGATCTCATGTCCGTCTCGTTCAGACTCATTGTTGGAAAAGCTACAGGTAAGTAAGACAACTAGAAAGGACTAACTCTAATTCTCCATGAGTAACAATTTGGCAACTCCCAGGTTTATTGGCGAACGTCGAGGCTTTCAACAATCCAATGATCTGCCTCATGATTGGTATAATTGGAACGGTGGCAGTTCAAAGCAGTTCCACATTCACCTCGATTATCATTTCCCTCAGTGCTTCAGCAGGTAATTTCAATTCCATCCCTTGGTCATGGACCAAAGCAAGGAAATTTTCAGAGCACAAGACCCACTTTCAGGATTGGATGTCTCTCAAGCCGTTCCAATGGTGATGGGTGCCAATATTGGGACCTCTGTGACCAATACTATTGTTTCCCTCACTCAAGTAGCGGATCGGAATGAGTTTCGTCTATCCTTTGCCGCAGCCACCGTTCATGATATGTTCAATTGGTGTGCTGTGATAGTCTTGTTAAGCCTTGAGGTATACTTGGATACTTTAGACGAAAAAATGGGATTTGGAACAAATATCTTGATCTTTAGGTGATCTGTCATCCCTTGCAATTGGCCGCTGAAGGGTTAGCCAACGGTATTGTGCCCTCAAATGCGACAGAGATTAAGATATTGAAGTACATCACCGAGCCGTTCACGGATTTGATAGTTCAAGTAAGAGTTACAACGAATCCTTGAGACATTATCGTAACATCCGGTGAATAGTATATTGGCCTCATCCTAGATTGATTCCGATGTTTTGAATGATTGGAGCACGAATGTGGAAAACAATGCCACCACGCTATTGAAAGACTGTGAAGCTAAAAATTGTTTCTATTTATTCGAACTGTTCTCTGGATTGCCTGATTGGGCTTTGGGTTTGATCTTGGTGATAGCCTCTTTGCTGATTCTGGTTGGATCGCTTATGATAATGGTCAAGATACTGAACTCCCTATTGCAAGGTCAGAAAACATGCATGTCTCATTCATGAGAATCCATTAATAATGATTTTCTATTTTCAGGGGCGATTGCGGTGGTGATTAAGAAAGTGCTTAACCCCAGGTTTGAGTCGAAAGTGCTCAATTATTTGTATGGCTATTTGAATATAGTAGTAGGAGCCTGTCTGACATTTGTGGTCCAATCGAGCTCTGTCTTCACTTCGACTTTGACACCTTTGGTGGGGATTGGTCTTCTCGAAATTGAAACCTGTTATCCACTCTTTCTTGGTTCCAACATTGGAACCACATCAACAGGCATACTGGCAGCCTTGGCCACTTCGGTCAACTTTGACAAGGCTATCACTGTGGCTTTTGTTCATCTTTTCTTTAATCTGGCTGGAATCGTTCTTTTCTACCCGATCCCATTCACTAGGTATCAATTGACCTGTATGTGACCACACTTTCAATTGATTTCTAATGAATTTGCACATGTTTCCAGAATTCCAATTGGGCTTTGCAAGATTTTAGGCAACACCACTGCCAAATATCGATGGTTTGCTTTCGTTTATTTAGTGGGCATGTTCGTTCTCCTGCCCATTTATGTGGTTCTCATCTCCTTAAACAACATCGTGTTCATCATCATGTTTTCCATCACAATCGTTATTTTGGTGTTTGCCATAGTGGTGAATGTTCTCCAAAGCAAACCTTGGGCAACAAAGACCTTGAGCAAAGTGGGCTTGGACACGTGGGACTTCCTTCCCAAATGGATGCATTCGCTCGGATATTGGGATAGGTAAGCGGTGGAAAATGAATTTTGGATTCCCAAGCATTTTAGCATGTCTTTTTTTCAGAGTGTTTTCGAAAATTGATGCCTGTAGCAAATACCGTGACAGAAGTGCAAAGGCTGAAGGTTCAAAGTCTGACCTGACAAAATCTGAGCAATCAACAATGGAAAATATTGATTTAGAAAACGGAGTGATAAATGAGGGCTATGAAAACGACAAAGACAACAGTTTCAAATCCTCATAGACTTGCTAAACATTTATTCTCACACCTCTTAAAGTATTACTTGTCAATAAAGTTATGTCTTTGTATTGTCATATCAAGCTCAAGGCTCACCTATACCTTCTTGTTGAGTGTGTTTGACAGCTTTGCAAAGTAATCTTAGCACCAAGAAGTAAACAATTTCTACCAAACTCAAAACACTAAAGCCCATACTGAGACCCAACAATCCACCTATAGTGGCAAAGAAATCTGTTAATCCAAAGAGTTCACTCCTCAAGTGACGAATAAAATGGAGCTTCTGAAAATGTAAGTGAACTAAGGCTAAATTATGATCCACGTAAGTATCGTTTAAATATTCGGGATGGATCCCTGAAATAAAAAAGGAACAAAATCAAGCTCGAATAGGAGCAAAAATATTTGATCATGTTAATGAATGCACTTACTTGTAAGTTCTGGTGGTAAACTCAGGAAAGCCGCTTTCAACTTGCTCCGAGAGGTTTCGTGAGGATAAGAAAAATCGGAACATGGGGGCAAGCAGTTGCATTCCGTGTTTTCAGCGTGTTTGTCGTCAAATGCGGACTCTTGAACGATCTTTATGGCCCAACTGACACACCCATGGCGTTCTGGGGCACATATGGGCATGGTTTTTGGATTTCTTGGCATATAGTAAGCGACACAATCACAAGACTAGAAGGTAAAGGTGATTAGTGAAGGGGTTCCGTCAAATATTAGGAAGAATCTACTGTATATTCTCTGGCCAACCTTAAAGGTGAAGTTCGACACGCACTCCATGAAGCAATTTAAGAAGGTGTAATTGTTGAAGTATCTCAGTCTCTTTTCATGTCGTAAATAACATTGACGTTTGGCTGAACTGATCCCATGAATTTGCTCCTCAGCGTGGATCATTTCAGGAGTAATCGCCAAGAACGTCTCCGAACCCGCTTCAAATGCAAATCCGTATTCGATCATTTCAGGTAGCGTGGCTGGGGTATGCAAAAGAGCCTGGGATGATTCAAAATGAGTGAAAACTGTTAAAAAGAGCTTGCAACCCAAGTTGTAAAACTATTTACCTTGAATCCAATGGACTCTGTCCCAGAGCAATAGTACTCATGTTCTTTCACATCTAACAAAACAGATAAACCCATGTGTAAACCGGGAGCCAAAGCTCTTCTGGGCATGTCTTCATTGGCAGAACTCTGGTGTAATTCTTTTTCATAGTGATCGTTGGGGCCGAGTTTGTATCCTGTTTCTATGTCCCAATGGGACCATCGTCTAACTTCTTCATCGTGCTTTTCAACCTAAAGATTCAAAATATGTACATGCTCGTACTTGGAAAAATGGGTGACGATTCCGCTTTTCGGGAGCCTGTTTTTCTTTGCTTTGCTTGTCACTAACCTTAAGTCATCAAGTCTAAGAAATTTTACTACAGTGTTATTGCTATCATGAAGAGGAAAACTTCCCTTTTTGCCTCAACAGTGAGGAAACATAAAAAAGAAGAGAGTTCTTTTCTTTTCTTTATCCATGCGAAAATTTAGCAATCTGTGATGTTGATGTACAGTAGGTAGTAAACTATCAAAGACCACATTTACGTAACTTTCATTAGTCTTGGGTCGCATTACCTTAAGTTCAAATTAGTGACACCACATTCTTAGATAGTTAGAGATATACCTTACCTCACTATCAAAGTGTTTAAACATGATTGACTCCGGCATGATATTGAAGGAGCAACACTGGCCTTCATCGGTGATGACTGGGATGAACAATTCGGAACAGTTCCTTGCTATTCCTTTGAATTCACATCTCAATAACATTTCAGAACAATCTTGACTCAAATCGTTCATGTAGTAGCGCAATAGCGCGCCATCAATGTCCAAGTTAGCCGCGGAAATATTTTCTTTTGAAAATGCCTTTCTGATTTCAGGATGCTTAGCGGTTGTTTTTTGGCAGATCTCGGATGCAAAAATGCGTTCATTTGCGTAGAAACTGTCCGAGGTATTAGCTTGAAGCCGAGCATCAATATCCTCAATCCTGGATCGAAGAACCTACTCGAAATCACGATCAGATGATGCTTGATTGTATGAATTTAAAGATTTCCACTTACTTTATTCATGTTGCAAATAGTAAGAGCAGGAAAAGGTAGCTCCCAAATCGGAGTCGTGGTCGAATCATAACTGACTAAGATCGGACTTTCTTGCCATTTAGCAAGGACCTATGGGTTTTAGGCGAAACTTATCAATCAACATGGTTCACCCATTTCACTTTTTTCGAAAACGTTGAAAGGAAATTGCTTCATATTGGTTAGCTACATATGCTTAAAAAAAGGGTGTAAAACATCTTCAGACATTTGTTTTCCTTTCAGAGCCATCTTAAACTGTAATCCAAGGTTGTCAAAGCTTTAGGGTCTGAAAGAGTCATTCACTAGGTTCACAAAAGTAAGTCTTACGATATCCTTGATTTTCATCGTTTTTACAATGGACAAGCTCATTTTTGCACATTGTTCACTTCAGAAATCTAGAGTCGAATCTGGATGCAAAGGTCATTGTGACAAATAATTCGTTGACTTGAAAAGCAAAGGAAAATAAATCCCCAACGGGTAGTGCTTATTAGAATTACCTGAATAATCATGAATGCCGCGAAGGCGCATGAGCAAAACACAGCCAAGATCCAGAATCCTCGTTCGAGACGAGATCTCCGAGGTTCCAAAATATACTTTAAGCCATGAATGGTAGTTTGGGAAAAGAAACTCTGACCAACTTTGGCCAGTTCCTTAGTCAGTTCCTTGTTCCAGTCTGTTTTGGGATTCCAAGCTTGCACTTTGCCAGTTGTTCGCGGGTCAACAACAGAGGATTGAGGCATCTTAATGACTTGAGGGAAAAACTTGAGCTGGTTCTTTTTACCTTGTGACTTTAATGACAAGCCTTTGAAGTCTTCATGTGGACTGATTGTGAAGTCTGGAAAATAACTAAAATGGACCTAGAGTGTTTTCAAGAAGTGATTTAATAATTGATTCGAAGAACTAGACATTGCCTTGAAAGTACGCTTGAGATAGAACTATTTCCATGTTTATCGATGAAGAGTACCATCCGGTGAAAGCATTATGTACGGGAACTCCTCAGATCTCTTTTCACTTTGAATTTAAAACATATCGTGAATCTTAAGTAAGTAAGTCATCCACGGATTCCGAAAACTATCTAAATAATTGAAGGAGACAAGGCCTATTAAAGACACATTTCAATTCATATATGTGTACTTCAAAGGGACACAACCAAAATGAAATCATTTCGACCCCCGTTCCTTTTTCCCAGTCTTTGAAAGCATGCGAGACGAAGAATTGTTAAACAGAAGGAGCGTTACACAAGTCATGCTGTATACAGGGTCCGCCATAAACGCGATTATGCTTTGAAGGTCTCTAGCTCTCTTATTATTAGTGATCTGATAAAAGTTTAATTGGCGCCATCGGAGAGAGCAAAGTCTATCATTTTCAAAAATAGTATATTTTTATAACTGGTGGGATATTAAGGTATTTTCTTATTACAAAAACTACATGAAATGAAGTGCTCTCCGTTTGCTGCCAAGACCTTGGCAATTCTGTCCCTGACCGTTAAACACATTTATCTGACCTTGGAGGCCTCCAAGACGGTGCCCCAGGTTTTTTCGACGACGGCACGATGGCCTTTGGGACTTGGATGTTGGGGTGCCTCCTGGAATTGAGCACGCCCTCCACCGCCGACCACACCTAAGAATCCAGGGGGTTGGGGATGGGGGTCGAGGGTGGCCATAATTCTTTGGGACAGAAGGCCTCCGGCCCTCAGTTTTCTGAGAGATGATCCTGGACTTCTTGCGCAGTATGACAGGGTGACGCAGTTGACCACCTGGTCCACAGCAAAGAGCTTCTCATCGCTCCACAAAACCACTCACTTGCTCTCCCTTCTGCTCTCATTCCCCCTAAACCAGCCCTCCAGCTTTGGGCACCTTTCCATCCTCATTTCCTTCGCCATTTTGGATAGAAAGGGCCTCTCCAAAGTCTTGAGAAACTTGAAGCCGGGGGCGGCCTTGACAATTCTCGTAGCAGACGTCTGGGAGCAGTTGCAAGCATCGGCAAACTGTTGGATATTTCAGACAGGCAGTTTCCTGACTATATATATTTCACCTTCCTGATGTTGGGGGGGATGACTTGGCTGACGGGCCTCGCTCACCTATGGCGCATTCGGTCTTGTCGACATTGGCCTTGAGAGTCCTGATGACCTTTTGAACACTTCTTACTTACAGCCAATGGTCTGGGCAATCTGGCGGTCGATTTTTCCGGAGTCGTGCATGGTTTTAATGACTTCGCGGTCGGCCCAGACTTTAGCCTTGTTGCCATTAGACAACAGTGCCATTTTAGGCGCTATGCAGAAAAGGACCAAGATCACTAAAATCTTTGTCAAAAGCGCAATTTTGGTCATAGAAAGGCCTGCTATAGCTCATGTAAAAGCTGAGTAGTTTCCCTTTAATTTATTGGAACTTATATTTGTATATAATTGACCTCGAGCTCACCAGAGCACTTTCAGGCTTTAACTTTGATCCAGTCTAGACCGGTTGAGTCAAGTGATGGGATTAAAAATTCATTTTCAGATGACATTTTAGAGTATCTATTGTTGACATGATAGGTTTCATAATTCTACTTCCTATACTTTCCACTTAAAATTTAACTCATAGCGGAATCGGGATTATGGCAGACCCTGTAAATGGTCACTGGCAAGTGGAGTACAATTATAAGACACAAAGGTTATGTTAAGAAGGACTCAGGAGTCACCAAATAGATTGCCTAATAATTTGGTCTCGTACTCTTATTTCGTAATTCAAATAGGTCTTCAACCTCTACTTCAAGTGAGAACGTTGGACTCCGTGAAAGCCGACCCTGAAGCCTTGCTACCACAGATTTTTATTTAATCAATTTCAATTTGAGTAATTTACTCTAAATTTATCTACTTTTAAAATCAACTTGAAATGTATAAGTAAGTTTTCTAAATCTACCCTAATTTGATCTTGAAGATGAATTATATTTTAGTGAAATCAATATGGCTTCTGCAGAAATCGTTGCTTTTTTTGAGCATTCCAATGTCGTTTCCGAATACTTAGCTCGGACTATGCGATGTTCTACTTTTCAGCCTTAATAAAAAAAGAAATGCCATGAGTTGTCATTGTTGGTAAATTGTTGGTAATTTGGTTGATTACCTTGACAAGAAATTCTGAGAAATGTGTCATATGAAATATGGTCACATGGTCAGCAGTTGTTACGTAAATATTGTCTCAAGTTTGACGTGATTGAGCGCCTTGGCCAAAAAAGTGTAAACAGCACCAAGCGAATTTTCATACAAAGGTCTTGAATGTGTTTTTTTTTCAGTTCAAACGATCATCCAATTTATACCTATAAATTTGACGCGTTTTTCGGCATAATTTGAACCGACTTACTTGTTTTATAGTATATCCATTCACTTTAAAATGTAAACTACCAACTACTGTACTCCCTTTGGACTAATAGAAATTACTCTAAATTAGATTTAATGAAAACCTACAGTACTTAGTCTAAAACAATCGTTTTTTAAAACTGTTGGGTGCTAGGGCCGAAGGGTTGAGTCTCGCCCGGCCAACGAAGCCAACCATCACATTATCCAGTTTATTCCGATAGGCATTCCATGTCCGGTATCAGAATGGTTCTCCGTCTGTGGGTGTGAAGTAACGTCTAAAATAGAAATACTAGAAGGCAGAGATTGGCATTCAAATCTATGATTGCCCGACCCGGCACGGACTGTCTGTGACGTCATTCATCATGCGGGAAGCCGAAGTTCATGATTAAAGGAACCTTTTCTTCTAAGAAACACATCTAAACTATTTCGCTCATCTGATAGGGCAGTTTGGTTATTGAAAATCCTCAAGTCTGCTGTAAATGTGTCTAAGGTATTAACCCGATATGCAAAAAGTGAATTTCAACTAGTGTGGAGTTTAAACAGGGGCCGATTAATTCTCATGATCGGGTGATTGACAACAAAATCTCAGTGATGTGAAATCTCGGCTTGCGCAAGTTTTTTCACGGGAGATGGCAGGGTAGGGTTACCTCTTAGAGAATGGGTGCTTTGCTCTGGTATATGAGCAAACACGAATTTGAGGTTGATTTGCAACCCTGCTCAGAAGTCACGAAAGTCAGGGATGCCTTGCCTTTTGTCGCTTCTTAAAGAAAAAAAACCTGTTTATGAAGGCTGGTAGACAGTGGAGAATATGATTTCACTTAAGAAAATTGGCAACCCCAGCACCAGGTCAGATCACTACAAAATCAACAAAGAAGAAGTACTCTGGTTTGTTATTGAACTTCGTTAGAATTAGCTGAATGTTCAACTGAATGCTCTTGACCAATCACCAGCGTGAATCATCGGCACCGTGTGTTAGCCTACGAATGCCAATATCTATCTTAGTGTATCTATTCTAAAAGATCCCTTGAGAAAGGTCGGGGAGGAGAATCGAATCTAGGACCTCTCCCACCATAGTAAACTGCGCTAACCACGACACCACGTCTCCTCCCGAACCGAAATACTAGGTTCTGAGTACATTTATTTTCTAACAGATTGAAGTCATTTCCAAAATTCTGCAACATATTATCATCTTCGGCGAACATGATTGTTTGAAAGCTTGCCACTTTTGAAAGATCCATTCATACAAATTAGAAAAAACACTGGTTATGACTATGCAATCCGAAAACCCGCCATTCAATTTCTACCCTTTGATATTGATCACATAAAATAATTACCAATCCAATTTTGGATATTTTCTCTGAATCCATGTCTCCTTAATTTAGAAATAAGGATTCTGTGGTCTGTTGTATCGAACGTCTTTTTTAGGTCAATAAAAATCCCGACTGAAAACTTTTGATCGCTTTTGTTAAGCAAATTTTACAAAAAAAAGTGAACAGCATGCAATGTTGAGTGATTTAGTCAATAACCGAACTCTTCAGGAGACATGTGGTCTGAGCAGAACAAAGAGAAAATCTGCCCATGCACAAGCTTTTCAGGAATTTTGAAAAAGACGGCAAAATACTAATACCCTAATATACTATAGCTACACATTTCATAATCTACTTTGTAAAAGAGGTAATAATTTCGCTATTTTCCAATTTTGGGGTATAAGCAAATCCACTTATCAACGAAATTTTTGTTAACTGAGACAACAGTACAGATATTTCCGTTTTATAGCTTTTAACATATTCATGATAGTTATCTGTAGAATGTGTTTTTTTCTATATGTCGATGAATAATAGAAAACCACAACCTTGCCTTTCCTTAGAAAAGGGCCTTAGATGAAAGTAAAATAGCTTTGTTCTGTGTAATTCCAAGATGATCAAATGTTTCATCACACTCGTGATGTAATTGGATTGTCAATTACATTTGAACTCAAAGCAATTGTAATCAATTACATTTTGGCCCATGTAATTTTGATTTTTCAGTAACAAATTACAATTACATTTTCACTTACAAATACTATTAATTGACCGCCTTCTCCATTGATGAGACTTCCTCCAAGTCTGAAGAGGTCAGGTCAAGAAAATACTATATTCACCCACAAGTGAGGTCCGAAGTATTATTTCCTTACAACTTACTTTCATTGCCCTACAAATGCTACTTATGCACCGGCAAAGGTAGGGAGTAATGGTCAAAATCCGGCGTGGGGAGTTTCATTTTATTGGCGACCAGAGGGCGTCAGCCCGAGGGGCGTCAATTAAAATGAAATGAGTGATGTCGGATCTTGGCCATTACTCCTTTCACTTGTGGGTGAATATAGTATTTTGTTGACCAACATAACCTATTTAGGACTTCCGTTACACATTTTCAACGCTGAAAATCAGTTCAACCATGGACATTCCTACTATCTAGAGGGCTAACAGAAAAATAACACTGAAAATATTCATGAGTCACCAAGCCTGCACTGTGTGTGGGATGGGATTTGACGTTGAACATGCTAAGTTACATGATTCACAACCTGAACTTGTGTTTTAAGGGAGTCAGTGGCAAAATTGCTCAATTAACTGCTTTAGTCGAACAAGAGCAATGTATGATGAATGAAGTCACTTGACACCCTTGCTGCCGGATCAATGAAGTGTGTTCAAAAAAAATCTCAACTGACTGTACTGGAGTGGCATAGTACTAGAGGGCTAACAGAGAAATGTCACTCCAGTGCAGTCAGTTGAGATTGTCAAAATATGATATAACCTAGAGCACTATAATAACAGAGTATGATCATAAAGTGCGCCATCTAGTGAATTTGATGCGGTCACAGCTCGCAGTTCCCATGATACACATATTTTTGAAGATTGCAATTGCCATACATCAGTTTTGGACAAACTAAAGTGTCTAAAATGTTGATGGCAGAACTCTAAATAGAATTGCAAGTATTTTTCTGATGAATTTTGTCATAGATCATGCCTGAATCAATTTTTTAGTAGTCAGATTTCCATGCCAATTTGGAAGAGATTTTACCAATAATTTCAACCAAAATCCACCACAGGTCCATTAACAATACTCAGTCAACATTTGAGGCACTTTAGTTTGTCCAAAACTGATGGTGGACCATTGTAATCTTCAAAAATATGTGTATCATGGGAACTGCGAGCTTTTGCTGCATGAAATCCACTAGATGGCGTAATTTATGACCGTACTCTGTTATTATAGTGCTCTAATCTAACCATTCAATAGCTTAAAAAGCATATTTCAAGCTTGCACATTTTTTTCACCAAGCAAAAAAGGGACAAAATGCACAAAAAGGCTTCATTCAACACGACAAGAATAAAATGTAAAAAATTCCAATGAGTTGGGTCACGCTTGTCTTTTTCCGTTTTTTTCTATATTTTGTTCGCTTAGAGAACTGGGCCTACTAAAGCAGCTCATGGGCAAGGATCCCGATCATACTTATCCCATCATGCCAGCGATCTCTGAAAATTGTTGAAGATGGCAGAACCTGTTTTAAGTTCAAGGATTAAGTTCAAGATTTTTCTGCCAAGTGTTATGTGTTACGGCATATTCATTTTAAATACAGCAGTTGGGTAGTGATGTGTTTCGAACCAGGAGTACTGCCAGTTTTGACACGGAAGTTTATCGCTGTTAATAAGGGCCGGTTGTATTGAACTTTTTGGAAAAGACCTAAACAGAGACCAATTTGGCAACAATGGAACTAGTTCGATTTCGAGTTCCATCGATAGTTATAAAATTTCGAAACGAGTTCAGATTTCAAGTTGGCAATGCTGCCATATTTAATGGTAGATAAGGTCTATTGCTTGTTGAAAAGTTTAGTTGTGGTCAGATTTTTGACCCTAAAAACTAAAATGGCAAAACTCTACCAAAGATCCAACTCGAAACACAGCTGGGCGAGTAAATTCCAGCTTTGAGGGCCACGTGCAGGAAAAGTCTCGCAATCCAAAACGTGTAGTGCACGCTAGTACTAAGAGACCCGGTTTATGCAGTAACTTCTTTCGCTTTTTATTCAAATTTTATAAAATTGCCAAAAATATTGTAAAAAAAGTGTTTGGTGTTTCTGTTATATTTCATTCTAGAGCCATTTATTCTAACTTTAAACGTTGTTTTCTTGTAATGCACCAAAATTGCTTTGGTTTGTCGTGAGCGGTTTTTTTAATACCGCTACAAAGAATGGGATTCCCTGTAAAGAGAGTTAATGATTAATATAGTTTATTATTTAGTTATAGTTTTATAGTTTAGTTATTGTGTGGTAGATCTGCACAACCCTTGAATAGTGGGTTGGTCAGGAATAGTATTTAAAATATTGTCCAATCCTGCCTTAAATGCTGTTAGAGAATCAGCTCCCACATATTCCCGATTATGCTTTTTGCCTATTCCTTAAAGGAAAACCAATTTCATTGGCACCATTATTGAGCTCTTTGGATGTTATGAAGTGGCGCTCTGTCTCTCGAGAGCAAATAGTTTTTATAGCAAGAAATGGGCAAAAAAGCCCAACTTTTTTACTAAGCATTGTGCAAAATTTATCTTGTTACTTATTCAAAATATATGTCACTCAAATTTTCACGCGACAAATTCGTGTTCTCGATTTTAAAGTCTTTTTGTGAGTCTAAAGTGTTTTTTTTTTTAATTTGTTCTTTCATCTTGAAAAATGTTGACGACCCTTTTAAGTCGGATCAAAAAAAGTAAAGTTTTCGCTCTTAAAATTTCCAGATTATGGGAAAATGAGTTAAAGATCAGTTGTAAACTATCTGCAGTTTTTTCGGGCCAAAACAGCCGAAAAAAGTTTTTCAAAACTTTGGAAATTATTTTAATCCTCGCTCTGGCTACGATCCTGGTTGTCAATCTACGGTTCGAACTTGAAAAATCCGTTATTTAAAGTATGAAATTACTCTTAAATTTTTAAATTCAAAGTATTCAAACTGAAAGGAATATCATTGAAAAACTATGTGGTACATTTTTTAAGTTTCTAGAAACGAACTCAATTTAGGGACTTACTAGAGCGCTATAACAAAGTTATAGCGCTCTAGGACTTCCTAGAGTTGCTTTTTTTAGGTCGGTTTTTAGAATTTTAGAGCAATTTAAACATAGTTGTGAGCAACTTTTGAGGGGGCTTTTGCATATTTTAATGC
Source organism: Tigriopus japonicus (assembly GCA_010645155.1). Taxonomy (NCBI): domain Eukaryota; kingdom Metazoa; phylum Arthropoda; class Copepoda; order Harpacticoida; family Harpacticidae; genus Tigriopus; species Tigriopus japonicus. The sequence goes on from CM021317.1 coordinate 12,884,675, forward strand.
CCAAGAAGAAATGATAAAAGACAAAATTGACCCGCCTTTATTTATTATGGAACTATTCGAAATACATTACCTTCCATAGAAAAACGAAGAAACTCGACGGAATACGACTAATAGATAACACCCAACCTTGTTTCCACCGTCTTTCTTTTATTTGACTTGGCGATTACTAGAGCGGTCGAAAATATTTTATCTTCAAGGTCAAATATTTAAATAATATTTAAGGAAAAAACATCAGAATACTTAAAAAAAATATTTGAAAAGCACCCAAATATTTAAAAAATATTTAAATTTGTAGGTATTCAGGGGAAATAAATTGGTATTTTTAGAGCTTCTTCTGTATTCAAAATCAAAATTGTTGATGATAATTTTGCAACGACGAAAATGCATGTAGACAAATCTTTGGTGGAAAACATTCATACCATGTAGTGAAAATTGGTTATTCTTGACAGTCTTTATCTTTACCCTAGATTTAATCGAAATGTTATTGGCCAAGATTTGGTTGAACATTCAACTAAGAGTTTCCCGAATTTTCTTTTGGTTGGAGCTGTGCTTTTCTTTTCTAGATTCAAATCCGTTAATGTAATTTTCAAGGCCAAATCGACCAAATATTTCTTTCCCACGCAGAATACTTTCCCAATTTAGTTGTTGACTATTCACCTCAAAAATTGGCTTAATAATTAAAAAAGGGAGATTTTGAAAATATTGTTTTGGGAAGGTCAGATTGTTTGCCAATAATTCAAAAGATATGCGGAAATCATGATATTTCTTGATATAATTCAAAGAAACAAAGGGAAGTTTCCTTTAGTTTTGGAAGAAAAAGCCCAAATATTTAAAAAGTGCTCAATACGGTAAAATATTTAAATTAAATATTTTTATATTTAATTAAATATTTTAAGCCGCTCTAGCGATTACTTTACAGTTTCTGAATTTTGGAGAGACAAATTTATCTAGTTATTTCAACAAATTATTTGTTGTCTCTGCAATCAGTCATTCAAAGATATGGAAAAGGCCTGTCCCTGTTATGCAGTTCCACGAATAGTTGTTTTCTCTTGTTAATTTTTTTTTTCGTAATTTTTCTTGTTAATTACACTTAATTTCTAAAATGAAACGATTAGCTGATGCTTGGATGTTCAAGAAGAGGATTTTCAAGATTATTTCAGAATAAATAATTCATATACGAGGTAAAATACTGTATATACAGATGTGAAAAATAATACTGACGGCAAAGTCAGGAATACAATATCAAGTCTTCAAGAAAAAAATGAGCACAGTGTAATTGAGAAGGAAAATTTTATATCTTTATCCAAGAATAACACAAATTGCTACTGAGATATATTAAAGTCATTTTTTTTTCTTTTTTATGTCCTGTAAATTATTCTTTTGACTGTGATACTTGACCCGTTCCATTGTTCAAAAGAAAGGAATGTACTACAACATATTTGGGTTAAAACAATTCATTTGATTTTGTCAAAGTGTTAAAAAACTGTCATCACATTGCCCTATGTGAATGGTTTTCCGCCATTGTTCGAGCATTGTTACACTGTCAGACAAAAGAATATCCTCGGATCAAGCTCTAAGTAAGCTCTTGGGCGCATCAAGTACCTGAATCCGCAATCTTTATTCTGATAAGAAAACCGCTCCTTGGGAGCAAAGGAGTCTCTGCAGGAGAGCTCTTTTTGCTATTGTGGAACGTTGTTGGTCGTCCCTTGTCACATCCACCATAGTAAGATACCTCAATAACGATTCAGTCGGTTCTTGTTGTAGGGTCCAATGCGTCTTGGATCCCTCGCTTTATCCTCGCGTGGTCATTGGTCAGTCTTTGAGCAAGATGGATTCGCACCGCGGGAAATATTCCCTGATGATCATGATCACCATGGGTTGAGGGTCGTCCCTACAAAGCGAAACTCGACATCAGCAGGAAATCCCACAATAAGGAGGATTCGAATCGGCAGAAAATAAAATCCGAAGAAGAGACGACCCACTACCGACATTTTTGGAAAGATTCACTGTGATGTTTTGTGGTCAATCAGAAAGCAATATCGTTGTATTTCAACACATTGTTAACAATTTATTTGAGCTGGCTTGTTGTTTTTGTAAAGAGATGAGACTTTCAAAGAAACGAACCTATGATAAATTTGTTGTTGTTGCACAGTGGATATTTGTCGATATTCGGATACTGAGAGACTGACCCTGAGTCACAGTCGAAGAGACAAATTGCTTTTTCTGGACCTTTTTTCTGACCCCAGTTGGGTTGGTTTGTTGGTTGGATGGTTGTTGGAGGGTTATTGGATAGAGGTAGTAGTAGTAGTGGTGGTGGTGGTGTCGGAGTGTGATAAAATCATATTTTGCTAGACAATGCCATCTCTCTATTGAGCCTCGAGATCTCAAGTCGGATACATTCTAATCTAGAAGAACATCCTACCGTTGAGCGAGTTGGCACCATAAGTCGACGAGGACGTCGCTAACAATGGACTCGAAACTCGTGGAAAAATATTCAACTCAGCTCATAATATTTTTGTGATTTTTTTTGCAGTTTAAACAATAAACAATACTAAAATTAAGTGACATGTCACGTCGGTGATGATCGAGCCACAGTGCAAGTCAGTATCTTGAAGCTGAAGACTCTGACTGTACTTATTGATAGCCCTATTACCTATGGCTATCAGTTTTTTGTTTTCGACATGTGTAATTTGAAGTCTAAAACGCTATTTTGTAGGTGAAATTTTCGGTTGTTGAAAATAGCACCCAAAAGGACCCAAGGGATCCTTCTGTCCATGGTTAGCGACGTCCTTTTCTTCTTGGGGACGGAGCCCGATGAACATAGGCGAAAGATAGTTTGAAAGTCCGTTCATCTCTCAAGAGGCCAGGTCATGCTAGTGCGCACTTTTTGCCACTACGACCCGGGTAGATCGGTCCAGTCAAGGCTTGAAAATGACAAATTTGCTTTTTGACAATCTGATTCGATAGCGGTGGTTTGTTACAGTGGTGGGAGTACTAAACTACCATTAGAGTACATTCTCGCCCCCAGAAGCAGTAGTGGTAGTAGTAGTCAATGAACCGTTCATCCTTGGCTTCTTCAAACATCAACTTGACAAACATCACTTGCTCGGCAATGGGAAATTAGATTTGGTCAGCTATGGTATATTTTTTTTCTTTCGCTAGTTTTTGTTTCTATTATCACGAGGGTAATCATGACCCTTGGAATGTCATCCCTCGTCACATAAACTAATAGAAAGTTATTTCAATTACCAAGTCGTTTGTGTCCATTTGTGTAATACATTTTGAGTTAGCGACTTTTTATTTGTTGTTGAGAGTAATAGACTCTAATCGTCATGCTCATGATGGCTTGAGGAGCTCGGCAAATGGCATTAAATGACATACAAGCAAATTCACTCAGGAGCCATTACCTGGAACTCGTTGTTGCCTCACTATTGTTGTCTAAGCTTTGACTGTAGCGAAGGCATCTCGCTTTGAAAAAAGGCGAAAGATGCATCTTGGGGGACTATTCAGATCATGACAGACAGACAACTTTAACTCCAAACCTTCTCACTAACTTCAAGTTTAAGAAAGGCAATATTTACCTTAGATGGTCATGCTCAAAAAAACGACTCGATGAACGAGTCTATTCGCTTTCGTGGGTTCAGGTGGCCATGAGGTTCGTTGCTCTTTTGAAATCTGACAATACCTCGTAGTACCCAGAACTAGATATTCGTAGAGTGAGCACGCTGAGCCCGTGAGGCGGTGGGTTGAGGTGACCCTGCGTCTTGACAAGATGAGTGAGTGATACTCCCCTTGCAATCACACAACAATTACACAGTTACTGTAAGTGGAAATGCCATTTCGAGTTGTTCAAGCAAGCCTTCCATTAGGTTGGGGAGTGACTCTGCTTACTACGTCCAGGCCCATTTCAGACCCAAGACTTCGGCCACTACCATGACTGCTCCACGGTACGTACTACGTGCAGTATATTGTACATCGACCATGATGATAATAAGAATGAGTCCCTAAAATAACGACCGTTCTGTGATCTTGGTCGTGGTACAGCCCCTTGTGGATGAATACTAGTCTGTTCGTACGTGAGTGTGTATGAGTGTAAGCAAATGAGGGGCGGCACCCAAACTGACAGTATGGGCCGAATTCACCACTCGAGTGAATAAATGCGTACACTTGTTCAAACGCATTCGCGTCCATGAATACTTTTGAAGGCCTGTCTTCGAAACAATGTCCTCGGGTGACCATTCTTTGATGGACTTGTCTGGTGTTCAATTCACATTGCCAAAAGCACATCACCTTTGGTGTCCGTTCTGTCAAGTACAACAAATCTTTAAACTAGGCCGGATGTGTGTGTGTGAGTTAGGATTGGGCTTAAATTTTCCGGAGCTTTTTAGTAGCCAAGGTATATCATTATCGGTTCCGATTATCCGGACCGTGATGGCGAATATCGAAAAAGCTAGTTTGGTGGGTAAATTGTTTCAAATCGTCCCATTAACGCCACCTGAGCATCAAAATTGTGTGCGACATTTCCGCCGGAATGTTTTTTTTGAGTCGGGTGATTTGGTGGGAAGAAACTTGTCAGAAAACCAATATCTAGGGGGAACGAGAGTGAGAGAATAGTCATTCCTATTCAGACAGGCATCATCATTATACTTTGAGCTCCATCGCCAGTCATGACTTGCCATACTCCCAATTATGGCATTTTCCCCCGATTTGTTTCCTTACTCTGTCAGCAATTCACCGGCATTTGCTGCATTTTGTAGAGAAATTTCCTTCAGAGCTCGAATTACATTTTATGACAAAATGAGCCCGCTCTTTGGAGTCGAATGACCGTCGACCAATTGTAATTTCCCCCCATTTCACGAGCTCACTACGCAAACAAGCTTATTCAGTGTCAAAAATCCACCAGTCTAGTTATTTGAAGTCACCCCAGGGTCAGTTCATTTTGCCCTTTCAAAGAAGCCTCCTATTTAACCTGTGACCTCAAAATGGCATCCAATGCCAAGAAAAGAAGAGCGAGCATGTAAAGAGTACAGCACAGTAAGACCAGAGAGCAATAATCTTGAGTGCAGTCTGCACTTGGAATGGAACCCGTCAGGATAACGAGACCATGAGATATTTCCTTGGATTTTTTCATCTTTTTTCATCCCTGTGCATGCTCGGTCCTTTTTTTCTAAGACGGACAGACGACTTTAGAACTGACAAGGACAAGAGGGCAACGATGTGTGCGTACCTACACTACGTCTAAGTACTAGAGCACGTATTTGAATTTTGAAGCACGAGCGACATAAAACTGACAGATTTTGACAATTTATTTTGAACCTTTACAACTCTGAGGGGAGCTCCCGAAAAACGGACGGATCTTGATTTATTGGAGAGCTCCTGAGGAGAGGGAGCTGCGCTTCAAATGGATTTGCGAAAAAATGCCGCTGCCAGTGTTCTTGGAGCTAAATACCGGAGTGGAATCCATGGAGAGAAACAACAATTGTTTCAAGATGGACTATGTTTTGAAACAACTATTGCAAACAAATTTGATCTCCAAATTTGACAAACTAACTTGATATCCAAAAATTTCATTCAAATACGTAGTTTAAGGCGAATCTCAATTGGAAAGGGCGTGGTGTCCCTCTCTATTAAGAGCCCTAGCTCAGATTCTCTCCGGAGAAAACTTGAGACGGGTCCATCTGAGTTGAAGTGAAGACGATGTGCGAGGGTGGAGACTGAACCTTGGTCGAGTTTATGTTCTTGACCCGCTTGCACAGCTGGAGTTTACGGACAATAATGTTTTGTATCCACAATACGACTCGTTGGTCAACCCGGCAACGCCATTTGAGCCAACCAACCACCTGTCTTGGCAGTGGTCAAGATGAAATAATTGAAATATCCAATCATTTAGTCGTTGACCCAGTAAATTAAGTCTTAACCCGAAACAGCCAATGGCGCGTACGTAGTAAATCAAGTGGAGACATCAATTCGATTTTTGCTTCAAAAGGTTGGCAAAAAGTAAGGGAGAGCACTAGTTCAGGAGAATAGATTAGCGTTGGAAGTCGTTGGCTCCGAATTGAAGGATTGTGAGAACGAAAAAAATCGAGTTTATCTCGTTGGGCGGATTAGTGTTCTAAATCTGGACAAGCGTTAATCCTCTTATTCAGAATGTGTTCCGTATTCAATGATATCCTGTGATGATTGCGCAAACTTTCGAAACCTTCGCATACCTTGGAGCTTTTCGTTTTTGAACGGGCTTCACTCGCATTTTCCCTCCAAAGGCGACAAAAATCTCCTATTCTCCCCAATTCAATATGACAGCCCATTCACAAAAGATGATGACACTGTGTGAATACCGGAGAAATCCCCAAATTATCTTTGATCATCCCCATTCCCCATCCGTTTATGGTGTAGACGAAAACACACCTTCCACAAAACCCATAGAGTTCGACCTGAAATGTCACAAATTCCAATCGCATTTTCGGAAGAATACCTTTCACGCATGCACTATATATAAATGGTGGAAAAATTAGACAAGATCAAGATATGTATCATAAATTTGGGAGAGCCACACTTGTAACCTAAAAATAGAAAGAAATACTCGTGCAATAATGTGAGCTGTTAATTTAGTAAACGCTGATGTAAACGCTGATATTTTAACAGTATTTTTTGAATTGCCGTTGAAGATTTTTTAAACGAAAATTCCTCTCAATTTTTTACATGGAATCAAATGGCGTGTAAAAAAATGAGCTGAGTTTTCGCTACATTTTAGAAACTCACCGATTCCTGCTTTGAATATGTTTATTCAAATGAACAAATGCGGTTGGTCCTCCTTTGTACCAAACACTATTCAGCTTTTGCTTCCTTTTCTCCATCCATTCCTCCAAATCGATGACAAAGCATGACCGAAAACACAGTTGCACGGTTAACCGAACGTCATAGAAAAGAAATTTGAACTCACAGGCATGTTAAAAATTACAAAAGTAGAAATTAACGCCAAATGAACATCAACCTTGTGTTCAAGACAATGACTTGAAATGGTTTCTTGGCGTTGAAGTCTTCTTAATTTTTGCCTGTTGTAACGGCAAGTTCTTTTCTGTTTGGACTTGAAAGAATGTTCACCAAATAGAGTTGTTGTTGGTGGTGGCGTTGTTCTTCTTCTTGTTGCCCATAATAGTCATGTGGTCAGAGAGCAACGGGCCACAAATCCGTTGAGTTTAATCCAATTACTGATCCTGACACTGGAATTCGCTCAGTCTCTTGAACTTGATGTCCAGCAAAAAACGATAATTGTACCAAGCAGCCAATGAAGTCTTTTCCCACTAGGCCCCTTTTTATGCCCATTGACATCTTGACTGAGCTTACCCACATTAATTATGGCCAATCCTCGAAAACATAAGCATTAGTACTGTAGATCTATGTTTGTCATCAAAAGTTCTCCCTCAGATAAAGCCATGCTTTATGCTAAAAGCCAAGAATTCCAGAGAACTTTCAACCGAAATCTTCCTTAAATGGCAAGAATGACAAGATCATTGGCTTGTCTCCGCTTTCAAATTCATTCAACAATCCGCCATTTCAGAATAATTGGCCTGTCATAACGTCTTTCATTTCCAATGTTCTCCAACGAAATGCATAACAATCAAGCGTCAGGTCTCATACCAACCCCTCTCTAAGAACAAACATTTCCGTCAGAACCAAGTCCAAATCATCGAAATGAAGCAAAACCGAAACTCTGGTACACTTGCTAATGTGCACTCCAAACAAGGTCTCGTGATCTCAAAAAGTCTTATTCATCCATGCTCCATCCATCATGACCAGAATACGGTTGTATCCGTATGAATTTCTCCTCGCTTGTAAGACGGAGGGAGGCAATTTGCAGCTTTCGTTTTCGATCATTCGGCGAATTCCCGAGATTTCTTGTTTCCTGTTGATTTTTAGGTATGCCAATGCTTTGGAACAGCAGTGGTGGTGGTAGTCACAGCTTTAGTAGCTTTCGTGGTGTATGGAGCCCCAATCCGAAAACTCGTTGTCGGGTATTTGTCGGTGTCAGCGGCTCATGAGCCTTGTATTTCATTAGCTCCCCACCAACATGTTGTCCAGGTCTGTCTTGAGAATATTGGCCTTTCAATCAGAATAATGTGAACGGGCGCGTGGTCCCTGTCACTTGAAGCGGTGGGAGACCAAATCCCAATCCAAGAAGCCATGGACGATGATGGCTTTAGGGAACATTCCAGCACCCAACTGCATGGAGGAGGCATTCATTGAATTGAACAAAACCCCTAATCAGAGTGGCCATTGGACGCGAATCATGAATTCATGATCCTCGCACAGCGCACGGAATAAACCAACTCTCAACGTTGCGAAACGCCTCAACCTAAATACATACATCCATTCGTAAGTACACACATAGAGTACATGTATTACAGTATGTTCAATACGTACATGTGAGTGTACTTACATAGACTCTTTGGGCGGGAGACATTACGAGACGAGAGTATCGAGATTCGATACGCATCCAAATCGAATGCAAACTTGAGGCTCGGAACCGTTCGAACAGGCTCTCTGACCAACAATCCGCTCCTCGTGAGTTATGGAGGGCTTCTTGAAAATTCGGTCAAATGGGTGCTATCACTATCAACATGATCACACCTCGAGAGCAATTTCTTGGTAATGCGCATTATTACGCCGATTCTTTTCTTGACCAAAACACTAATTTTAGATCCCCAACATCCATCATCTTGGGTCAGCACTCGGAGAAACGGAGCTACAAGAAATACAAACCCCCAATTTGAGACATTTTTACCCAAGCGTTGCATAAACGAGCACACGTTCATTTTTTCCACAGAAAGACTGTACACACACATGCATCACACCATCAACAAAGAAAGAAAGTGAGAAAGTGGCAATCAATTAACAAGGGAATTACGACCAACCCGAATTGTTCACCTCCTACTATACATTGGAAAAGGGTTCTTCGTTTCTTTTCTGAATTTGGCCAACTTGACTCATTTATTGGGGAAGGATTTTTGCCCTCGTGTGAGTCGTACCCGTGGTGTGGTTCAAGTGAGTGAGGTATCGTGAAGAAGAATGCGCATTCAATTACCCCCAAGTGTGATTCAATCTCATTTATTACAGGTGCCACAGTGTGAAGCAAAAAATAGGATTCCCCATATACACACTCGCTCACACATAGAGAGACAGTTAGAACAAGAATCAACATTGTAAGTGCAACGATCCAGCCCAACCGTTAAATCTGTCTGTTTGTTAGAGATGAAGTCAAAGAAAAAGAACGAGAGAGAGAGAGAGTCACCTTGAGAGCCCGGGGGTCAAACCTGGATGGAATTAGCTTGGCCCAAGGACAATTTGATATTCATCCAAGCGGCTTTGATTCCCAGAATACCCGAATAATTGGACACGTTCATATGGGAAAACTCACGGGAGCCCTCGGTCCCTCAATCCATCCATCCATCCTGTATTGATCATCCTGTTTAGATGGATGAGATAACATGACCGCAGGATCGATCGTCGTATGAAAATAATCATCAGTTGACACAATATTTTGTCAGACGCACCCCCTCATTGCCAACATTGTTAGATTCGTATTCGGAGGATTGGACACCTCGCGAGTGAGTAATTCCAGGATCTCAATTGAGGGAGTTGAGGGAGGGTACAAGGGTACAGGTGCACCCTGATGAGTTCGAACAATCGGGAAGAGCTGAAAATAACGCCTCATCAAGATTTCTTTCTCGCACCCTGTGTCCCAAAGTGGGGGTGCCAAGAAGGAAGCAGGCGCTTTACGTTTTATGAAGAGCTCCTCGTCACATTGAGATCTTGGGGAGATACCCACACCCCAAAAAAGACCCACCCACCCCCTCCCACCCTTGAGATAAGGGATCGACGAGCAGCTGCTTAATATAGATGTTGCAAACGCACATTTTCTCCAATGGTTGGTCCAATCAAGATATCTCGAGTATTTCGTGGTCTGCTTGAGTCTCGATGATTCTCCCTGTTCAATTGAGATTCTTTCAAGTATTGACTCTGCTTTGTGGCTTGGTAAATGATGATAACCTTCTTTCACGTCTCGAATGCTCCCGTTTCCAATTAAGATGTCGTCGTTTTGGTACAAAGTGCTACATCACCGATCCATGACAGGATTCAATTCCATGAAAATGCTGTTTTCCGAGCCCAACCAACGTTTAGTTCAAATACCCAGCCAAAGGATCGATCCACTGAAGGAAGAAGACTCTTTGGGCAATGATGATGATAGTGCACATGAATCAATGAAACAATTGAGTTGCTCGCACCCCTGCGAATCATCATTGAACGTTTTGTCTTTTGAGGCGGTCACCCAAGAGACACAATTCGTAAAAATGATGGCGTTTCCATTTCACGGTGGATCTGATGGCATTTCATAGCTTTAAAGCAGTGTCCGTCTTTGGGTTCCATTACAAACATCATTCATTTCAAGTATCATCGTCATCATCAGGAGGAAAGGTAGCAGCAGCACTGACAACACAATGAAAGAGTGCTCGAGCACTCTGCTTTGGCCCATCTTGGCTTCTTTCCTTGATTGAGGATCCAATGAATAGACAGAGAGAGAAGGGTCTGGAGTTTCATTCCAAATCTAAAGGGGTTCAATTAAAGCTAAATGTGACCGTTTGTTGGTGAAAGGATCAACTTCTACTACTACGGTATCTCCTCGTTTGAGACGAACCTGACGACGAGTTACGGGTAGCATTACTCTAAGTACACTGATACTTCTATCTATGTACGTATGGTGGCTGAATGGACAGATGGATAGATGGATGGATGAGAGGCTTCTCCAATGGTTTGTGGGATTGATGCATGCATCATTGCATGCCTCATGATGCCGTGTCCTATTCTTCGTTATCTTCAATGAAATCGTGCCTTGGTGAAAGAAAACGAATTTCGGAGCCCAATCTACGTTCGTTCGTTCGTTCATGCGTTCGAAATGACCACAGCTCTCCAAGTTCCAATCTATTGTCTGATCGTTGAGACCTGGCTCGTTGTGGCGAATACTCTCGCTCGTCAAGCCAAGAACGGGGTGAAATCTGTATTCATATCTGAAGGGCCTGAAATTAGTGGGCTAAATCAATACGGAGCGAAGGATTTCTCTCTAACCCAAATAATCCTCCACCTGACTACTGCTATACTGTAGATACACTATCCTAACATATCGAGGGTCAGTTTTGTCCCCAGACAAATTGTCATAAAACATAATCCCTCGCTTAAGGAGTAGGAGGTCCCGGTTGTCGTGCTTCTTCTCTTCAAATCGCTGACTGGCTCCAGGTGAAGAGTTGGGACTTGGGGGTGCCAAGCTCATTGGGATTTGTCTTGTCACTCATTGGAGGAGGGATGGTGTTGGCCGTGTTCAACGCTTCTCCAACAATAGAGTTGTTTAGATCCCCTCGCCAGGTTCGTTCAAGATCGACAGCTTGTAAAACAAAATTCCTGTCATCTCTGCTCTTTCTTAGCGACGAGAGAGAGAACTCGAGTTGTGTACGAATGTACTTGTCCAGAAGGGACTCTCATTCGAGTCTTAGGCAGATCTTGGGGACTGGGGACACGTTCTCTCAATCGTAATTTCCAAGCCGTTTCCCACACTTGGGCATGGTCCGAGAATGTGTCAATTGCAAAATACTGTAAGGAGTCGAGAGAAATATGATATTGCCGTCCGTGAACTCCATTTTTAGCCACTTTTATGTAGATATGAACGAAGAATGAAAGTGTATCGATGAACCGATGAGACACGCGTGAGCCCAAATATGCAGGGATACTACTTAAAGACGCGAGGGCGTCTTGTGACAGAAAAAAGTAGTGAATGGCCTAATTATCGAAAAATGAGACTCTTGGCCCCTACACAAAAGGCCAATATTTTAGGGTCCGTAAAAGAGATTCTTGAATGCGTGACGTTGTTTTGGATGGACACGGGTCAAAAAATGGACGCCGGGTCTGCCAGTCTCGAAAATTTTCTTGCGTCCTTCCGCGAGAATGCGCGGTAATTCAGGGTTGGCCACGATCTTGGGATCATTAATCTCGTCTCCACATTTTGCCGAGATCAATTAAGCTCGCTAACCCACTTGGCTGTCAGTACTCTGCACATCATCCATCATACAGCAGGCACTAATTGTGAAAATAGAAGAACTTTGTCCGCTTCTCGAGTGCCGAAAAATGTGCTCCGATCACCGATACGTCGATGTTGCCAATTAATATTATTCATGGACCCAGATTCATCTCTTGACAGGTGTGGATTGTGAAGAGACAAAACAAATTATGAATCTAACAGGATTAAGCAGCAGATGCCTAAAGCATCAGCAGCATTGTCCTTGATGCCCTGGGAACTCTCAATTAGAAAAAAACACGCTTGAATAACATTTCCTGGGAGCAAACTTCGGTTTTGGCGGATTCAATTTACTCGTCTGTCTTTGACCTTTTAAGGTTCATGGGATTGATGGGTTGATGGATGGACGGATAGGTGTAGAGCACGAAAACGAGTCCATATTTAAGCCACCCAACAGATGGTAAAGCACTTGCCCTCGAGGAGTGCGATGTGGAATTGTGGCAATGCATGCATACATACATTGAGCCGGCTAAATTTAGACAGAAAAAAAGATGCTCATTTTTGAAGGGCCACCCTTTGAGACGTCCAGACCAGGGTAATCTTAAGCGCTTTGTGCGAGTGATGTATGTTGTTGGAATTTTTATGACCCAAAGCCTCCATCCAAGAACTGCCTACACAAGTTGCTGTTGCCTCTTTCTTGACTATTAGGCTTTATTTTCGGAGAGCCCAAGCTTTTTGGCATCGTAAAAACGAGAGTGTGGCTGTCTAATGAGTCAGATATTCATTGCCAATCTGACAGCCATCCATCTCAATGACCATTGGATTGGTCTCCTCGGTCCCAAAGGATTGGACGCGCTCGTAATGATATAAAGCCAACAAAAGCTCACTCGAACAACCACAAAAGTCTGTTGTCGGTCAGTTGTTTCGCTTCTGAGACAGATTTCATTTCAAGCCTCGCCGGATTAACGAACAACAAAACCAACAAAAACCATGGCTAGTTTTATTAGAGAGACGAAAAGCCTCGAGATATCTTCCTGGCCCAAGGATTTGTTCTTTCTTTTTTTATATACTTGTACAGCTCAGTGCGGCGTTTTCTTCAAGTCTGATGACATGATGAATAATCACAAAGGAGGCCATCTGATCATCATCCGGTCCCTTTGACAAAAGGCACATTTCTCATGCCTTTGTCGGAACGCCAGTTTCTTTTGTAGTCTTCAAATTATATTAAGGCACGGTACTCGTCCAGTTACTTAAACCACACGCACCGAATGCATAGCATTAGAACAAGATGTCCTGCTTCCATCCGACCACAAACCGTCATAAATCAACTGAATAGACCAGAGGGTTGGAAGAAAGAGCCAACAAATCACGACATCACAATTCTTAATACCTCAGTTTCGAGGACATTACCATAAGTAAGATACCGTTTATCTTTATGCTTGATTAAAGGAATGAGGCAGTTTCTTCTTTTAGGATTCGAACACGAATCAGATTGGAGTCGTAAAAACAATCTATTTATTTCATGGCGCACTCACGTGCTCGAAATGTTTTGCATTTGTTCTTTTGCCAGCTCAATTTCTAGAGCGGTTAAAATGCATTTTACTTCTGGCAGATAAGCTTTTGTCAGGGTTGGGTTCAGCAGAATCATTCGCGAATAGGGCTCGATCGAAACAGAATGAATCTTGAAAATGATTGATGACTAACATTTGTTAGTTGCATTCTATATTGAGCTACATGCAAGGGTGCCCTTTGTTCTTACCAAGACGGGTTTATCTCCTCCAGTTCATTTGGATAAAAGCAAGTGGCATTTAATATTTGTCCATTTTATCGCTAGTCCTCTTTCGTCACGCAATTTATTTACGTCTTAGATTAGAAGAATATTTAACGATAAGTTGGTACTCAGCAGGACTAAAGTACATCAAGCCCAAGAAGACTTCTTCCAGAAACTCGGTCGTACACTAGTCATTCAAGGTGTCTATGGTTTTGTGGAGCAATTGGCCTATGGTTTGTGATGCTGCTGTTATTATTGTTGATGGTAGTAGTGGTAGTAGTAGTGGTGGTGGTGGTGGTGGTTGATGATAGTTGGAGTGTGCAATGCTGTTTATCACCCGTTCTGAATCTCGAGAACCACACCCTCAGGTTCCGTGTATTTCTCTTGCTAACTCTTTTTTCAGGCTTCGTTCGTGCCTCGGGAATTTTTTAAAGGACCGTGCAAAAATGGCTTAAAGTTCATAGCTCGAAGAACGATAAATCGAGCATCTGGCCAACTCGCTTGCAATCAACACTCATTCGAGAATTAACAGAAGCAGTTGCAGCAGCAGCAAAAACATTAAATAAAGCAGAGAGACTGAAAACTGGTGGCAAGGCAACCAACTCTGCTTGATATTGCCATCTTATATCATGGACGATCTGGGATGACGAACGAAGGGTTGAGCCCTCATTCTTTATGCTTCCATCATGTCCATCAATTGGATGCTTGAGCATCTTGAGGAGAGCTCCAGCCTTTCAGATCGTTGGACCAATAATGATACGCTCCATTCTTAGACCGAATAACCACCTTGAGTACGTAAGTGGCTGGTATATATACCTAGGTGTGTGTGTGTCTAGAGCTCGTCTCGTTGACATTTGCATTAGTTTTTGATCTGACAATCGCCTTCTATCGTGTAGTATGTACATCCGACAATGGACACGAAACGATTCACTACGTAGTTTGTTCTTTTCATTGGAGGGTGTGAAGCCAAGAAGTGAAAGAAATTACCTAAGATCTGGAAGAAGGAGACTAACTAACTGAGTGACTCAATGAAGATCTTGGACCCGATTTGGATTGAAAATCACCCGATCACGAATTTGCAGTTTTGCCTGAAAAGGAAACAAGACGTGTTTAGTTAGCGGCCATCAAAGCGCCCCTTCCACCATTAGTATTTCTTCAACCACTTTTGTGCTCTACTAAAAGCCTCCATCGACCTGACAAACGATCTGCCGCAAAGAATGACGCCTTTTTGCCTCACATATTCATCCAAATTTCGGAAGAATGTGTTTAACGCTCGCTCAAACAGAGGTCTGAAAAATGAAAGGTGGAAGAAACCCCACAAACGACAATCTGTAAACAAATGCAAATTTAACATTCACTCACTTTCCACGTTTTTATTTGCCATTTTTTGATAATGACCTATAACCGATCTATAAACAAAATGAGACTTGAAAAATCGACCCAAAGAATGAGTATAAAAGTTTTCGGCAAAAATATCCGAGATCAAAATGTATGTACGACCTAAATACCCGAAATTTTTTAAGCTTCTTGCCATTGCATTTGCTTTATTTTAAATATTAGTTGCCATTTTGACGGTTGCAAATTTTTTGCTATTTTTTGACTTAAAAGGTTCAGTTTATATGGCAGAAACCTGCCACCCTGGTGCTGAGCTTTCTCGATCGAGTGAGTAGAAGGGGGCTCAAACTCAAATTTACCATTTCAGATGGTAATCTAGCCACGCCCTCGCTCAAGCTAGCTGGCTAACACCTCACTGTTCCGTCTTGTTCATGGATTTAAGGGCGTTTGAGCGGGGAATTTTGTCGAAGTGTGGAGTAGTTGTCGTCGTCGTTGTTGATGGTGGTGGCAGAGCTCTCTGGATGGATGGGCTCATATACATAATGGCCAAAGTGCTCGTGCCCCCCGTCATCATCATCTTCATCATGGCCAAGCATGATCATCACTTTGCAATGTGTGTGCGAGAGAGAGAGAGAGAGAGAGAAAGAAAGAAAGAAAGAAAGAAAGAAAGAAAGAAAGAAAGAAAGAAAGAAAGAAAGAGACTCTCGTGCTAAAATTACGAGACTCGCTCGAGACGAGCGCAAGAACGGGGATTAAGGAAGACTTCGAGAAGGAGGAGGAGGCATTCATAAATGTTCAACCCTACTTTGCGACCACATCTTGTACCATGGATGATGGTCTTTGGCCCACGTCTACTAACGCCTCTATTGATGGCCCGAAAAATTTCAATTTAGTATGCCCATGGACTACTGAACTTAGCTGATTGAAAAAGAGAGTGAAGTGACCATTGATTGCGACGTTATTGTCGATGAGTTTTTAAAGTTTTTATTGTTTTATTGCAAGTTAACCTCATTTTACTCATTATTCATATTGTGCTCTGCAAAGGAATAATTTTCTTCGCCCAGCTGTTTTGAAATATAAAGACCCTTCCAAAATGCTACAACACTATTCATCATGGGACAATCGGAATCGAGGATAGCCACGCATTCATTCCGTAAATTCATAAACACCATATTTTACACTTTCTTAGAATCTTGCGACACAATATATTTATGAATATGTCTCCCTCAAGGAAGTTATTCAATGACGGCATCTTTTAGTTTTTTTCTGTACCTGCATTGTTCTGAGAACATGCTTGATGTCTTCTGCCAATCAGGTCGGGCTACATTTTCCGGATTTTTTGGATGATCATCCTTTTCCGTTGTCAAGAAGTCCATAATTAACGAGGTATCAAAATGGGATCTCGTGGTTGAGGCATGACTTCAATGGTGTCATACATTTGTTGTAAAAGCTCGAAGGCATTTCAAGACGAGTCCAAAACGACCGCTTTTCCTGCACTTTTATAGGTGGATGGATGGACGGATCGCTTTTGCTCGGCTATTTCGTTGGGCTCTCCTTCTTTGGCAGGGAATCAGACGGAGATCTCTGAATTTAATTTAGGGCCATCAAACCCATAAATTTCCCTTTGAACGGGAAAATATAAAATTGGAACTTTGTGGCTTTGACTCAGATCTGACCATTTCGGAGGCCTTTCTTTTCTTTATTTGAGAGAAAACTGCTTTGAATAGTTGCGTATTTCAAATGAGATGGAGTAGAGGGGGGGGGGCAAATTGGCCTGAGGCCCTCGGTAATTTTTCCCCATGTTCATTTGTTGATGTCACGAGGTCTTGCTAATAAATTCAATCTTATCAGCGAGAAACTCCGTGTTATCTTTATGTGAATCGAATGGCGATCGTCTTCAATTAATTATCATAAATCACATCAGAGTCCCTGTGATTACGCTTGGCATGAGAGATTTCCGTAATAAATCCGGTCTAGACACACAAATGCAGGATCAACAAGATCCATAAAGATCCACCAAAGATTTGATGCTCATCGAGCAATGGACTCAGGACAAAGACAACCCAGATCGACCTGAAAAAAATCGACCCAATCCAAACCCAGACCCAGTGAGGTGATGTAATTTAGGTTGATTGGATCCGTAATGAAGCCTACCTGAGACTCAGAGTTCAGTCAATTAAAGCAATTTTCTCGGAATGCCCAACGTTCGTCTCCAGAACACCTTAACTCAATTAGTTTTCTCGTTCAGCCAAAGGTAGCAATTATTTATATACTGTACGTATGTGCGTATGTGCTTCCCACCTCTCCAGGATCTGGCCACTCCAAATGCGTTTCCGTTCCCGGTTTTGGGGTTAGATGTGACTTGAAAAGCCAAACCTCAAGCATCAAGCTGTCTCCGGACAACAAAGTCGAGACGCCAGCTTGCAATCCCATAAACGAATTATCCAGTGATGGGTTTTGGATCGTCATTTAGAATAGTCTCCACCTCCTTTGTCGCCCCTCTTTCGTTCCTCTCACTACTCGACTTTCTATGTGTGGATCCTGATGAACCAATGGTTTCTGGCAAAAATCAGTCTTGAGAACGGGAATGACCCGAATCGATTGCTAATGCTTGGGTGCGGTAGAAACCCCCCAGAATCAATGGTAATCATGAGTGCGATCATCAGGTTCCAATCCTCTGCCACCTTCTCCCCACTATCGAGGGGTATCAATTTGAGCACAGTATTGTGCTCAAAAATGGAATGAGATGATCACACTTGGCAGTTCTTCGCACTTTGGGATTTCTCAAGCTGATTTGGTGGATCGCGTTCACACGCCACAAATGATGAGATTTCCAATCAAGCGAGTGTCACAATCCACACTATAAAGACAGACAGATCCGTCCACACGCACGTAAATTCATATCCAGAAGGGACGGCAAGACATTAACCAGGCTTACTTCCATTGAACATTCAAAGCTTGTACTCTCTTCAGATCCAAGATTGGTTTTTGGCTTCCGAGAATCAGTGGAATACTCCGATTGAGTCAGATTCGTGTTGTGAAAAGAATGGCAGTTTCTCGACGGCCATTTCCACGACCGTCATCTCTAGCGAATCAAATGGCAATCCAGAGAATTCCTCAAATACAGTTGTCGTTATTACGCTTTTTATTGGGTTGTAAGGAAGACAGGAGGCCAATGGAAATGGTGATTGATTGAATTGCGATCTGGGGTTCTTTTCCGCCATTGTGAGTGCAACTTTTTAGGGCTCTGATTCCGGAATCGTGGTGAGGAGAGCAATTGGGGGTGAGCTTCGTGGTCGATCCAATTGGAAGGGATGGTGGTGACATTTGACGAGGATTTGGACGGACTCCAGTCAAATTTGACATGGTGGGAGTTATCCATCATGACATTTTTTCCCTATGCCAAACCAAACAACGGTAAATCGTCATTTCCTTTGGAAATGAATAGGTAATTGATATCTACCAAATCAATCTCGGGCAAACCAAGGTCCGTATTATTTGCCTGTCAAATACACGACGATCTCCATATTTATGGAAGGAAGGAAGCAAGCATACGGTGGATGAAACGGATTGAGGGGAAGCACAGTCAAAGAAAATACGTGTACTCCACATTGAAGCAAGAAAAGAAATCAACTAGTAATGATGGTGGCTTTGAGGGCCTTATCTGACATTTGAAGATCAAGTCGATAACCTTGAGATCGGACATTATTCTTTCCGTTTGATCGCATTTCCTCGATCTCAAAGTTTCTTTTAAAAAGGATATCCGTACATTTGAAAGGGTGTTATTCGATGAAAAAAGTGGTGCGATATCGTTGACTAGGAGTTTATTGAGGCATACATGAAGTCTAGTTGTAGAATAACGATTCCGTTCTTGACTTATTCAAATATCCAGTAGATGGTTTCAACCAACCATCGTGTGGACTACCCTACGTACTTCCGAAATATTGGCTATTACTACTATCGTCTTTCCTTCCTTTTATCTCTCTTTCTTTGCTTTGTTAGTTGAAACCAAAGTTGGCCAAAGGCATTCACTTTGGTTCAAAAGGGTCCATTTTCCCCGCTGCCAAATTTTGGCTTTGGGGTCATAAAAGCGACTTCTGAGATTGAAGACGGAATCGGCGACCGAATGGTGCATGTTAGGAGAATCCCGATAAAATATGGTCTGTTTTAGTGAGATTTAATATCTTTGGGTCGAAATTGAATTCAGAATCCACAATCATGAGCGAGAGGGTTAGTTGGTTGGTTGGTTGGTTCCCCCGAAGATCCATGAATTATGAATCATGATCTGATTTAAAATTCGTTGGAATCAGGGTGAACCAGTGTGAGAGAGCCTCAAAAAGAGCGATATGGCAAGCCATAGGAAGATGGGGGATCGAGACTCGTGGAAGTGTTATCAGAACCATGGCCACTCAATGTGCCAACCATTCGTCCAATTTAGTGTTGAAATCCCAAGAAAACAAGACCGGTTCGTAAATCATGACGCCAACGAGGTCTTATCATGGGAGACGTTTTGGTGATTTCAACGCATTTTCAGTGAAAATTGTGTTAGTTCGTTAAAAACGTACTCCAGAAAAGAAGAACACGTATCTAACGAATCCCAGTCATCTTTCTCAAAAACTTTCATGTGTGTGTATGATGCTTTGAGAGGAATTCATATAATGCTCTTATCATCAACAATCGGTGTTGTTATAAATAAAACCAGCTCAAGGTTAACCCTGCTCTTTGGGAATATTTCTTTGCCATCACTTTTGGGTGGGCAAACATTTGCAAAAAGTAATAACACCAAATTGAGCGCCAATTGATTTTGGCACAGACTAATGGGTTTTGCGTGTGATCTTGCTGATATCCAGATTGATATTTGATTCGTTTTAAACAACCATATCCAGACGTCAATGGGATCATTTTAGATTCTAATGGACTTCAAGGGCCATGTGATTGATTGGAAGAAAGTTGCACGTGTGATTCATTTGTGAAAATGAAATAGATATTTATCAAACACAGAGACAGAAAACAGGGAAAATTTTGAGCTTTTTCTCTGCCAACAATTTATGTGGGTACTATTTTTTACTGAAGTTTTTGTGTCAAGGTAATTCTGAAAACAATCCAGTTCTGTTAAAGCTTTACGAAAAAAATTGCTAGCTAAAACAATCGCCCAATTTGAAAGAACATTCATTTTATTTTGTCGACGGCAAACTTGGTTTAATGGCAAATCGCCAATCATACATCGGTATGTGTGTATGTGCAATGGAGACTTTGAGATTTTCAAATTTGCTGCATTTAATGAGCTAAACCGCACATTCCATAGTCCCATTCTCCGCTGAGAATTACGAGTTAGCACTCTTTGTTTTTGACTGTGGCTTTCCTGGCCACGGATCAATATCAAAATGTCAGAAATTCATTCACAAATGCAAGCCGACCAGGCACACGCCTCAATATCATCCAATCAAGGATCCCCACAATCACATTGCATTTCGGCGGACAAAACCGCCGACAGACACATTGGTCGCTCCTCATCCTACGTACTCACATTTCTTGGTGGATGCATCGTAAATCACAATCCTCATTGCTGAAGAGTGAGTGAGAACTGTGTTGGTGGACGAGACCTCGACCTCAACCCTCAGAATGAAAATGATGGCGATGATGATGATGATGTTGATGTGGCGAGTTGCATTTTATTCATGACTCTAACTGAATTGGATCTGACGGAGCGAGCATTCCAGCCACGTTTTTTCCCGTTCGATTACGGATTGTGAAGCGCGGACGATTGAGAGATCAATTGCAGCGAGATAATTGCCATCTGGATGAACGCCTGCCTGCCTTTCCAAAATCAAATTATTGGTGGTGTGGGCAATGAATGCAACTTTCGATCGAAACAATGGTTCTGCTAAAGCTTTCCATGTCGTTGGTCTCGCCTTCCTTCAAATGTTCTAACGTACTTTGAGCTCGACCCAGATCACCGAAAGGCCGAAAGTGAGTGCAAGTACTGAAAGAACACCACTCACTCACTAGCTTAGCACTCTCTTCCGTAGTCATTAAAAATCAATTTCTCTTTCATGTGAAGAAAAACCCCAAAACAATCAGATCATTTTCCAAGAAGATTAGCTCTCCCTGCCACACAAGTTTTTTTCTTGAACTCTGCTGGTTTTAGATCAGGTTGAAGAGTTCTTTGGCAAAACCAAAGGTGCGTGGCTGGAGGGAAATGCTTCTATTTCGTATCATAGCATGTGCTGAAGCATTGATTTCTGCGAAGGAGTGACTTATGCGGTATCTATCATATTGCACGGATTGGACTTTCTCCAATTCCTCACTACTTATTCTGGGTCGATATCGCCTTTTTGTCATCTCGACCTCGGTTTGATATGGTTCGGATGATTGGTGTGAAGAATCACCGTCGCCCCGAGTATTCCGAGAATTCAGTCACAACTACAGCCAGGTCATTTACGTTGGGAACTCGAGCAAGGAAAAGAGCCCTTGGATCATGGAGGCGCTCTTCACCGACAGGTTCTTCTTCATAGATCGTGCGGTTTCTCGCACCCTGAAATTCTTTTTTCTTCAAACTCCTTGAGATTGCAGACCAACCTCACAATTAGAGGAATCGGCACGACATCGGAATGTCATAATGATCTTGGCACCGCCACCATTTTTTGCCATCAAATTAGCCAATTTTAACGACTTTTTGCCACCAACTAACCACACAGGTCCTGAGAACCCTTCATGGCCATAGCTCAAGACACAAGGGCTGTCTATCCCGAATGAAGACAGTTTGTAACCTCCCAAAACCAGAGTAACCACCCTATAAAAGTCAAAGCTCGAACTAGAATACAGATTCCAGAGTGGTTTGTTTAACTTGTGGATATGGATAAACCGGGGCTTTTGAACAAAGTGGACTAACAAAGCAAGAAAAACAGGAACCGATATCTATACTCTAGTTCAAACCAGAAGAAACTCAAGCTAGTTGTCTGGATGGTGGATAACAGATAAAGCAAGAAAAAACTATAGCGTCTAAACAATCAACTTTCCGTGGTGAGATTTGTCTAACTATCCCTACAAACCCCAAGAGTGGTTTTTCCGTTTCCTGTCTTTTGGCCTCCACAAAGGTGATCTTCCAAGTTCACAGAGCGTCTGGCCCTGGTTGGGCGTCAAACGCCCAAAATAATGTGAAGAGGGTTGGTTGTTCTTGTGAATAAAAGGTTGAGAAGACGAACTGATTGCCGGGTGGAAGGTGGCAATTAGCGCTTGATATGAAAAGGGCGGAGGATTTTTTGGTTCACTTTCGTCACTCTGTCCATTCTAGAATAGGTGCTCAACCAAGCCAGTACTTTCATTCACCCGAGTTGTGAACATGGGAACTCTCCCCAATCCCAGACCCATCAAGCTGACCGAGTCAGAAGAAAAACCCTAGAATGTCTAACAATGGCTGAAGGCTATGCCGGGAAAACCTTGTACCATATTAAGAAATCGGGTGAAAATATGCGTCAGTGACTCCGGACCACCGGGATCTACGGAGAAATATGAATGGACAGTCGATGGAGGGGCTCAGGTCCCTTTTGAAATCGCCTCTTGGGTGTTTGGAAGTGCGTTTCACTCTTTTGCGGCAAACATAAATAAGACGGGAACGGTCTTCCCAAACAATTGGCTTCCAATTCCCGAAGCTAGTCGTTCCAATCACTTTTCGCCTTCTTGAAACTACTTGAAATCACTTGAGGCCTTGACCACATCTTTTCGCCAGATTCTCGTCGCTCAATTGGAGGCACTTTCCGAAGTTTCGACTCCATTGAGAATCGAAAGCCACGCAAATGGTTGCCACTCGAGTTTGGGAAGGCGATTCCGTGCCAAAGAGTGATAAACTGGATTCTTGAAATAGTTTTGTTTCTTTGCAAGCTCTTCTGAAGAGGATCGCTTGCAGCATGTTTCCTGGTGGCAGTACTTGGTTCGAGTACGACTACTGGTACTTGTGTTTAGCTGATTAAAATCGATCTCCTCTTGGTGTAGCATGGACACCGTCGAAGAAAGTGGCCATTAATTTGCAACTAATACAAATGGTTGTCGAGAGACGACCCCTATTTGAAAGACTTGGCGATCCTAATAGGAGATTTCCATTGATTGCAAGCCGATCGTTTGATCTCGCATTCCTTTTAATATGTCTCATTGATCTGGGATTTTATTCATTTGACCAGGTACAGATTTATGCACGATTTGTGAGGACCTTGATGGACCAGTGTGTTACACGAAACGGACAATACCATTCACCCAAACTGCATTACCGTATCTAATGGGTGGCTTTAAGCTTTGCCATGCATTTCTATCAAATCTTAATTAGGACCGGGCGTTTTTACCTCCCAGTTCTACTCCAGCTTGTCATTCTGTCTTTCTTCTTGTGTTCATTTGCACGCAAAATCCCTGACAAGTCCGAAAAGCAAGCTCTCCTCACTGTTGTTCAATGCATCGTTGCAGTTCCTCTTCATACCAAATCCACCGATCTTGGCAATGGAACGTTGGTGTTGCTAATCCTTAGTTAGGACCCTTTTTGAGCACCCCTCCATTTACTGAGCCGGGGATTTATCGGTTCAATACACCTTCGCCCAATTCAGCCCTCCGACCAAGCATCCAACTCTGCGGGTTCATTTCATCCGAGCGTTGAGCGTCTGAGAACAGCTCAGCGTTGTTTTCCCTTCAAAAGACCGCTCGCTCGTTCGTTCGTTCTCTCGTTCGTTCGCTCACTCTGTTGGTATTGCTCGAGAGCGAAAATCTCTGGCGGGCTCTTCTGAGGGGCTTCAGTTGACAGAAAGTGGTTGAAGAGGTGAGACTTATTTGGTTAGAACTGCAAAACAAAGTGAGTCCAAAACGAGTCCAATGTGGTGAGAAACCAGTGAGGCTAATTTTCACACTGACTGCAACAAACCGATCAAGATGAAGGACCTTCAGGCCTTGGTTCTTTGTGTCTTGGTGATTCTGGCCAATATCTCGTGCGCCAGTATACTGAATGTGAACCATGGCGTGTACACCAGAGTGACAGTTAAAGTCAATGAAGTTGTGCCCAGACAGTTCTGTCACCGAGCCTTGAAGAATATTGAGGTAAGCCACGTTCCAAACCCCCTTCTTTCAGGCCACGCACAATTACTACCCCGTGTTGATTGATTGGCACCAAGTATTTCTCCGGTCAGTCTTCGGTCCACGTGATTATGAAGACCCGTCTGTCTGCGTTGTGCGCCTGATCCTCACGAATGCAGAACGAATCGGGTCGAAAAATTGCAGAATTTCTGTCGGAGAAATGAGAAATGGAGATCTTTCTGGGGATGGTGCCGGTGGTTGGTCCGCTAGGCCCCCATTTCCCCATTCTCGTCTCCAGGAATCCAACTTGGGTTGGTTGGTAGTGGAAAACGAAAGAGTCGAGAAGGAGGCAATGGGATGCTCGATTTGATTGATACTCTGGCTTCAGGGGATCCAGTTCTCTCTCTTCATGCTCTCTCTCTCTCTCTCTCTTTCTCTGTCCAAATGTACTGAAGCCAGAGTGATAACTGGGGGCAAAGTATTGGGGAAAAATGACAAGAAAAAATATTGCCAAAACGTAAGAGAAAACTTCTCTTTGGGGAAATCGATCCCCTTGTTCGTTTCTGTACCGTTGTAGATCTTGGGCATTGATGAGTGAACGCGATAGGCGATTTGAATGTCTTGCTCAAAATTTTCTGACAGCTTGATTAAAAGATTGTTTGCTCCACGCCACCGTTTGAGGAGGGAAAAAGAACTTTCTTCTCAAGACTATCCTTTAAAACGGATCTTAACACAAATATGAACCCACCTCGAGCCATCCACAAGCATATCGGTCCATGATGACCAGATTGCGGATATTTTTTTCTTCGCCTTGTCCAAGAGCAATATTAGTATGCACATGGAGATCGTGAGTTGTCCTCTGGAATACCAGTTTCGTGCTTTTTTGAACGTTTCAAAGGTCTTGAGCTCGAAGATTTGTGGAGCTAAGGAAAGCCGCCCCAAATCCGTGATTCTGATCTTCCAGGTGGTCCTTTGAGTGAGCCCTTAAGGTACGGACGCCACCAATATCGTAAAATTGGCACGATTGCAATGGAATCGTCGCAATCGACGTCGTGTCAAAGAGGGTGGTCATTGGTCTTGCTCTCTACACATCTCTCTTTCCAACGACGAAATGATGTCTTTGAGGGTCCTTTATCCGAAAATGTTTCAATGACCCTCTCAAAACCTACCCCACTTGCCCCTGCAAGTGAGGACAATAGCTTCAGAATTTTAACGAACCCATTTTAAAGCCTCAAATCTGCTTTGAGCCATAAAGCATTTTGACTTACCTCCTTGACCATTGACATTGGCCATCGACTGATTTGGGTCTTGATTTGTTGAAAATTTGATGCACGTATGATTGGATTGAAAAAGAAAACGCAACCGAGGGGACGTTCTTCTGCTCTGAATTACATTTACTTCATGCAACAAGGACCCCTTGAAAAGTGAACGAGCCCCATTCATTCGAATTGTAAGATATGTTTTAACCTTTGAAAGGGCAACATTTTAACACTAGGCTGATTAGGCTAAAAAATAGTAAACGTGGTGGTCCCAACACGACTAAAGTCTCGTCTGGAGAAGAATTCATTTCTAATCGAAATCATAACTCCCATCATGAGCCTCGTTGTCCAGATTTCAATGATGGTTCAAAAAGAGTGAGTGCGCTTGAGAGTTCAAATGCATCTGCCCTTCCTTCTCGTTAGACCATGCGCATATTCTTTTATTTCTCCAAGCAAGGGAGCGGGTTGGCTCATGCATGTTCAAAGCCAAAGCACGTGATGAAAATAACGGTCATTTCATTTTTGCACGATGAATTTTCTATTTGCCTTCGAGGGAAATTCTCCTTTTTTTGGGGAGGAGGGATCTGGAATCGAAAGAAAAGGAGAAGTCTGTTTCTCTCCGTTTTGGTTGGTTTCTATTGCACTGGGAATGTACCTACCTCGTACGTACGTACTTGAAAGGTGGGCCCGCCATTCTTGGGAATCCTGGAGAAATCGGTCAACACAACACCCACATGACCAACAGTGCCATCCATGGCTAGCGCTATCATCGTCGTCTTAGTGTTAACCGTTCTCGTTGTGAACTAAAAATCAATTCGCCCGACTTGTTACGCTAGTGTGTCTACGTAGAAAAAAAAGGGTGAGAACTGGGAAAGAAACTCGAGTCGTTTTTCCCTCGTTCAAGAAAACCACAAGATTGTTGTAACCGGACCTCGTGGGCCTCTTTTCATTTCCCCTCTTTCATTTCAAATCGCTTGACAGTCTGGTAGGAGGCGCACGAGAACTTGGAAAGAAGACACTCACACATGAAGATCATCAGTAACAACTAATACGACTCGAGGAAGTTCCAGATCCTCCCGTGTTCTAGTTCTCAAAGACCCCGTTTCAATCCTCACGTGCAATTTGATTTCCCCCTTTACTTTGCTGAACTGAACTTCCTCGCTTACTTGAGAGCTGTTTATTACACCGAGACAGATATTTGGTTCAAGGTAACTTGTGTTTTGAGTTTTCTTGCTCCAAGCCTCCCAAGATATCGATGGCTGATGATCATGTGAGTCGAAACCTTCAAACAACTGATCTTTGCTTGTCGACAGGAAACACTCTTTGATGAGCAAATCCAACGTTCGTTTTTTTGCTAAGATTACCTTCAAGTGTTTTTGCTCAAGGCATCTTCCCCCATAAAAAGCCACAGCAAAACCACCATCTGACTTTGCGAGCAATCAACCTTCTCGTTTGGTTGAAGAAGACAGTACTTAAGGGTCGGAAATGTATGCCGATATTCCTACCCAATGTGAAAAGTTCTGAAAAGATCCCAAAGCCTTGAACGATCAAATTGTTGGCAATTAGGAACCAATGAAACGAGGCTCAAACGGTTCCATTGAATACCGAGCCAAACCCAAGCGACCCCCTCCCCTCTGGCATTCAGAAGGATACTCCCATTAGCTTCAATCACTACCGGAGTTGTCCAAGGTGCAATATTGAATCTGTGCCGCTATGGAACGCATTCCCTGCCTCCCATAAAGATGATCCAAATTACCGGGTCCGTCTTCCATTTGGTCAAAATCCAATTCCATTGGCTCAAACCGGATAATTTAGGGCAGAAATCGTGTCGCCTTGAAAACCGCAGCTCTCTTTGACGATCGCTCTTTAGCGAGTCCCTGTAATTAGAGCCATAGTCCGTCTTCCTGCTCGGTGTGGATGTACTGTACGTAGAGTAGCTTTCAGAGGCAGAATAGAGAACCAAATTCAAGGTGTGTTCCAAAAATGAGCAAGTTGGCGAGAGTAGAGGGGCTCGTTCTGGTGATGAATCTGTCCACCTCTAAAGACCCTCAAATGATCTGTGTTCAATGATTGCAACACCGGGCTTACGTTGAATATGGAGATCTCCATGAGGTTGAGGGCTATTTTTGCTCGGTTGAAGAAGAAAATGGCACTTCTCCTACCGTTGCACTCTTAGTTTTTTTCATCTTTGCGCTTGGGGGCTTCGAAAACGCCTTTTTCGTGTAGTACATTCACGTTTCGAGTATGGACATCTGTTGCACAAAGTATTGAACAACTCGATGGACGCTCATTAGTCACCTCAAATGGTTTTTTTCCGGAGCCTGCTGGATTCCTAAACGAACAAGGAAACAGAACATGGAAAATACAATAGCTTTCATCCCTTGACCTGTAACTGTTGAACAACAAGAATAGCTCCCGTCATTTCTGAATATTGCATTTCATCCTTGTTTTCTCTCTTTCTTGGTTTTGAGGGCCTTGAGTGTACTTCTGACGATTTCTTGCCAGAGCATGCAGATGTCTAGTAAAAGATGTGGGAGTTTCTTGAAATGAACGCTTTCGGAGAATGGGCGAACAGAGTGGTGAATAGGAAGGATGCTGTCATATGGGTCTCTCGTTGGCTTTTTTCCCCCTCGAGGTTTTCTTTCATGTCCAGCCCATCTGTCCTCGAAATCGATTTGACACCTAATTCCAAATTTTTATTTGCACAGAAAGAGTTTGAACCGCAATATCGGGAAGGTTTATTCGCTATTCGCTTTCACGCGATTGCTTATGAATACATACCGTGGACGAGTTGTTGCATACATACAGAGGCTTCCTTGGTTTGAAGTTCCAATTTCTGCGGTTGTAGCCTCAAGTGATATTGCATTTCCTGAAGGGAAAAAAGACGCCCGCATTGTCATAAAGACATTGTCGACTTTGGTTATTTGCAGCTCTGTTTGTTGAAGGGACTCCAAACTCGTTCTTGGACTCTTATATGACAGGGGCAACATAGCTTTGTGGCACATAGAAGAACCACTTTCCCTTCAATGCTGTGGTTGTTCAAGATTGGAGTCAAGAACCACGAAGCCCATTTAGTGCTATGTGTTCTTTGAAATCGAAAATCTCAGGGCATTTCCTGTATCACCTCGAATGAGTCAGACAGATTTGAGAAGACAGGCCAAAGAGATCTGTGCTTCCCGGTCCGTCTCGTCATTTCACACATTCATTGGAACGAACAACACTTCAATGAGGGAGGCTCTTCTTGTATCAAAGGGCCCTTCGATCGATCGGGCCAGAAATGAACCACAGTAACTATCAATATGAACTGGCTTGCTATCGATCGAGGGTTAGTTACTGGACTGGTTCGA
This sequence comes from Tigriopus japonicus, assembly GCA_010645155.1. Classification (NCBI taxonomy): domain Eukaryota; kingdom Metazoa; phylum Arthropoda; class Copepoda; order Harpacticoida; family Harpacticidae; genus Tigriopus; species Tigriopus japonicus. The sequence goes on from CM021317.1 coordinate 12,913,499, forward strand.
CCACAAACAAGTGCGTTGGCCCCAATGGATGGAAGTGATCTTTCTCGTCTTTCATTGGAGTGCCCCCACGTTGGGACTGTAAATTGTTTCTTCTTATGATGCCTGGAAGGCAATTATGATTGTTCAGTACAATGATATCATGACTGGATGGAGGAGCACTGGGTTAAATGGAATCGGGAAATCTGGAAGCCATTTCAGCATTGAACGTGACCTAGTGGCCCGAGCCTCTTCTTCATACCATGACACCATAAAATTTAGCGATGATCTAACAGCTCCACAACCTTGGAGGCGTTCACATGAACAAAAATCTGATCGCTAGCGTTTTGTCAGTGCACTTATAGAAATCTCTCGTGGGCTAATAGTCGTCAAAGCGTGCGAAAATCTTTGAATTGGGATCTCGTCCACTCCCCAGGTGTCTTGAATGGCCCTTAGGTGGACAACCACCCTGAAAACTGAAAACCAACCATGAGATTGAGGGATGTTGTTGGTTGGTAGCGTCTTGAAATGGTTTGGACCCATTGTTCTTCTCCTCTGTTTTCCTCCCTCTTCATCGTGTAGAGCTCACACAAAAGAAGAGCCATCGCTATTCTTCACTTTTACGCTGGTTGTTGTCCGTCAGATTGATATGACATCCCTATAACACGATGATCCATTGGGGGTCGTTCATTGAGCAAACACCCCAAACATGAAAGCCTCCAGCTCTTTGGAGACGCAAGCATTCTAAATTGCTTCCAAAACTGAATTGAAAACCCAAGATTTCCTGCAGGTCTTGGTCAATATCCCTGAGCGACCCAACAACCAAGGTCTCCCTCCCATCACTATGGAATAGGCGGATTTTTGGACTTGCTTGTTGTTATTGTAGACATTCTGCTGAACATTGTAAATGATCTCCTTAGTGCTTTTGACGGATGGCTGTTAAAGCTGGGAGCGCAACGAATGCAAACAAAGTAGACATTTCCTGTGGCCGACTCCCGTAATGGTGGTGGGTTGGTTGGTGGCTCTCCATTTCTAATGAGCACACCCAGATCCATGGGACTGTCATGTTGACTTGGAGGAGGCTTAGGATCGTGATGAGGGCCCTCGGGTTTGTTGATTCAGCGAACACTTCTTGATTTCAGATATTAGTCATTTCTGCTTCTCTCTCTTTCTCTCAAATCCATCCGTCCAACTGACAGCCACAATCCAGTCTCCTGAACTATTTTTCTATACACCTTGCCCTTTCCAAACACCAACCACATATTGAACGTGGTTCAACAAAATGTTAAGGTTTTGGAGGAAATGAGTGCGGAAATGGGAGCTCACGGCTCTAAAAGCGACTTTGATTGGCGCGTCTTCAAGCAGTTATGATCTATGAGTTCAGAATGCTCAATTGAGGCAATGAGTGCCGAAGTGACATATTTCTCGACTGGAAGACTCGGCGAATTGGATTGGGTTTGGGATCATAATGAAACATGGGCTCTCATTAGAAGCGAGTTATCTTAATGAGACCATCTGCTGGCGGTGCAACTTGCCACGGAAAGCAATTAAATGCTGGCCAGTCGGCCTAATTGTTATTGTTTCCCATCAGGAGATGAAGACGGAGATGGAATTGAGGAACCCGTTTTTGAGTGGGAATGACTCAATAATACATGGATGGCTAGGAGAAATGGGCCTCCAGGATAGGGAGGAAAGTTAATCAGAAATTTAGAGGAACATATCAATAACTTTTGGCGTTCTCGGTTCACTGCGTCAAACCAGTTTTTAACCAAGAAACCATCCAACCGCCCGACCTTTCGATGGTTCTGCGCCCGGGAATTCCTATGTGCTTGAATGAGGAGGGAAGCATTCGTTCGTTCTCAATCATTAATTGGTCGGTCTTAGCTCTCAGGTCATGGAGAAATTGGGGATTTGTCTCCGCTCCAATGGTTTCTCCTTTAAATGCGGCCAATGATATGGAGTGGACCACAAATGCAAGATAATTCTTTAAGTGACTCATGGACCTGTTTGTACTGCACAAAGTGCATATTGAATATACACGGGGACGAGTTATCTTGCCAGCCACGTTTTTTTTCAATGCCATCGTCAAAGAATAAGTAATGTCTTCTAAATCATATCAATCCCATAGGGCATTCTTTGTGAAGAGAGTATAAATTTTGCAATCCTCTTCAAGATCTTGGCATCAGAGAATGATAATCTTCTTTTAGCAATCAAAGACAGGAATTAAGCGGCTTTAAATCGGCTTTCTTGGTGTTGGTAGTGGTGCTGCCATTATTCAGTGCAAGTTGTAGCGAACTTACAGATAGCCGCCATTGATCTACATACAAATAAATGGGTATGTACTCGATAAATCACACCCGCTTTTATGAAGAAGACACTTCCAAGGAGGGAAGAGTCGAGATCAAATCGAACAAGCTAATTACATTGAAGGAAGTTCTAAGACTAGCTCTATTTTCAAAGTGAATGTATCAAAACCATCTCGCAACATCGTTCTCACGCTTATAGCAAGTCCTCAATTTAGGGGTGAGAAAGTGCCCTTAAAATACTCGAGAGGAATGGGCGCATTATAAAACCCCAAGAAAAAGCCTTTTCTCATGGAAAAAAGAAGCGCCTGTTGTTGACGCCGCTAAATGACGAGTGCTCACCCATTTATGTAACAAATGACTCACGACACACACCAAAACGATACACTGATGTGCGAGCGTTCAAGATCATCACCAGAGCGCACGACTCACTCACTCACTGACTAAGTACCTGACGAAACCTGACAGATTGAGTGGTGTATCTGGCCCGATTTGGTCAACAAGAGGAGTGCCATTGACAATCCTGGAAATGTCATCATGATCTCGTATTGTCCTGCAAATTGTGCTTGGATTAGCTAAAGAGCAAGAAACAGTCACGAAGGCGTCTCACAAGGCTCCGTTTTCTCTTCCTGAAAGTCAATTCCAGACCCGTTCGTTTCCTTGTTGGTGTGAGATTGTGTGGTGTGTGTGTGTGTGTGTGCTCCAGTATCGACAAGGTTTGGTGGAGCTTTACCGGCTTTACACGATTTTAATTGTCGACTATGTGAGGCGAAAGGTCATCAGAAATCTGACACCAAATGATACCATCTAACTTCATGTTCCCCATGCCTTGCTTGGCCCGGACTTTCATTCCTGAGCACCGACGTGTGTAGTATACCCCAATCGTTGGCCTCTTTTAAAGAGCGAGCTCATTTTTGCTTGAAATATGAAACTCGAAACTTGACAAAAGCCTTTAATGAACGGGCCGAGATTGCCCCAGTTGAATGTAAAGTGCACTCATTTGTCTCCGGTCTGAATAGGATTTCATCACAACCTCTCCAATCCCAATCTCCTCCTCCTCCTCCTTCTTCTTTGTCGTCGTCGTCCTCGTGCGTTTGGTCGAATTGGTCCTTGTGGTCCCCATGGTCTTCTATTTTGGAGTGTCCAGATTTATTTAACGCATCAAGAGCTTTGAAGACTTCGCCTTATGAGCTCAAGTTCAATTTCACCCTATGAACAAGACGACAAAGAGTTCTATGCCATCCTGCCTTGACTATCGAACCGTGACCATGGTCATTTGAAGCAAGCATACGGAATATCAGGTCTTGGGTGAAAGGGTCCTGTCCTATTTGCTCAAGCCTCTCGATGACTGTTTGCATAGGTTTTGTAGATTTAGGAACATGATATATTCAGTTTGTGAAATTTGTTCGAGCGATTTCCTCGGCCTCAAGGATCGACACCGAACTGACGAGAGATCCTCTCGGGCATAAATTACGGATTTCAAAACCTGTGTCGTGAGATTTGAATGACTGCCTCAAGAACTTGGCGTCTTTGTTCGTTATTTATGAAATGATCTCATCCAATGGCTCATTATCAAATTTGTGACGACCACTATTCCAATGGCACCACCACCATGTTTTTATCTCCTCAATTTGGAGCAGGAAAAGAAGTAGAAGCGGCGCACACGCCTTCCAATTGGAATAAAAAAATGTTAGGCACAACAATCAAGAGCCAAATTATGAGATCTTCATTTTTCGCCACCAAGTCCTACATGGCTGCGACTTGAGATTTGAAGCTCGCGAGAATTTGGATGTTGGGCGAATCATCCTCATTCCTGACTGGATGGATGAGGATCTCTGCCACGGACAGTTTGGAATAATATACGTAGGAACACACCGAGGAGAGAATGAGAAATAGAGAATTGGCTCAAAGCACGGCAGCAATCATCATCATTATAATCATGATCCTCCTCCTCCTCCGCCCAATCCGCCTGCGCACACCCCAAAAACATTCCAATATCATCATCATCATCATCACCGCCACCACCACCACGACCACCACTTCTGAACCTCTCCTTTAACCGGGCCTCACTTCCATTTCATCCATCAATCTCTGGGGCGGACTAGATGAGAAACTTCTGGGGGCAATTGTTCCCAACTAGGCACTAATCAGACTCTTGCCAGAGCGGTCCAATTCTGTTTGGCGCATGACCACAGACCGCTCGGCAAGTATGGTTGCTGGACCATTTGTAAGCTAAAACAAGATCAATTCTCGAACCCAATGACGAAATTCCGCTTCAAACCCTGTCTGGTCGAATTTCTCCATTTAAGTCGAGTGTTAATCGAGCCTTGGGCAGAATCCACGAGATCCAGACTGACTGGCCATGTGTTTCTCGCTCGAGAACGAACGATGCGGGCTTCACTGTAGAACTGTCTGACTGAAACTCGCGAACTTGTGAAGGAGGAGATGAGCGAGAAGCAGGAAAAAAGGGTCGTTTTCTCTCATTCCTCGCCTCATGATCCCCCTCTGTCTTTGGCCAATTCTCTCGACGATGAGCTTGATGATGGACATGGGTGATAATGGTCATGAAGATGATGATGACGACGACGACGACGTCCTGCCCCGAGTTTAATCCAGCATGTTGATTTTTTTCAAGGTCCATGCATAAATCATGTTGGCACAAGGTTGGCGAAGGCCACGTACTCCTTGTCTTTCTTGAGCTCTGTCAAGACTCTCAATTTGCCCTTGTCTGAGCTCAGGGTAAAAAACTGAATAAAACTGCATAGGTAGAACCATCTCGTCGTCACGCACTGCATTCAGACGACGACGACGACGAAAACCCAAAGCTAATGCAAACGTAGTGGTGGTCATGGAATATGCAAGAATTTGATTGAGCGTGATGTAATGGATGGGAAAATGCCTGGAAGGCCAGCGCTTGAATTTGGAGGATTCTCTTGGAATTGCCGAAAAAGTGCCTTCCCTCTAAATTGGTGAGGTGAAGGCAGTTGTTCGCTGATCAATCATCCTAAATGGCAAATCAACGTCTGTCGTGCTCTGGAGATCGTCTTTTCCAAAATTGACATCTTCAGACTCCCTCCCTGAATATTTGTAATGCCTACGAGTAAAACACGCGTGTGCTATTCGTGATTTGGCGAAGGTGACATCCCAGCAAGCAAGATACCAAGCAAATATATGGCAAACCAACTTGCCTTTATTTCCTGGCTAAAAATAGAGCCAAAGGAAATTAAATCCCTCCAACGAACCATTTCAATTTCATGGCAATTTCCTTAATCTGTCAAACAAGCCCAATGAGCATTGCCCAACCACTTTGGTGTCCCATCCATTCAAGAGACGCACACTGTCACGACACAACAATTCGAGAGACATTTCAAAGCGTCCCGTATTGTTTTTCGATCAAACCCAATTGAATTGAAAATGTTCGGCCACCTCGGATTCGGTTTTGGTAAGGCTGGTTGGTGGTTTTCCCATTGTACGTAGGTATTGCGCTCAACTCTCGAGCTCTTTGCGCTGTCAATCAAAATCCGTGATAAATGGGAAATTCCAAAGTGTCATTCTTCAACATTGGAACATCTCTGGGCGCAGTCGGAACAACGCCACGGATTCATTGAGTGAGTGAGGTCCTGAGGTGTTGGAATGGCGAGAATGACAATCAGCGACTTCGACAACTTCAGAAAAAAGGTTTCTTGTGGAGAAAACAACCGCAAACCCCTTTCCACGTTCAGTTCGAGCGAACAAAGCCAAAAACGAGTCCCTTCATTTCATTCGTAGAAACTCGGACCCTAAAAATGCCCAGTTTTAATGAGAATAAAATCCAGTTGAAGGGGTGGGGATGTGTGGTTGGCTGTTTTTGAAGAATGCCTGGAGGGTATTAAGCATTCTAGTTCCCGAGTTACGATTACGAACAATCAAGTAATGAAAAGCTACATACAGACGGCCAAGCAGCACTCGAAAAAGCGGTCCAAAATTAATTACTCCACAATTGCATCAGGGCTAAGTGCTGTCTGAAGGAAAGTTGGTTCAAGAAGATTTATCTCGAAATTAGAAATAGAATCTCTTTTTTGCCGTCATATGTCTTTCTCCTCGACGTGTCTCTTTCTCTCATTCTCCTCCGTTGGAAAAAAGGAGCGCTGTTCATCCCTCGATTGCAGTTTCACAACTAAGAATTACGCTTGAAATTGTATCACTTTTTCCCATCTGGGAACCAAACGCTGAACCAGTTTTACTGAGACTTAAGTCATAAGAGGTATGAGGTATGAAAGACGAACTACATAATTCGTACTTGAACGAACAGTTGCGGATGGAATTGATTACCTCCCAGATTCTTGGAATGCGACTAGTAGAGATAATCCGTTCTGATGCAGGAGAAACCTCACTCACTCGGGAGTGAAGTGGGGCTCAAAAATCGTTTTTAATTGACTCTCTGCAGCTTTATATGCCCACTAAAGAGCCTTGCCACCATGAGACTTTTGTTTATATCCATGAATTCCGATTCAGCACGAGGGAGCTTTTCAGAAATCCTCTGGAAGGTCGTAAAAAGTTCTTGCTGCCCATCAACTTCACTTGTGGGATCGCGATGCGAGAGCAGCTGAAGAACGGGACGAAAAAGACGAAAAGTCGAGCTGATTGAGCTGAACTCTGGGTTCAAAGCCAAATTCATCCGACTCATGGGCATAATAGTCCACTAGTCCTTTTATTATAATCCGTGAGAGATGAACAAAAACCAGACGCTAGGGTTTTTGTCTCTCCTAGAGCGACTTTCTTGCCTGCCTCCTTTTAGTCCATACTGAACTCGCCTGGGTTTCAGACTTTTTGCCCTACCGTCTATTGTAGGAGGGCTCAGAAATTGAAAAGGACCTCACAACACCAAAGAGAGGTGCAGGAAGAGGGCTTGTAACTTTTTTTTGTAATATCGACCATGAGGCCACACAGAACATAACCTCCGAATCCCAAAGAGAACGCGAGTAAGTCAATACATGGTTCAGTCAAGAAATAGCTTCTAGCAGCTTTTGGCCCGATTTCCTCCGGGGGCGATTGGCTGGTGCTCTCTTCTTGAAATGAACTGGCCCATTCACTTTACGTATGTACAAACGTGGTAGGAGCTGAATGGAGAATTTGCATTTCTTTAATTCAGAGTTTCTCTTTTCCATTTTTCCAGGCCCTGCTTACGTCCACCTCGAGGCAATTATTCGAATCATCCGGCGGCCGTTTCAAAGATGTGACGGTGATCTTGCCCAGAGCTTGGTCCAATACCGAATGTCTCAATGGACGAAACGTGTCCGTTTCGACGTTGTCCGAGGCGTTTGATGAGGCGGATTTCGAGATTACCGGTTCGCATCCCATCTTTGGATCCCATCGACCCTGGGCCCTTCAATTCGGCGAATGCGGCGTGTCTGGCCAAGGGGTCAAAATTCCCTATCACGTCTTGACGGAATCCAAGAACCTCAGCACCAACTCAGGTAATACAGCCTAATACTGTTTATCTCTTTTTTGAGCGGGGGTTATTGATATTCAACGCTGTGGGTATTTTACAAAACCTTATTGTGTGAGTTATGGGGATGGGCATATCAAAATATTGTGCCGCCCGCGATGTGCACAAAAACAGCTTCGAGTTGAGCTGGAGGATCAAGGACGCTTTATTGGCGGTTAAACATAATTTATGTCTCACTCAAACCTGAGCGGATTGGAGAGACATTTATATCTTTTGGAGGGCTCAGATTTCCAACACTTGAGTACATTTGATAAAGTGCGGAAGGTTCCAATCTTGAAAGATTGAGATGGTGGAGGCTCGAGTGGTAATTTCATGAGAAGCTGTTTTCGGGTAAGACGTCAAATTTTGGTTCATTTTGGTGCTAGAGGGTGGATTAACCGTAGATCAATTCGATAATTCCCATTTCATCATGATTACCCTTGTGTGTCTGTACAGAACAATCATGTTAGAATGTACGTAGCATGTTGCTAGACTTGAACCACTCGCCACGGCTGAGTTGTTTCTGTTAATACCAAATCATGGCAGATTTCAGGGAAAATTGACGAGTCTTGATCATCTTGATCACGAGATCGAGCAAGCATCTCTCACATGATCTATTTTGGGATTTATCAATGTTTTAATCATTTTTTGTGGTTGCTTTTTTAACCCTCTGTCGGCTACCGACACTAAAGTGATTGGTTCCATATCCAGTAACCTGATCTCAATGTTTTTGTCTTTTCGATCAAACGCTCCCAAAACAGTCAGAACCAAAGTCTTTAAGGTTCCGGTCGATTTGGTTCGTTTTCAAATCGCCGATCCACAAGTTTTACGTTTAGCCGTGACAATCCATGTTTTCTTCTCGTCTTGATGCCTAGCAGGGATGATGATAGGCACGCGATTTTCGTGTAATGATCACTTGCGAGTCAAAGAGCAGTCCCCTTCTTCTTCTTCTTCTTCTTCTTCTTCTCAGTTCTCACCCAAGAAGAGAGAGGCACGAACGAACAATGCGTTAAGCACTCGAGATGTGATGTTTTGGCGTCTTATCTTTGCTTGTAGTGTAGGTACCTTCAATGCTTCGTCCTCTTGATCTCCATGCCAAGAAGCCAAGGTTTTTCGTCTCTTTTCTCTCTGGTTTGGGGAAGAATCTTAATTTTCAAATAAGTGGGAGGGTAATTTTGGACACAAACCTCCAGTCAAGACACTTTTGGAGGAGGAGGAGGAGGAAGAAGAAGAGAGAGAGAGAGACGACTAAATATTAGTACGATGGGTTGGCAATTTTCAAATTTGAGACTAGAATATGATGATGCCATGTCATGAAGAATGAGATGAAGTAAACGATGGCGACGACCGTTTTCTCTGGGACGGAATGTGAAATGACTCGAGTGTAGAATGTTGTGCTATTATATCCTAATGAACAAGAGTGAGCTTATGGAACCAAGGAGTATTTTGGGTCGGTATCGCTTGGGTGAGTGAGTATGAAATAATGCTTCCATTCTCATTAGTGTCCAGATCGAAGGGCCAAGAGCTGGGGTGATCTGTCCATCTGATAAGAGGTAATTGATGGACGATCCATTTAAAGGTATCCTTATCTCGAGCAAATTGGATTATGACTCGTCAGATTTCAACCCCGTGTCTCTCTCTCTCCCTTTATCCAAGTTTTTGAGGCTTAAAAAGCCTCTCTTAGCGATGCGATTTCCTTGTCTTCATCGCATCATAAGAATGGGGGATCCTTTTTCAAGATCTGTAATCGAGATCTTAAAGTGTTGAATCAAAGAGCCTCACGTCAAGGAGAAAAAAGTGACTTCTCATGGTTGTGGCTTAAAGGACTTGCCTACACACATACAATGCTCGACAAGAGATCATGACGGGGATGGGAAGGGATACGGTGCTGGAAGGCAAATTCCATCCATACATCTCTCCCTACGACCCTCATGAGGCACTTGAAGCAATGGAAGAAGGCACTTACGGTGGTAGCGTTGGTTGGTTGGTTGGTTGGTTGGGGAGCCGCTTCAAGGAAAGCGGCAAAAGGGGATCCTACTTTCGTTGGTGGTTGAAATTTGGGGAGAGGTGCTCTCCTCCCCAATTCATCCTCACCCAGGGGGCAAGCCAGACACGACCATAAATAGTACTTTTGATGGGAATGGATATTTTTTTAAGCATTTCAAAAAGTTTTGAAAGAGCCTGTCTTGTCAAAGAGAGAGAGGCATCCTCAGGAGATCTTGATCTTGGAGGGATCATTTTTTAATATCAAGATCAGATCTGAGTGGAATGTGGCTGGGCCATGAAATTGGGATTGCCAGTAATGGTTCATATTTTTCTTTTGCAGTGGCGGCTACCTTCTTAGAATGGGTGCGCAATCGTTATGGCGTCTTCCCCGAGCACGGATTCGTCGGCGATAATCTCTATCCAGCTTTCTACCAGGAAGGCCAGGACGAGATCACCAATATTGGATGCAATCTATCTTCGATTTCGGAAGATTTCGTCCTCCCGTTGGAGGAGGAACAACGAGAACAAGCGGACTTAAACAACGATCTGAACGAGTCTGTTGGTGGCCATGTGTTTCAATTCAGGACCGAAAATCAAGACAGCCGGCAACATCATTCCTCGGTGAGTTGAATTTCCATCAATATCAATCAATTTGATCACAGAGGATTCCTCCTCATTGGGGGCACCTTCAACTGGTTGGGGGGCCCCTAGGGTAAAAACATCTCTTTCCGCACTAACGGACATCATCCAAAGCTCAAAAGGCACTCTCAGTCACTGACTCGCTTGGACTGGAAGTTGTTTATGAAGGCTTTTGATGACTGAGCTTGATGATCACAACCAGTCAGCGACACCAAGTCAGCAAGCCTTTGAATTGTTTATCATGGTTGAACCCAAGCGAGGTGTAGCGCATCGATTGTGACACGGCCGAATGGGCCTCATTTTCAATCATTGATCACCCTCCCAATTTGGATGGCAATGTGCCGTTTGGTTGTCGTTGTCGCCATTGAGTGAGCCAGTACTGTGTATCATACCCAAGGTGCCAGACCAAGAGTAAAAGTTGCCTTATCATGGCCCGATATGAGTCTTCAATACACTTCTTTTAAGCGGGTCCCACTGGATAAGCACAGAGAAACTGAATTCCAGGCTGATGCTGTGGAGGCTCGTCGGCGACTCGGAAGTCTATGAAATTCCTAGCGAACGCAATGTCAATGCCGAGAAAGAACTGAACCAACGAGGGAACGACATATCACAGTGGTTAGAAAGAAGAGAAAAAACGGCAGCGCAGAAAATTAATGGCCTCCGCTCGATCTCGGCTCACATGTTGGCTGGCCATTGTGCCCAACTGTGATTAGAAGCCACCAACCAGCCAGACTTCTTTTTACCCGCTTCCTTCTCCTAATTCACAATCGAATTCATTTCATCCCAGCTTACGGCTCGGGATGAATTCCTACTGCTCAAAATGCCATTACTTTCTAAGTGCATTCACTTGTCAGGACAGCGATTTCCAAACCTAATTTGCCATTGCTTGTCCACTATTCCACTATTCAATCGGGCCCAACGAGCACTTTCGTTTCTCAGTCTCCCCTTTCCACATACCAATACGAGATCAAGGAAAAATATGCTAGTAAGCGAACGGTGGTAGCTGATTGCCGATATAGAGATGGATGCCTTTGTTGATGAAGATTTAACTCTTCATATCCACTACATACATCGTGAGTAAGCAGACGGCATTTTTCCTTCGAATCTGCTCGAGCACACAAAAGCGGAGGCCAACCAATGACTTTGGTAACATCTTCATCATCTCAGTCCTTCTTGAATGAGTATGATTTTCCAGATTAGAGTCCAACTTCAATAGCAAATACCAACTGGGAGCAGCTCAAATAGTTGTGAAGAAACAGAAAAGCCGTGAGGCAAACGCGAAGAGCAGAAATCATTAGGCTCTTGAAGCGTCGGGAGGGGGCTTTTGATAAACGACGAATCGGCAAACTTCCCTGTTGGAGTATAGTACTGTTCGGTGTGGAATGATCTCCCAATTCTCGTACCTGGGCACTTCTCACAATAACGAACTCTTGATGAGGAATGATAAGAGACTTTTTCCCCACACACTCACTCGCTGTCTGTCCATCCATCCACGTATTCACATTGCTGAGAAGAGCATCGAGCTCGTCAATGCGCTCACATTTCTGATCTAGGATTCGAATGACGATGTCATTTGATCCAGATTTTAAAAGTTTACCCGAGCGAGGCATGATTTGGAAGCTCGACCCCAGAACCTCCACGGATGGGCATTGATTTCTCAGGAAGATTTGACCAAAAAATGCGAACAGATGAAGAACCGGAGGAAAAGAGAGAAAGAAAGAGCCACACGGTCAGGCCGACACATAGGTACATAGTTTCATGCGCTCTAATTCTTATCTGGCCCATATCTCAGGAGCAAATGAATGCTGTCAGTCCAGATCGCAGAGCGATCGACTTGAGTAGGAGCATCAGTTGTATTGGAGCGCAAATCGTGGAATAGGGCTGGCTGACTGGTAGTCCCAATTGTAGGTGTACCATTGGAGATGTTAAAAAAGAAACCAGAGAGATGGGTGGTTGGAGGGGAGGCAGCGAGTAAGCAAGCAAGCAAGAAAGATGAGAGGGCGGAACGCGAGACCTTTGGTTCGCATCATGCATAGAAATGACTTTGGATGATAGCGGGTCAGAAGAACAAAATACCTTTATGACGACTCACTTAACGAGGACTTTTTCTCTTTCTTCCCCCGCAGGTTTTGTGTGAGGTTGAGCAATACAACAGGAATGCACCTTCGAAGCAAAACATCCTCTGCTTTGGGAAGTCTGCCAAGGAAGTGATGCTGGCACATCCAGACTTTGTGCCCAACCAGATCAAAAACTTCACCGACAAGATCCGTAACTTGGATTCCTTCGACATCCTTGGCAATCAGGGTGAATTCGTGGAGCCTATGTTTAAATTTGTTCTCCCGAGTGAGAAGCGATACGTTTTGGTGATTGACATGTCCCAAGCTATGGCCCGAGCATCAAATCAGAGGTGGGAGGAGATCAGAAACGGCCTATTCCGCTTCTTTTCACATGTTCCTGAAGGATCCGAAGTGGCCATAGTGACGTTTGGGGCCAAGGCCAAGATCAATATCGATCCAACGGTCGTCAGTGAATCGAATCGGGAGGGACTCTTTGGCAAGATCCCTTTTAGACTCTTCGAAGATCAACAAGGGTGCATTGAATGTGGATTGCAAGAGGCTCGGAAATTGATGACTTTACCCAATAGTGATGGTGTTTTGTCGAGCCCTTCGATTGTACTATTAACAGCCACCCCGGCCTCACAAGAGGCCTTGCGTGGTTTGGAAAACGATATTGAGACTCACGCTCTTCCGGTGTACAATATCAAGTTGTCCAACGACGCTTGCAATGAGCTAGATAAATTGACCCTATTTGGGGGCAACTTTGCCGCGTTAGCTGACCGCTCAAGCGAAAAGGAGAACCTTCTTCAGGACTCCCTCTCCGACATCTTTTTGGCCATCATCAACCAGAACTCGCAAACTCCCATCAAGAAGTCCTTTCATAAGAGCTATATCTGGAAGAATCAAGATGTTATCGCTGGTAACTTTGTCGTGGAGGAGAATCTCAATAAAAATCTTTGGCTGGTGCTGACCACTCCGTTTAAGGAAGACGTGGATTACTTCGAAGTGACCAGCCCGTCTGCGCAGAAATTAGAGTTTCCTAAAGTGGAGAACGGTTTGGTTTACTTCCACCTCCCGGGAATCAACGAAGCTGGGATTTGGAGCTACCGAGCCAAGTTGTACCCCACGCAACGCAATACCCGGCAAATCCCTATTCACATCGAAGTTATTGCCGAATCGAATGGAAGCGAAAATGTGAATTTGGAGAGTTGGACCAATCTGTCGATTGATGGTGAGGCAGTGGATGCTACAAGCACACCTGTTATCATCTATGCCCATCTTAAGCAGGGTGATCTGCCAATTAGAAATGCTCGAGTGGTGGCCACAATTGAGAGGCCTGGAATGACCACCCCTGTGGAGCTTGAACTTCAAGACGAAGGCACTGGATCCCCCGACATCACGAAAGGGGATGGGATCTACTCTGCTCATTTTGTGGACTTCACGTCCGAGCCCGGACTCTACACGGTGAAGGTACGAGCCACGCACAACTCGGGATTTGCATCGATCCCCAAGCCTACCAACGGCATTATCCGAGCAAATGTCATGTCTTCGACTGAATGCTGTGGTAGCGAATTTGCTGCTGATATGTATTCCATACCGACCCAATCGTTTGAGCAATATATCACTGGTCCATCGTTCAAAGTGGAGGAAGGGATTCAATTCAGAGCGACTGAGGGAGGTCCTCAAAGAGTTGACGTGTTTCCGCCATCCCGTGTGACCAACTTTGCCGTGATGAACTACGTGAACCAAACCCTTTATGCCACGTTGTCTTGGAGCGCCCCAGGGGGAGATTATGAGCACGGGAGAGCCTCCAAATACGAGATTAAATGCTACACTAATCAAGAGGCTCTTTCGGAGCTCAATTATGACAATATGGCCATTCCCGTTCATGAGAGTTTATTGCCCAAACCCTCCGAGTATGGAAACGAGCAAACGGCCACAGTGGGCCTTCCTTGGGCCAACGAGGTGTTTTATTATGGCTTGGTGGCCATTGATGAGAGTGGAAATCGTAGTCCCGTCTCCAATTTGGTACCTGTCTACGCCATTGAAGTCATCACAACTCCTAACAATACTGTTTTGACAGAAGACGTGGAAGACGGTTTGGCCTCTCCTTTGGATAACACTCTGCCCGCTTCCCTATTGGAAGTGTTTGGCTCCACCAGAGTCACTTACATTGTGGCTGGCGTGATCAGTGGCATTCTGCTTATCATCATCATAATTCTCTTTGTATCTGTATGTCGGGCCAAGCGACGTATTCAAGAGAAGAAGAAAGCCAAAAACCAACGGACACAAATCTTTGTCAACGATATCGAGTCGTCGAGTGCGGCCCTCTCTGAACTCACCCCACCCGAGAAGCTCCCACCATATGGCGGGATTTGGACCACCACTGACTCCAATGCGACATCCACCAATGTGGGCGGCAATCACTCCCCTTCAAGCGAGATATCTCAACCTTATCGACCTAACCCTTCCGTGATGAGTGACCAGGCATCTTGGGCCTATCTCTCGGGAAGCCACTCCACCGCCACCACGGTACCAGTTCATGAGTATCGACTTCACTCAACCAGTACAACCACTGAGGATCCTATGATCGATGCACCCACCTATCAGAACTGGCTGAAACCGCCCAGTGACACTGGTACGGCCACTACCTCGTCCACAGAATGTTACGAGAGTGACCACTCCGACAAGCAGGCTGGCTTCCAGCCTCATTTGCATGTTCAACAACAATACAGTAATAATAATAATCATCACAATCATCATCATCACCATCATCATCCAGCCAGCCACAACCATACCACTTCCCAGGGGGTGGATGAGCCTGACTTTTATCAATTGGCCGGTCATCCTCAACTGCAAGGGAGTGTGTCCAATGATCCTTCCAATTTGTCGTTATCACCAAGTTTCGTTTCGGCTTCAGAAAAGCGAAGGCGGCAAGAGTCTCTGGTTTAAGGGCACCCCTATCCCAGTGTCACTGTCCATTTGTCTGTTGTTATCTAGTCAGCCCGGGTGCCGCTGCTTGTTTTCTTATTACATGATGTATGTACTAAGGCCAATGGTAAATGGCCAACCTCATATCATTCTGTTCATTACTCGTACGTATGACGTCGTACCTAGTACCGTAGTACCTAGATTTGAAATAAATATGAATGTTAACGTCCAACAACTCGTTCTCATTTCCACTTACTTTTGGTCTGACAATTGTAGCTCGCGCGGTCATCCAACAAATGGGTAGCCTTTGAGGTAATTGGCCCGTTTCTCTTTCGCATCCATCAAGACTGGGGGCTTTCGCCTGAAACAAGTTTGGATCTAATGCCCTTGCATGATCAAAATATTCATAGCTACCACCACTACTCCTTGCCATCCATATTCGTCTCGTCTCGGGTTGTTCTTCTCAACTTGGCATCATCGTTTGCCTTGGGATGATGCTTGATCATGTCGGCTCCCCCCTGGCATCGCAACCATTTCATGTTGATAATCTCATTGCCTCGGGCAAACCCATCGTCTTGGTGTCAAATGCCAACTCCCGAACTTCTCTACCATGATTTTAATTTAGCACTATCGACCACAATCCAGTAATGTTAACACAAACTCCATTCTGCACTGCCATCATCCGTGCGAATCCCTGTCAAAATTGAATCACACTTTGCTAAAACCGCCATCCTATGAATTTTGGTTGCCCCAAAGCTCGTTGGGGTGAATGAAGACCCATGGCATTGTCTGCCTAATGGAGTTCAATGTACCTGAGAGGAAGAAGGTGGCGACTCCCCATATCGAAATCCTCAAGGGTTCAAGACACATTCAAAAAGGTCGGAAGCCGACTCCTTCTTTGATAACCCATCCCTAGAGGCATACTCAACATTATTAAACAGGAGAGCCTTGATACGTACAATTGGAAGAAGTGTGTGAGCGCATATGACCAATTGGGCATGGGTCGTCAGGAGTAGTAAAAAAGTGATGAAGATGAACAATAATCGAGCACAAGATTTGGGTGTTGTCTACCCAATGGAGTCCACGCAATAATAGTCGTGGATTGTAATTTGAAAATGGTTATATCTGTTGCGGAGAGAAGGAGCAAAAAAAATCTAGTTTGAACTCCGTTATACGTCAAGAAAAACGGGCTTTGTTTATGGATTGTAGTGGGTTTCGAACCTCACAGCTTGATCTTGGACTCTCTGTCAATCAAGGACCGACGGGAACTTGTCAAGAATCCCTTCACATGCAGAAGTGGCGCAAAAAGAGTAATCCGCACATCAGTTCCCATTATCGTGAACTGAACAAATATACATGCTTGCCAATATCACGTAGACCATTCCCCGCTCAATTAAAGCAATTTGCCAGGTTTTCTGGTGGGCGACTGACTGGCTAATCTCCACGTCATCACAATAAGGTTCTGTGGGGAAACCAGTTGGTCCTCGTGGAAACAAGCAGCCTCTGATCTTTGTGATGGTTAATGGGCGGTGGTCGTGAATGTGGCATTGAGGATGGTTGTTGTCTTGTCGTTGCTTTGACAGACACCGCCCTTTTTGATCGACATATGCAAACGCGCGAGCCATCATCCATCCCACAGAACATACTACGTAGGGTCCAGTCAAAGATACTAGCCAAACGTCCCTTCGAGAAAAACCGGCCAAAGATTGAGACCATCTGATAAGTCTCAAAGTTAATGTGAAACAGAGGTAGAAGCCTGCACAATGTCAACTGAAAACTGGGGTTAACGAGTGCCTCGATATTCACGAGTCTTGATATCTGGCCAAAATCTCGGATGAATCCGCAGATCAAAGGCAGTCTTCAGTGAGTGGATGATGTCAAGTCAACGTTTGTTTAATGTATGTAGAGTGTGTGTGCTGTTTCCTAAATCTAAGCCCTTTTTTATTACACTGAATCATTGGACGATAATGGTGCTGATAATACTTGTGTGGCAAGGGACTCGAACGAGCTATGCAGATACCAGCCACTGTAATACCCTCCTCCTTATCCATGAACTTTTTTTGTGACGAAGGGCTTCAAGTTTGAAACTCCCGAGCTAGAGAAGAACGAATGGACCTCAAAAAATAGTCCTCGTGCCTCTTTCGAATTTATGTGGTGTTACTTCAAGAGTGGTCCTCTAAACAGTCTGACATCGTGTCAATCCCAAATGAATTCATTAAATGCGACAGAACTCCATCCACGCCCTTGATGCCTTCCTATTCAAGGCAAATGGATTAGATCCAAAATGGGAGATGTCAGGAGAGAAAGTAGATAATTTTTCAATCATTCAAATGAGAAATCCATTTGCTACCACTCACCATTAATTAGCCGCAATTGAAGAAGACGAGCCATTTGAGAAATAGAGCAAAAACGACTCAACTTTCAGCTCGTTGGGGCCAAGGAGGCCAGATCATTTTTTGTGCCCAACCGAATACCAATAATATTGCTGCTACAGTAGCAGCAAAAGCAAGAGAGGACGAAAGCGTTCGTTCTCGTACAGTATGAACGTCAAGTACAGCACTTGACGCTCTCATCGTGGAGGGTTCCCCAAGAGAAGCTCAATCTGACTCGAACGAGAACAATGTCCCTACGTATTGTTCAATGAACTAACTATCCAGATTTCTCCCGGATAGGGGCATGCTCGCAGTGAAATCCCCGGTTTTGTAAACTATGTTTGCAAAAGCTTGACAAATTCAAGTGTCATCGGGGGGTCAACCTCGAAATGGATGACCCCCTCGACCAATAGGCAATAGAGTCCTTTGTCTGCCAGATCATTTATCACCCAAATTGTGTCCAAACAAGTCACGTTCCTTGAGCTCTTGACTCTAAGATGACAATCCATCCACCTGTTATTTCAAACACAAACAACATTTGCTCTGGATTTTTACGACTCATATCATTAATTTGCAACGGTAGGTAGCTGAAAGCTTGAAAGTTGGGGTGTCATGTTGTTTGGACATTTTTCCTTGGAATTGCTCGCATTTCTCTCCGCTAATCCCATTTCGGCGTTGGCATTCCTTCCTTAAGCACTTCCCACGAAGAAAGTGACCATGTTTCAGGCCAACCAAGTCAAATCTGAAGCAAACGCTCATTTGTCCAAGTTGGAACGAGAGCCACATTCAAACAGAAATAAACGACCCGCCTATCCACGATTGCATGCTTAATTACATCGGATGTTGGACTTTCCAAGGACGGTCGAACATTCCAAAGTCTCACCCAAGAGCAAATTCAAGCCCTACTCAGGTTCCTGGGTTATGGATTCTACATAAGTTGAACAAAAACATGATGTGTAATCATCAAAAAGTGGTCCTGAAATTTCTTCCGTGACTAGGTAGAAAAAAGACCCTGTATTGACATTATACTTTGCTTCAAATATGACTAATGAGCCACTCGTGGATTCAATCACATTCCAGATCCTGCATGATAAAGGGGAACCGATTTAGATCGACTTCTTTGAATTGGCCCTTGATAACGATGACCCGGAGATGACATTTGATCTTGAATAAAGTTGATCTCCATCATTAATCTTTGACGATTTCTTGCTCTAATTGCCTTGGAATGTCCCTAGTAATCTTGTGAGTGTGCATCTTCTACAAACGTACGCACGCATGCACACACTGATGATCGAAAATGATGTAACATCCCCAACTCGTGAGGCACCCAAGAACTGACTGAGACCCAATTCACCGCTCATCAGTGGATGGAATATATGCCTGACAGTCAAACGAATCAAGCGATATCATCTCGGTAGCAGTCTGGGCATATTGCTTTGTGATTATGCAGGCTGACAGCGAACTCAACGAATCCTTAAACCCACTTGGAATGGCCTCAAGTTGGTTTGGAGCGGTGCAAAGAGACAGAGAGAGAGAGGGAGAGAGCATGCACACACGCCAACTCAAGTGAATCTCGGATCCTCTTCCTCTTTAAACCCATAATTTATTTGAATGCCGCGAATCATTCAGAAAACACAATGGCAGATTAAAACTAATTGCAGGAAGGTCTTGGGGTTGCTAGCTCAACGATAATTGGTAGAAATTCAAATCAAACTAAGGAATACGTCATAAAAAGGATTGCTCAACGACGCAACTTGGGTCATTCGATTTTCACTACTGTATGTGGTACAACTATTAGTTTGAATTGAACGGCTTGCTCCAGAACGTATGCAGGAGATTCACATCAATAGGTGAAGCTAGTTGAAACTACTCGGCAGGATGATCAATAAAATGGAATCAAATATCATTCCAGACCCACGAGAGGGCAGAAATAATTGATGGTTGATCTCAAGGGCTGATAGGGACTAATAGGGTTTTAGGGGGAGCCCTCTATTGTGCCTAATACTTTTGGAGCGATCCCATGAATTCAGCATTCATTCCCAGAAAATTGACCTTGCTTTAGAACAAGATTAATGGACGAAACGGGAAGATTTGAAAAATGTGCGCAATTCAATGCTAATCGCATCAATATCCTTAGGGCCAGATCAAAATATCCGATACCAATGATGACATTTTAGAGACAAATAAACGACTTAGCCAAGTAAGAATTAACACTCTTCATGTAAACTAATTAGAAAAGGATCCTCTGAACTAGTTTAATTACTGGCCAATACTTGAGAATTAAGTAATCGGTTGAGAGTTGGGACCCGTTTCCCATGGTTTCTTTCGCTTGACTTCTATAGATGGCAGATACCCGGCCTTGCTTGAATGAATCCCAATGCTCAACGACGTCTTTCGTTCGTTCTTTTCTATCCTTTTCGAATTGAGATTCGATGACAATCATCGAAATGGAAGTTCCCATGAACGCTTAACCTTTTTGGTTCGATCTGAGGGAGAGAGAGAGAGAGTGAGTGAGAGAGTGAACCACGGAAAGAACGGGAGAGAGAGGAGAGAGATTGGTTCGGGGCGACTTTTATCAACAACAGAGTCTTGGTCTGCAAAATAAGCCATTATCAGGGCATCATCATCATCGTCATCATCATTTGAGATGGTTTCGCTTTCAATTCCAATTTCCCCAGACGAGGAGAAATGTTGTCTTAAAATGATCTGACGTGTCCATTTGAGCTTTAAGAGCAAAAGCACCCTTCTTGATCACCAATATCAAGATATCCCAACTCCGAACTGGATTTGCCTAGTCGACGTCGATCCCCATCAAAGCTCCACCATCATCCCATATCACTGACCAAGATATCTAAATTGACTTTTCCGCTCGATTAACTGGCATTTGGTTTTCAAATTCCTACTACGCCATCAAAATGAGAACACTAAAGACCACAACCCCAACTAACCACTCGAAGTCAATTGAATCCAATGGGTGGGAGAGGCCAAATAAATGTTTAACGGGGTCACCGAGTGTCACTCTCATTCATATTCATTGATAAGAGCGGAAGTTTCTCTCCAGGCTCACTCCCCATGTTCAAGTACTGGCATGCAAACATGTTTGGTTCCATGCAGCTCTTTTCGGATGGATGAAGGCACTGCCAATTTTGGCTCTGGTGAACCCGAATTGGATCATAATGACAGGATGTGAGTGACGTGAATGAACTTGCAGAAAAGGCTGTTCAACAATCGAACATTGTTGAATGCGTGCTGCCTGCCACCAGAAATTATTGACGTCCACGTACATGGTTTGAATAGTAGGTAGGTATGCATGATCAATGCCATGTAGCCTGCATGCTGCATGCACACATGTACCCCCCCTATGTATGGAAGGCACTGGGTGCTCTTAGGTCATGTGGGGTTTCCACTCATGATGGTATGTTTGAAGTTTGATCGGTTCACAAAGGAGGCCGTCTCCCATCACGGAGGACAACACAACTTGATCAAAGTGCTCATTGTGGGGGCTTTAAGTCCTGCTCTTCCACTTCAATAAAGCCATTCTAAGATTTACCACATCTTACTTGAGCCTCCTCCTGCTGCTTAGTAGAACGAAGGCACATGTAGCTTGTAGCCTTTGAATACATTTGGATCATACCGCTTCGAAAAGAGTCCTACGTTGTACGTAGAACAGGTTGATTGTCAGAGCATGCATGCATGCCTGGATGGATAAATAGATGAACGGACGAGGTGAAATCAAAAATAACACTTTCTCAATTGATCAATAACAACAAGATTACCTCTTGAAGCACTCTGATTGACATGCAGACTACATTGGGTTTCCATTCAGGCTGAAAAGTTACTCAATGAGGGAAAGTTTTAAGCTCATCAAGGTTCCAATTGAAGAAAAATGAGGTGAAAAGATGGAACGATTGGTCAAGCAACTCTTTTTCAGACATGGGCATCGTTGGCACCTATCCCACGTTTCGACTGTAAAAAGATCCTATTATTTTTCAGTTGTGCGAAAGAGAAGACCAAACATTTAAGAATTTTGTTCAATATTTCTAGATTGCCAAAATGCGAAATAACGATTAATTTTTGATAAGCTTCAAAGCCACCGTTTTAACCGATCAAAATGGCACCGGTGCTCAAATATCAGGGCTGAATAGACGAAAATGCTACTTTGATCGTCAACAGTGGCTGTTTTACATTTCAGCTTATTTGTCCTGATTAATCCTATGCTTTTTGTCCTGAGTCCAATGGAATCATGCACATGAGGCCCAAAACGTGTTGAACACTTTGAGCACTCGCCTTGATTTCAGAATGGATGAAGTGCAGACAATTGAGTCAAGCTTTTTGCTTCGTTTGTCCGGCCAATCTCATGATATTCACGTTTGTCGACTTTTCTGTCAAAAGAGAAAATTAAGCTGTTTCAATTTCACGGAAGCAAATAGTCAATCGTCAATGACAAGGCAGTCTCATCAAAGAGGCTCAATTCTGCAAGTTGAGCGGAGTGACATCATCAAGTTTTGACCAGATTTTGAGCGTCGTCATTCATTGCGCCACTTCTTAGCGTCTTCAATTAGTCACGACACTATCTTGGAAAACGAAGCAGTCCGTACCTTCCCTTCAACTCACTTACGCACATGGATAGATAGTGGATATACAATCCAAGTATGCTGCAATGGAATGGGTCTCCATCCAAAGGCCGGGTAAAAGTTTTCCTTGAGTGTTTCGGGTCATTTTTCCGCCAACCATCATCATCTTCAGCGGCAGCAGCAGCAGCAGTAACAACCTCAACCAACTCTCAACCCTTCGTTTGGCAAGAACCATCTTTCTCTCTAACGTCTGACAAGAACGACATTAGAAGCCCGCATTGGACAACAACGCCAGCGAGAAGTTATCGGACATTTTGATCTGTCCTCTCCACTCAAGTTCATTTTCGATTAGACAACCCCAAAGTCCATGCCATGATGACTCGCACCAATCTTGTTGAACTGGAGAACTCACACACTTGGCTCAAAGCGGTTCAATTACTATGCTATAGCGGTATCGGGCTTATTGTCAACTCGGTTTCCGTATCTAAAATTGCCGTTAGTGTTCCAATTGTCTTAAGAACGAAAAGCATGTTTACAGCGTCGCCCCAAAAGAATCGAAATTGTTCCCAGAGAAAAAAAGGCGCCCGTTTCAAAGCGGGTCACCACCGTTTTCGTACGTGTTTCTTCTTCTCGATCCTAACGATGCTTCGAGCTGATCTAGTACATACATATATACACAAGCACACACTCGAGCAAGAAAGAAAGACAGGGTAGCTCGTTTACGACATTATCTGATCCTGGAGACGAGGCTCCATAATCACGGTGCTCAACGCCATTTGACGAAAGTTGGGCGACATTTTTCTTCAAAACACCTCCTTGGAGGCTGCTGAGAGCAAAAAATGGCTACTCAAACCAACCAGCACACTCGTGATTGAGATTCAGTATTTGGAGTTTGAACATTGGATCTTACGCATGTTTGGCAAATGCCAGACACGCCCAGAATGTGATTCGAAATCGCTGCCAATTAAGCGCATATGTAGTAGGGACGTATAACTGCTTGAGCTTTGGATGCCTGGACAGACATATCTGATGTTCAACTGTGGCAATTAAAAATCCGAAGCTCAATCTTTGCCTGGAATTGTTCAAGCTGTCTATCGATCGTGAACTGTGCAAGCATTGAGATCACCACAATCAAAGCCCTCTGTCGCTCTGTGAAAGTATGTTATCGCTAAGTGACTTTCAGTGAGCTGACAGGCTTGCTGATAAATGTATATGATTGTTTTGACCAATTGATTTCCATCTTTTCAAAGAGGTTCGAACGAGGTCAGCTCAAGCAAGAAAACAGTCAAAAAACCACTCCGCCACGCTCATGCACGCACGCACGCACGCACGCACACACCAAAACAACCCTTGTCTTATCATTTGAGTCACAAGAAACTCTCCTAAATCTTGGTGGCTCAAAATTGAAAAGTCGAAACAAAATGAGTGTCGTCACAGACCCCCTTGAAAAAAAGTAACTTGAACCCAATCTGAGATTAGAGAACAATCCAGTGGAACGGGAGGAAGTTGTTCGAGTTCAGGAAGGGATCCAACGAGCAAACAAGTGAGAAGGCATGATGGACATAATCTAAACCTTTGAATCAGCGACGGGATTCGTGCGTGAGTCGAATCTTTGTTATTCGGCACGACCAGTTAACCAACGAATCAGTCTTGAGAGGCTATTCAATTACGTAGCCGGCGGAACGCCACTTTTGGAAACAAGTGCTGAGTGACCAGGGACCACTCTTCATAATGCGTAATTGCTGTTTTCGATGAAAGCATCTTCTCCTCTCCTAAAGTTCTTTCACGCCTCCGAAACGAGTAATTGGTAGTTTCTCTGCCGGTCGAAATCACCATCACCTTGGTCAGATCACTCGAGGATTTCGACTCCCTTTCACTGGTTGAAAAAGTAATAATTTGCCACTCTTTGACTGAACATTACATCATTTGTTTTGGGAAGAACATTTTCTTAACTAATCGTAGCACAAGATGAGAAACTAAGTTAGCACTTAGTGGGAGAAAGAATGAAAATATGTCTCATGTCTCTGTTTTTTTCTCGGCTACAATGATGTCACCTCAACGGCTCATCCAACATTAAACTTGTTGTCAGTCTTGTCTTGTATAATGAGGGGAATGTGTAAATGAGCTGAAAATGGACGTGAGGTGTTTTTTAACTTCCTTTTTGTAACTTGTATTTTTATTCACCCTGAAACCATTCACTTATTTAAAAAAAAATCTCCCTCAGAACTTTCTAAACTTATTTGATATTTACTTTTAGACACATCGTTTTATCATTGGACAAACAAGTAACTTTAATTTTACAGTTTTGCCATTGCAGTGTGCAACACCGAGAGTTCGAAACAAGTCCAAGCAAGGTTTGAAACGCACCTTGTTTACGGATTTTCATTGATAATCCCTGGCAATGTGCACTGTAATAAAACTGTCCCCCATTGATTGTAAAATACAATCACTATGTCTCAAATCGTCACTCGAATTAATTTGTTTGCTCGTTAGACTAGGACCTTAATAATAACCGTGTGGTGGTGGCTTATAAAAAATGTAGATGGCCATTATTTTGTCCAGTTCTGCATGTCTGATTAGCCATGACCGCGGAGAAACACCAGTTGGACATTTGGGGTAGATGGATCGAGGCGAGAGGCTCATGCCATGTACCATGTCGAGAACCAACGAACCAGCAAACCAGTAACCAGAGGGCCAAAGAAACTGAGAGAAAGGGAAAAAGATGAGAGAAGAGTTCGCGCGTTCGGCGGCATCCTTTTACCCGTTCCTGCCAATTAGACACGATTTAAGCAAAACAGATCGATTCCTCGAGGAAACCAAGACAATGCCAGAGTTTTCAGTCTGGCACAATAGCTTGAAAGAAGCATCTTTCAAATTTGCTTGACTACAAGAGCGCAACCATGTTTTAAAAACAACATTGTTGAGCCTCGAATCAAATTAGGACGACCATGTTCTGTTATTTGGTTGAGGTTTGAGGACGAAATATTTGCCGTCGTCATTTGATGAGCTAGACTACTCTAAATTGCATCATGTCTCGTCTTTTGTGTTCGTTGCAACGGAGCCTGGAGAAGAAATCAAATGGGCAATTTTTTCTTGCATCCTCTTTACCTTCGCCACGATGAGCTGGTCTCCCAATTCTAAAGAGGTCCAGTCAAATTGGTGTTAACCAAACAATGAACATTCTTTTTGATAAATTGCCCAGACCAGACAAACACATTTCAAGAATGTTTAATTTCTTGGAAATAGAAGCTCAAGAGAAACTAATCCTCCCACACCAATAAAGAGAGAAAAAAAAGTTGGAGAGGAGGCATAAATACTAATATGAAAATTGTCAGGGTACATTCAAATGTGTAGAGCAATCTCAAAGAGAAATGCTCCTTGTGCCCACTTTTTACAATCTAGAAGCAAACCAAAGTTAGTCGACCTTATCCACAGACAAATAGATGGTATCAATCTCATCCGTCAATGGTTTAAAATAGAAATCCACTACACAATAAGAAGAGCTATAAGTTAGTAAGATTAAGGAATGTGGAGACTTAACGACAACTGACATTATTGGACCATAAGAGGCTTTTAAGTTGTTTAGTGCCAACTCATCTAGATCTACAAGATATCGTTGATGGATCTTCATGTGTAAAGAGACCTACGTACCTAATACATGGGAAATTGGGTGGTGGGGAGAGATGATGCCGACGAGGAGAGAAACCATAATTGAAATTTATCGCCACCTCATAAATTTCATATCTAATCTGGTTACCCACACAAATGCACACAAGTTTCTCACCACCCTCAAGGATGTCAAAGCGTTCATAACAGAAAGTTTCGACACTTAGCATGCTATCCCATTTCACATTCAATTCAACCTTATTACGATACGTCTAGGTACCCCAAGTCCAAGATAGAATGGAATCCAGTTCTTGCACTTGGATAGAGTTGTTTGGTTTCTCTCTGTCCTCTGCAGTTAAAAATGGCGTCTCGCAGGGGCGAGTTCTATGCTCCCAAACTTGAAATGAACGGTCCTAAAAAAGACATTAAAATAAAAACGTCCCATGAGAAGGAAAAAAAGAGCTTGAGAGGGGGATAAAACATCACTTTCTCGTTTCAACCAGACCACCATGAAAAGGTGAATGGATGGACCTTAAGAACTCTCGGTCAGTCCCTGAGAGCCGAGTTTCGGTCCAATAGGCTTATGGTTTGACTGAGGGAAGGAAAGAAGACTTTGTAGTGTAATTCAAATGGTCACAAAAGCGTCTTTTGCTTCTCAATCATTTCCATTTATCCCTTCATTGATTTGCCCATTTGTAGGTAAAGTTTTAATAAGCGTTAGGTAAAAGGAAAATATGCATAGTAATGTTTGTAATCGATGGAGGCGCAGAAAATGAAGACGGATGAGACTGAGAGGAGTGGAAGAGTGGAAAAGGTGGTGATGTGCTTGCAGAATCTTAGCTAGTATTTTTACACGAATTTGCATATTTCGGCCATGAAAGAGGACCTTGGTATTGCGGTCATTGTACACTTCATTTTCTTCAGAGAGTCGAGCATTATGACCAGTAAGCTTTTGCATCCCATTGAGTTATGCTTTGTTTTATGATCTCTGAGATATTTCTTCGTGAAAACGCTGAACTGGCGGAGAGGCTGCCCGGGGAACAATGCTCTCAAGTCCGGTCCAATCAATCTCTCCTCTCTTTCTTTTTGAGTTTCATTTTCTCCTTCATCTAACAATATATCCCATAAACTGGTAGACAGAGTCATTCAGGGTTGCCCTCGACAACAAAGAAACCTCCGGACATGAATTTCAATGAGCCAAGGCGCTGAATTAGAATGGCCAACCGTCAAAAGAGTTTTCCATATTTTCTGACTTGGGCAGATATCTCGGCTCAAACCCAAGGACGGCCAACATTTCATAACGGCTAAGACTTAAAAACCATAATATCAAGAACAATTTCAATCACAATAATGCTTGGTATGCTCCGCTTGCATCCTGTTCGTAAGTTGTGAAGCTGCAAATTCCATGCAGGGTACGTGAAAACGTTCTCCCAGGCACTCTCAAATCGGGCCCAGAGGCAAAGATGAGTAGGATTCGGCGGGTCATTATGGCTCTAGAACATTTAAAACGCCATTAGGGCCTCTTAAATTCATTCGGATGAATTTGAAGATTCCACAATCAAGTTCAAAAGGCGAACCCACATGTCAAGGTTTCCATTTGTTGACGTACGTAGTAATATTAGTGAAGACGGCCAAAACTTGCTTTATCCATTTTAGGGCCTAAAACAAGTTTTTAAGCAAATAAAACATATTTTTTTGTTTTTCAAGCATATTTTGAGGATTCGCAAAAATTGAGAAAACAAAACAACACAGGAAACAAACAAAATCGCAACAAAAATCACAAAAACGCTTTAAGTTGCCAAAATTGAAACAAAAATATCCTGCTAAATTTGACCACGACAGTTTTCGGTATGTAATTGTTCTTTAAGTGACTACATACATATTTCCATGCTTAAGCATGCAAGCGAAATTTTCTTGAAATTTTTAGAATGTGTTCTAAAGTGTTCTGTGAGAACACAGAAAATAATAACTTCATCACCACAAAACATCTCATTCATTCACTTTATCTTATCTGAAACCTTTGTATCTTCACACGCACATTTTATGATCTGTCATTATAAGTTTGTTGCACATCAAGCTTTAGCTAAATGTATCAATAACAAGTAAATGACAAAAAAAAAGATTTTTTTTTTGCTTTTTTGAAAACATGATTTTATTTTTATTTTTGAAGGGTTGGGAATATAATTTTAACATTGTGAGGTCTTCTTGATGTTGCCGTCTTCTTTGACAAAGAGTTTTTGAACGTCATTGAGATTGAAAAACAGCCCCCAGAACGGAGTTGTGCGAATAAACAAATCTTGTTTCTCTTATTCCTGCCATCAAAATGTATTTCTCGTGTTTTAGATAAAACGTATTTTAAAGCATACTTTAGCCGTCTCTAAATATTACGTTCAAACTCCCTAGATATCCCCGTGCGATAAAGCGTGAACGAGTCGAACTTTCCCAGATCATTTTACATGGACAACCTGCATACTCGATGTTTAATCCTCAAACCATCAAAATTACCTACCTAGAGCTCTCATCAAGAATAGAAGCTCTCTCTCTCTCTCTCTTTCTGTGCCATTCCTCACCCTATCTATGCAATACCTACATTGTTGTAAGTATTGCCAGCGTACTCAACTTTCAATACAATGACCGAGAGTAAACTGTTGCTTTTCCACGTTTTTCTCAAAGAATTCACTTCCAGTCAGTCTCTCCTCATAAACAGAATACAATAGAATTCAATTTTCCTGGCAAATACGGACAATACATCTCCGTAGGAATGGATAAGCCAAAAAATCTCAGCAATCCATTGAAAGGAATAACCACAAAAATCCAACCAGAAAATTGGCTGCACAATATCGTGTTTTGATCCAAACATACGGGATTTTGGATTCATCTAGTCGCAGAGGGACAATTAAGGCTTGAGCATTAATTGACTTGTAATAAATATCTAATTTACAGCCATGCATTTGAAGGTCCAAATAGATATCAGGAAAATCAGTGCTGCAAAGACTCCTATGTCATCTTGGTTTTTACGATAGTGCAGCGGAACGAGAAAGCATACGGGTGCTGGCTTAATTACGTGGCACTTATCAAAGTGATCGAAATGAGGAATGATCTATGTCGTGATAACACACCAAAAAGGGGCTTTTCCTTTTTTTTCTCTACTGGTTGTTAATATGTGTAAACACACTGTAGGGAATAGTGAATAGTAGAGTATAAAAAATTATCAGTATTATGAGACACAATCGTGCTAACCAATTTATAAGCAATATTTAAAAAATCATGATTGAAAGAACTACAAATTAGCAAATTGGTCCCATAACTTACAAGCTGCTTGTCCATTGTTCATAATGGGGACATAGGCGAATTAATGTGAAGAAAAAACCTTGATATTGACCGTATTTCAAATACTTGGTTGCAAGTTAAAAGAGCTCGAAATGAATATGCTCGAAATCATTTCGACAAGTATACCTTTCAAATGTTGGTAGAAATGTAAGAAACAAATCTTTTTGGGAGTCAAAGGTAAGGAATATGCCTCTTTTGTGTAATTCCTGCATTTTTTTTGTGAGCCCAATGGTGCTCTGTTCCACTTCCTGTAAATCGCCTTGCACAATGGTTTCAAACACAAATTAAACCAAAAATAATGTTCATATAAACCCTTTTTGCTATTTTTCATAATAGAATTGATTAAAATTGAAATCTAAGCGATTTAGATATTTTAACAAAAGTCTTGATGAACATAAGATTACCCCGAATAATCCAAACCCAAACCAATATCGATTGCCGCCATAAAAAAAGTTCCATTTCAGAGTGAGACAATCCAAATTGAGCCTTGGCGTGGAGTTTTTCTTCATTTTTTCCAAAGCCCCATTCAACGTTTGGTAACCTTCTGATTCATTCGTTCGTACAATCAGCAAGCAGTCTGAGAACTTCATCTCACCGCCAAGGCGTCAATTAATTCTTCCACATGCAAGGAAACCAATTCAAATTTTGCAGAGGATTCACGGTCCGATTCCATTAAGTAAGCAAGCAGCACTCCCCTCATGATCGCACTCACTCACTCAACTCACAAGTTCAGCATGATACATACAGTTGGAGAAAGACAGAAAACCGACACTGAGCGGCTCATCAACGATGACAGGGATGATTTGAATCAAGTCCATTAGACTCAATTTATTGCTGGGTGCTTTTATTCGGCCATCCACCTTGAGAGCAGTTTTTTGAGACAGTCGTTGGGTGAGAATTCAATTAACTCAACACACACACACACACGAATCAAACATGGACACGGAGAAGACTCAAGGCGCTATTGACTCACCGCCATATTTGTTAAATTTGATCGGGTCTACCTGCCCTTTGACCCATTTCTCATTTGAGTATTCACTTTGAATCCTTGCCTTGTTTACAAAGGTTTGTAATAAAACGCAAAATCTTGTTTTAAAAGCGTAATTTCCCATTGTGACGAAAAATGAACGAGCATGAGCGGTCATATTATCATCGATGCCCCG
Source organism: Tigriopus japonicus (assembly GCA_010645155.1). NCBI lineage: Eukaryota > Metazoa > Arthropoda > Copepoda > Harpacticoida > Harpacticidae > Tigriopus > Tigriopus japonicus. The sequence continues at coordinate 12,943,903 of CM021317.1, forward strand.
ACTGTTTACGAGTCGAGGCTAATGGTTCTGACTAGCCCTCTAGTTCTGACTAGAGCTCTAGTTCTGACCATAGATCGTTTATTAATCACTAGATAGCGTGCGAGCTTTAGTCAGGCTTATTTGGCAAAGGGGGCAGAATGTGTTGAATTTGTAAGGAAAATGTCGCCCTCACAACTGTTGAGCAGACCGTTAGTGTGACCAAACATGAGAATCAAGACCAACTTTTCTAAACTTGGTCTTGAAGCCACAAGTTAGTTTTATCCAAATATATATTGGATTGACACTACATAACGCAAAAGCTTAAATTTGTGCTCTTATAATCAGTGACTTATTTAATGTATTGGCAAAAAAAGTTCCTATTTGTAGTATTCAGATCCAAGACATGGTCATCTAGTAACGTCTTCAGTTCTTTCAACAAAGTGACCACTAGCAATAGCAAAAAATGACCCAAAAACGTTCCTCCATACCACCTTCGATTCATATTACATAGTTGTCATTTTCTTGGTCACACATGTCAAATGTTGCCACACTTTTGTCCGCTCAACAATTGGGGACGGGCGACACGTTTTTACGATTACACTCCCTCTAGAATTTAATAGTCTCAATGGTTCTGACCAATGTTCAACATCAGATCGGGATCAATCGCCAATCAGATCAGACGAAAACAATTCTCAGGGGACCTTGTTTTTTCCACCCCATTTCCAATTGCACTTGGATCAGGCAGCATGGCGGACTCTTCTGCGTGCATAGAAGGTCTCCTTCGAACTGCTAGGATTGACAAGTGAGATACGAACTTCGTTCATCTTCGTGGTTGTGGTCCCTGGTATTTGAACACCACCCGCTCCAATCGTCCTCCTCACGACCAATCGGTCGATGGATCGAATTTGCCGACTTTTCAGACCCTGAGAAAGATGTCGTTGATTAGGCGAGAATTTTGTTCTACTTCATAATAACAAAGAACACCAGCATGACCACAACAACCATTGGTCTCCTCAAGTCAAGTCAGACTTGTGGAGCTGGAAGGCTCCCAAAATAGTAGTTTTATGACTTTGTTCTTTCTAGTAATCCTAGAGAATCGCTCGTGAGTGAGGATTCGATCCTGATGATGCTGGTTTAAGCTCGTTGGGTGGCGCTTTAGCTTATGGGGCGTTCAAATCGACATCATGTGTTTTCACTCCACTCATATTTTGAGCTCTGTTCGACTGATTAATGATCGAAATGCTCTAAAAACTCAAAGATCAGTGAGCCATAAATGCCTTGAGGTCTTCACTAATCAACCCACATTATTGTGCCAAGGAGGGCATGAAGGCCCTGCTGACTACGTTGTCTTGAGTTGGTCGGCTCAAGAGAATAAAAGGAACCAACCTATTCATTTGTCGGCAAACTAAACTAAGTTTGATGATTGTTTAGTAGGCAAGACTCGAAGCTCTTCATTGTTTTGACAACCGAAGCCAAAGACTTTCTATTCATTATCATTATGGGTTTATGAGTTCAAGCTTTAGCTTCTTTTGGACCCACACATGTAGCCTTACAGACTATTACCGAAATAACGATGAAAATGAGGAAAATTGAGTTCACTCCTCGTTTTATTTTTCAGATGAACTGAGGTATTTCAAATTATTATGACATCTTTTGAAGTATGTTGCCAAAACTAACAGTACTCCTGGCCTTAATAATTAAGACAAAAGTTCCTAAAGTGAAAAAGGTTTCTATTGATCATTTTTGTTAGTCAGCAATCCATGTGGGAAAGAAACCAAGACACAAATATCTTTTGCATGTAATGGCGATTGTATTAATCAGGTTTTTAATGCGTGGCGTTACGATTCCTAAAACAACAGGCATTCCTGGACATTTGACAAAGCAAATAGGTAGCTTAAATATTATAGTTACCCATGGATCACTCACAGAAATGCAGGATTAATACATCAATAGGCCCGCCGAGTTGTCGTAAACTTGTTTGAGGCTCTTGAATTATAATCGAGTAGTCTTATTTGTCATTGAATAGATCAATCGCGACCTAAGTACCTCCATAGCTTCACAACATGACGAAGCTTCTTTACTATGTAAGTGTGGTCAAAAGAGTCAAGGTCAAAAGATCTATGAATACCCTAATATAGGCGTTTGCTGCAGGACTGGCCCCATACGGTTTTCTAATCAAAGAAATTAGTTGCCATCAATCGAAAATATTTGTGATTGTAACGCTCACAATGTTCATTTTGGGGCACAAATTTGATTAATCTTTGTTCCCAATCCAGCCATTTCCCCATTAAAGGTTCCCCGTTTCAAAGGCCTCCCCCCCCTCCCAATTTGTGTTAAATGGTTCGACCTTCTCAACTTCATTGAGCCGATAATTGTCGAGGCTCGGAGTGGTTTGACCAGGTTCCGGGCTCGTATTCTTGGTTTGTTTTTTGTTTGTGCATGTGACTCTCCTCAAAAGGCTTCGACTGGGCAATCAATCAGTCTTCTTGGATCGGTTTCACGTAAAACAAGAACTCTCTCATTCTCTCCCCAAAACCGAAGGCCAATATGAAGAGCAATTGTTGGGACAAAGAAGGCTTGAAATCCTTTGAAGACGAAGACGAAACAGTTCTTCTCAAAGAGCATGCTTTGGCTTATGCCGATGGAACCTCGATCCACGGGATCAAGTATACTTGTGAGCCTGGAAGGACACTCCTTGAAAAGTAAATCAAAAAGGAGTTTTATTGGTCAATTCAAAACCTCAGTTATCTAAATTCCACATTTTTAGATTCATTTGGATCACGTTGTGTATATGTAGCATTGTGCTATGTTGCTTTTTGATACAGCCTATTTATTCCAAATGGAGAACTGATCCCACTTTCACCACAATCGCCAGCACTGATTATCCCGTGTGGAATTTGGATTTCCCAGCTTTCACCATCTGTCCAAATGTCCGAGTGGATCCACCAAGGCTCAAAAACTTGTTCAGGCAAAAATCGTGAGTAGCTCAGTGCACACTGTTGAGAGATAAAAATTCATGCACTGCTCGATTTTTTTTTTCAGATGGAACGCTAGTTTAATAGCCTTAGATATGACTGCCAAAGAACTTGCACAAAACATCCAACGTCTGCTGACGATGTACATAAAATATCAAGAAGTCATAATTACGGACGATGACATCAAGAGCCTCGACCAATATGAATCACAGATCCTGGAGAGGCACTTGCAAAACTTCAGTACCATTTTAAAGGAGGTATTAATATGTATATTAAAAAGGAAGTCAATGTATTTCAAGGTGTGTTTTGTTAATAATTCTCCAGGGATGTCTCAACACTACAGTGGTTCTTGAATTATCCTTTTATGAACCTCAAGTCCCTCTTTTGGGTCCTGAAATCTCAGACCTCAGTCTCGCACCTTTCATTTTGATTTGATTTGGCACGGTCGATGGGGCCCTGGGGGCTTCCGTTTATTTTTTTTAGAAGCACCACCATTCGATAAATCAAATTTTTCTAAAGTATAGTCTCTGTACATAAGCTGCCTTTCAAACACAGCTTACGTACTACAGAGCATTGCCATTTAAACTATATTTTGATGTACTGGAGCTATTTGAATTAGTGCACCTAACATCCGAGCTTGACCCGTATCCAAGATATCTAAGATCCGTATCTAACAACTATACTACTAGGGCAGGGGTGTGCAAACCCTGGCCCCCGGGCCAAATTGGGTATTGCCCGCGAGCTTATCTCGCGTAGCCCACGAGAGGATCTGTCATTCTCAATAGGCTGTGGCCCGCAGTTGCGGTAGGTAGATTGTAGAATTTTATACTAGAAATTATTTGCCGTTTTGATGGCGTGGCCCGCGAGCGCCAATGGTCCGGCCAATATGTCCTACTGGTAAATAAGTTTGCACACCCCTGTACTAGAGTATTGGTGCGTTCTAAATTTCATTGATTCGCTCGGAGGTATTAGAACTTATGATAAAATCTTGGGGTCTCCCTGATTCCATGAATTATTGTTGCCTTGACAGCATTATTTTTCTAATATTTTATGATAATCTTGTCTTTTAGGTAATGCCGTCGTGCAGTGAATCAATTATCAATTGCTATTGGCAAGGAGTTGAGACCAATTGTGGCGAATTATTTACAGTCCAAAGCACCGACAATGGTTTTTGCTGCTCTTTCAACGTTATTAGACAGGAGGCTCTCTTGTAAGTACTTCATAAATTGCAAGAAACTAAAAAGAGACAGTCAAAATATTATTTCTTGAAAAACAATTTTGCAAATATATGACACAATTTCACCATTCAAAGTGAGTTATTGACGTCATTGAGTAAATAATTGCTTTTTAGACAAAAGCGTTAAAAGGGACTCGAGTGTGATTCAAAGATAACATACTTTTCAAAAATAGGTAAAAATTTAAGCTCATCCATATTTGCTGGGGCAATTTTTCCAAAAAATCAGAACCCTTTATATTGGCAACAGCCCTATTACCTTTATGTTAAAAAATAACATTTTTTTTTAGGTGTGGGGAAGTACATACGGCTAATAATCGGCCCACTCAAAAACTATAAACAAAAAAAGAAAGATTATTAACTCGTCATTTCATATTTTTGATACCCGAGGATTGGAAAATGGCAGTTTGCTTTATTGTTTTAGAAATATTCTCAAACAAAAGGATAAAAAATGGAAAAGCTTGGGTGGAATTAGAAGAAATGAGGGCCTTTACAGCGTTTAATGGGATTTAGCAAAAGAATTTAAAAGTTCTAGCGATCACGTTTGGTTTGACTTGGCATGACATGTTTAGTTCGTTGAAATTCAAAAGTCAAAACTACAGAAGCTCGTGTGAAAGAAGCGTCGTCAGAACACTAGCGACAGTGGCTTTATCATGAAGCTTTAAAAAGCCAAACAATCCAAGAAGAGCAAAAGAATAAAATGGCAAATGAGAGCCTTTGGCCCAAAAATATCCATGGAAGGCCTTGAATTCATGTTATTTTGTGATCCAATGACCGGATCAATTTTTTACTGGCATGATCTATGTTAATAGATAACAAAATCGACTTTCGTTTTAACTGAAACTTCCTGGTTGACAGTGGTGACAACCACGGCAAACATTTGAAGCTTCGAAAAAGTCAAACAACTTGACTTTGTCGACGCTTCTTTCTCATGAGCTTCTTTAGTCAAAACAAAGGCTTTGAGACAGAGGTTTTGTGTGGCACCCTGGAGGAATAAAGAGCTCATATAATTACAAGCGTTTGAATATTGTCCAAATGCTGAGCTCCTGAAGAAAAACCAAAATCACTGAAACGGCCTGTTTTGATGGCAAAAGAATGACGACGTTTGAGTCAAAATCTGTCTCAAAGCCTTCGTTTTGACTAGTTATTAAAATTCAATGAAATTCAAAAAGAAAGATTATATATACAAATCAAACTTTATTTTTCTCGTTTTGTTTTCTCGACTAAACTCAATTTAATTATTTAATTTTAGTGGCAGTAATGATGAGTCCAATGAAGATAGGTTTTTTGAATATTATTCGTCGGGAGATTATCTTGATGATCTCGATGATGACGATGATGATTATGATGATGATGATGATGAAGGATCTGGACCTTACGACTACAACGATAACTACGATCCCTACGAGTATTACTCGAACTACCTAAATGATGACGACTCAGGTATGAACTCAAAAATAAAGAAAGAAACCCAAAATTTGATAAATCATGGTCTTCGCAACCAAAAGCTCGGAATGGGATTTTGAAACAACATTAAAGTAGGATTTAGTACAATGACAATGAGACATTCCTTACTTAGTACATTGAAAGACGTAAAACAGAGTAAATGGCATAGCTTTTATTGATGTGCACATTACAACTTAGTGTGAATTTCTTGTGCATTTGTCGTTCCATGACGAACAAACTGTGTGCTTGACGAACAAACAAAAAGCTGGAAACCACTCAGAACGAACTGATCAAGATGATCTAGAAGGAATACCCATTGAATTTCTAGATGATGTTGGCGACGATGACGAGGTAACTGAACCTGAGGTCTCTCCAACAACGACTGAATCTACAACCTCAACGACTGGTTCACCTTCAGACACAAATTCTCAGTTGCCTCCGGGACAATCTTCCTCCGCCACAACGACATTATCAGCAGCAGCAGCAACAACGACGACGACAACAACAACTACAACAACTACAACTGCTAGTAATGAACCTGATCCTGATGAGCCCAATGAGCAGGATCCTGTATCATCGGGGGATGGCTCTGATCCAATCGAGGGAGGTTCCAGAAAGAAACGGTCGGCTCATTCAGACAAGAAAAAGACCATTCTGGCCTCAAAGCTCCGAAAGACGAATAGCGCTAGCAGCCGATTGGGTTTATCTTTGGTTCTTGATCCCATGCTTCAGAAATATTCCGACCTAGAAGCGATCAAAACCAACAACTACAGAGGATTTAAGGTGAACTTGGATATATCATTTCTAAATTTTGGTTAATTGAACATTATATTTGTCCATTAAATGTAGGCGTTGATACATGGCTCGTACGAATACCCAGAGGTGATGAATAAAGGATTCGCAATAGGGGATGCGGAAGAGATATTTGTTGGTGTGTCAGCCCAACTGACCTCGAGGTAAATCATGTCTTATGATCTGTTATCCAAAGAAAAAATCAAAACTGGAAGTAAATATTGTACATGAAGGAAAGCACACGAAGTAACTTCCTCTCATTTTTCGTTTTTTGCGAAATAGACGCCTCATCTTTTTTACCAGATGATTGCAAAGCAATAAAAAAAAATCTTGGTTGAAAAATTCTAAACATAAGGAGGAATGTTCCTCACTCAAGAAATCTTATGGAACAATTTTAAAATAATGTAATTTTCACCGTGATGTTTTATGTATGATCAAACTGTGAACGATGTTTGATTGGAACATGAAAAGTAAAAAAAATAGTAAACAGAAGTGTATCTGTCTGGCTTTGTCTTGTCACGAAACCATAACGTGGGAGGAATTCTTGCCCAACAAACATATGTATTTTTCTAGCACTGACGGAGTCAAAGAGATGAAGATCGATCGCCGAAAGTGCGTCAAAGCGGAGGAAGAGCCCGATGTTCTCAAGGAGAATAACATCATCATGGATGTCTACAAACATTATGAGAGGAAGTCATGTTTTTTGGAATGCCGAGCTAGAGAAATCCAACGAATTTGTAATTGTCTGCCCTATCACTATCCTAATTTTGGCAAATTTTGGAAAAAGGACACCACTTGCAATTTGAAGGGCCTAAGATGCATTGCCAACATAACAGGTAAATACAAACACAAAAGTGTAGCGTTGTTTGAAGACCAAAGATTGTACGGGTTGCATTTGCAGCTAGAATGAACGCTGTGACTCCATCAGGTGAAAGTGCATTCAACACAGGAAGCCAGAAATTTATTGATGGACCCAAATGCAATTGTCCAAACTCTTGTGACAGCACTGAATACAGAGAGGACATCTCCAAAGTCAGAGTCGATCCTTATTCGACTTTCTTCGAAAACCTACTTAAAACCAATGGGTCGACATTATTCAGGAGGAAGAAGACCTATGACGACCTCGTGGCACTCTTGCGGAATAAGATAAATAACAAAACCAGTAAACCCGAAGAACTGATCATGAAAGTCACCGAGAATTATCAGGCAATTCGCAATAGCTATTCCCTGATCCACATTTACTTCAAAGACTTGGGCGGTGTCAAATACTCGAGGGAGGAGCTTTACGGAATCATGGATCTGATTGGTAAGAGGGTGAATGGTTTGGGTATGTCTTTAAACCTAATAAGAATGCGGGCTCTAAAGAAGCTTGCAATACAAATAGATGATGCGATTCAAGTAAATTTGAAATTTTTAAGGCCGTTGATAGCACTAGACTAAGAGGTATACAATGTTTAGTTGCAACAAAAACATTTAACTTTTCGAATGAGGTGAGGCTTTTTCCATTGCTACAATATTCAAAAAATGTCTTCAAGCTTTCTTGTGCGATCCAAATCTATGAACAAATTATGTGACATGTTTTTGACACGATTTCATTGCTGGTTCACAATGTAGATCAAATCAAGAGAAAAGGTTCATGCGTGTCAAGTAAGTTTTCAAGTAAACTAATCAAGGTGCTAATGCCATGTGCGCATGATTAATGACTGATTGATTTGAGAGTCCTCTAATTTTGAGTGTTTTTTTGTGTTTTCAGGGGCAATGGGAGGGATTATCGGACTTTGTATGGGATTCAGTCTTCTGAGTGGAGCGGAACTTTTGTATTTCTTCACCCTGAGATTCTGGATCGATTTGAGGCGCAAGAAAAACCAGATGAAGGCCAAAAACTAGCATCAAGTGGTTATGTTCCTTTGAGTTTATGATTGATTTTTTGATATCTGTCAATCTAAACTTCTGAAATACATTTCCTTTCAACTCGAAAATGTTATAAAACCATTAGCCTGTTAACCAATTTGTCTTTAATTGTCCATTTATCTTTTAAATATTAAAGCAATGGAACGTTCCAATTCATGTCCTGGACAGTAAACTCTTTACTAACGACCTTTGTTTCAATGACATTGTGGTGGCCTAACGACTCTTGTGTAATTTATTGGCCTCTAATGGATTACTTTAAAGATCTTTCCATTGCTCTTTGAAGGATATTCAACAGTAACAGAGTTATAACTTTGGTCAGTTGGACGAGGATTGTTTTTCAATGATGAACTTGAATCAGACTTTGAAAGCCAAGGACTTTCCGGAGTCAAATCCGGACGAAGTCACCCAATTCGTGAAGATCTGTGCCGAGTTTTCAGAGAATTCCTCAATTCATGGGATGAAACAGTTGGCAAAAGAAAAGAGATCTCCAGTTGAGAGGTACGGATTCCCATATATTTTATCAACCCCGCCTAATAAAAACATATTGGCTTAAATTGTCAATAAGTGCCTAGTCGTATTTTAAAGTCAAAAAAGTACACCTTGAATATACTATAAGACAATATTGTATACTTATGCACTTAAACATTGAGCGAATAAGGTGGGTTTGTACCAATTTTTATTTCAATTCAAAAATTATTCGCCTTTAGATAAATCAGTCCTCTCTCTTTTTGCAAGATCTTGAATTTTAAATGCAAATTATATTCCAAGGCATACATAGCTCATCGATGGAAAGGCTTTTTTTACTTCTATAATATAATTTCTTTTATTGACATTAAACGACTCTGTCACTAATTTTCTACACGTAACGTTTATGACAATTCCGAAAGAATATGCTGGGCTCTTTTGATCCTCTTGGGATTGTTTGGATCCATTGTGGGCATTATTATTGTGTGGAAGCATTGGTCGAATTCACCCACAATCATCGTTCTGGACGAGGATCAGACTATGGGCGACGTTCCCTTTCCTGGTGTGACCGTGTGCACCGATTTGAGGGTGGAAGGCACTGGATTACAAGGCGTTCGTACACAGCCAGGGTGAGCACAAGCACTAAATGTCTAATGAAAATTGTCTCAAACTTCAGGCTTCATTTCTCGTAACAAAAGACAGGAAAAAGCCTTTCTCATTCTTCTGATTGTGATTCTTGAATTGACAGAAGGAAATGGTTGCGAGATATTTGACTAAAAAACATTGAAAGATGAAATATTTTGGAAAAAACAATAAAAGGAAACAAGTAACAAAAACTCACAACATTTGAGTGAAATGAACTGTTTTCAAAATCATTCTCTTTCAAACAGGAAAGAATTTGTTTCGACTCCATTTTATGAGTGCTTCTCGAACGAAAAATGTCATCTTTATTTCAGCTTTAGTGAGGGTATTCAGGACTTGTTCAATGATCTGCACACATCGGCTGTGGTTCCAACGCTAGTCGATGCATCCTCGGTTTTTATTTCATTAATGGACCCGGACGCTACACTCTATAAATTTCAATTCGAGCGAATTTTCGCTTACCCGGAGATCAATCAAAAAGACATTGCACAAGTTTTAGCTTTGGTGGGTATTCTGTCAAATTAATACGAGTTTCAACTATTGCTAAGAAATGGAACAACCTTTGCCGAAACGTAAAAAATTGACCATTTCTCCATTTGCATCTTATCTTTAGCAGAAAGTCGTGTTGAACATGAATAATATTAAAAAAGATAACTTATCTGTAAAATAGAACAATGCTGAGATGCTTATCGTTTTAAGCGCTTGAATATTTCGAATTTAAAAAAAGCGAAAAAAACATGACGCAGGAGAATCAGGATCACTTTTGAATATTCGTCGTAGGGTGTGCCTCAATGCAATAACATCATTCTCGATTGTGTTTGGAGAGGGAAGCATCATTCCAATTGCATGGAATTATTCAAAGTGAGGTTAACTGACTCGGGCTATTGCTGTTCCTTTAACACGAAGCTCCCCGATGAAGTGATGTGAGTAAAATCGAGTTTTTTTTTCTGCCTGAGCGAAAAATCTTACTATACGTTTTATGCGTTTTTGTTTTGCAGAAATGTTCCACAACTGGTAGATTTAGACACTGTTCAAAGTAAGTATCAAATAAGATATTCCAAATTGTTGGCAGTGTGTCTAATGGCTTTTGGAATTCACAGATGAAACCAAGATTGGGAATCCTTTTGTGTCCAACACCATTTTCGAGAGTTTTGTCAATGCTGAGAATGGGATTGGGCCCTTTGCCGCAGGAAAAGATCTGGATTACTACAACACCTACTATGACGATCCAGATATGGACTATTTTCTATTTACCTTTGAATATGGCTCAAATGATGTGTTAGATTATAGCCATCCGTGGCCGATTAGAGACGACCTAGAGGAGTTCCGACACGAAATCGAAGAGTGCCAAGCTCAATTGAAGGCTCTCCAAAAGGCCAATCCCAAAGCCACCAAGAAAGAGCTTCAATTTCGAATGTCTTACGTTATTGAAGATGATGATGGTGTGAAGATAATCACTGGGAACGAGATCCTCTTCAGTATTGATGACTTGACGTGTTTCAACTACTATGACATTACAAACTCTACCATTCGGCAACAGTACCAAGAATGCAATGCCCAACTCGCTGCAGTATTTGCTGCCAATCCCAAACTGAAGAGACATCATCTCTCGTTTCAAGACGTTTATGCCATGAAACAGGGTGACCACATTATCAACATCAAGGCCGACGATGTATTGTTTGATATTGGCCAAGTCGATTGCCGACATTTTACCTTTCCCTTCTTTGGATCCTATGGGGATGGTGGTTATTATCAATACGGTTCACCTTCTTACTATTACCATTATACCCCTCCCGGTGCTGATGATCACAACACAAACTATCCGTTGCAGTACAGGTGAATCAAATGAAAATGTCTCCACAATTTGAAGTGCAGTTTTTAAGGACTACTTGAAATTAACATGACGAAAGATAAATTAACTTTTTATTTGATATTTCGATATAGTTAGTGGATTGGAAGATCCGCGAGTGTTTGGCAAGAGCCTGTCCAATAGAATTAGACCCTTTGCCGATTTGTTGTATTAGTTTTCACTCAAATCAACATTAATTTTCCATCAGGCGTTACTACAAAGGACTGAAAGTTTTTTTCACCATTTGGACGTGCCATATTCAGTCAGGTGCGCACTTTAATCAAACGCATACTTTAATAGAATGTTACCAGCATTGGTTGAAGCATCAAGAAAATCAACAAAAGGAATAACCTATTGGACAAGAAATGGTTCGTAGTAGAGCTCTATATCTTATATAGAACTCTAGTTCGTAGTAATTATCAGTAAGAGTTAAGTAGATGAGGCATGGCGTACTGCGTCGGTTTTTCGTGCAGATGGCTGGGGTTTGATCCCGGTTGATTGTCACCCTCCACACTCAACTCTTTTGGAGTCAACTTTAGCGATGAACCGTCTTTCCATGCAAACAACTACCAATATTGTACACCATGGGCAGCCAAAAGGTGGCAAGGAGCGGGAATATTCCTTCATGGCACACCCTTTATCAGTCATGTACTGACTCCTTAACAAACAAAATTAGAGTTCAAAAATGCCCCTTTTAGACTCTCGCAATTCAAGACTTGAAGTGCATACTAATACTAAGTGACCTTTTGTATTTAGTATCCGAAGTTTGGCATTTCATTTTTTATTTCATTGTGTAGCATTTACACTTGGAAAGTTGCTTACTTCAAAAAGACCAAGTTTGCTTTTGTTGTCCTTCTCCTTTTTTAGACTCCTACTCACTTTACCCTTGCTCCTTATTGTAGAGAGTGACTGATATTGAAGCTAAAGTTGACATTTTAGATCTGTATTAACTCAAAAGGAGGCAAAAATCATGAAGTCCCCAAAAGCTTAAACTTTTTCTTCATACACTAAATAACAACATGCAGTTGACTGCTACCAATTTCAATTAATTGGAGATGTATGAGAGGCATCCAAAGTTAGCAAAGTGAAGAGCAAGAATTTCTCCATATCTGTACTCCAGATAGGATTTTTGCCACCTGAGAGCGCTCTTTGAGAGAGTCAATACAAAAAGGATACTCTCTTTTTGTGTATATCAGACAACTCGACAAGTTAAGTCTTTAGTGTGGAATCAATTTTTGTTTGTGTAAAAACGCAAATGACTATCAAACTTTGTCTCAAGGTTTGGCGTTTAGCTTTTCTTAAAGTTTTGGTTTTTTGAAAATAAAAACGAACCACAAACAGAGATAAGAATCCCGAAATTGAAATTGCCCGATCACACGAAAGGAGACGAATGAAATCCAAATAAAGACGCAAAAAGACGAAAAAGTTTAGTCGTCAAAAGTTCCAGTACCAAGTCACTCCCCCAAACATTCGGGACTCACTCAGGAATGTGCGATCGTGCATGTGGCTCCTCTTTGCTATTATTTATTACTCACTAATACGCATGTTTTCCATTCCACTCTGACAACTTGTGAAGTGCATATACAAACTAAAGTAAAATTGCTATATTCTTATTCATTGAAGCGAAAAAAATATATCTGAACGTGGGATATGAGAAGCGTCATTCTTTACAAGTTGCACTAAACAGAGCAAAAGCGCAACGGAGAGAAGGAATTGCCACAGGGTGCCATTTTTTTTGTTTTGGAGGGGGGGGGAATTTTTCAATACCGCTACAAGGAATGGGATTCCCTATAAGGAGAGTTAATCATTAATATAGTTTCAATAATCAATGTTTTAAATGAAATTTGATCTACCAATGAGTTACTGTTGGCAGATCTATACAACCCTTGTATAGTGGGTTGGTCAGGAATAGTATTTAAGAATTTGT
>CM021317.1:12957196-13006447 GCA_010645155.1 Tigriopus japonicus
AACCCTTGTATAGTGGGTTGGGCACGAATAGTTTTTAAAAATTTGTCCAATCCTGCTTTAAATGCTGTTAGAGGATCAGCTCCTACATATTCCCGACGAAGGCAAATAGGCAACAAATTGAACAATGAAGGAGCCCGATAAAGAAGAGAGGAGCACTTCATTGTTCGAACTAGCCTTGATTCCTTAGGATTTGGAGGTGTTCTCAAAGCGCACGTAAAACCTCTACGATCGCTACAACTGATCTCAAATCCTGAGTTGGGACAGAGCCCATCAATGCTCTTGAAAACATACAGTATCAGACACCTTTCAAACCTTCTCTGAGTACTGTACAGCTCTAACTTCTTGAGCCTCTCCCAATACGAGAGCTCTCTCATTCCTGTGATGTTCCTAGTAAAACATCTTTGGACCTGCTCGACCTTCGAAATGAAAAAAATGAGGGACATTTCTATTAGAAAGTACTTAATTGTGAATGGCTATGCAATCATATCTGATCAGCAAGAGAAATCGTAATATATTTTGTTTGTTTCAATACTTCAATCGAATTCTCACAAAGTAATGGTAACGATGTAAAAACTGCAAAATTTTACCCTTTACAATTACTGTTGTCCAAAATGTAATTCCAGTACTCAATCATTAAAAAATTTAATTAATTACAATAATGCCATGATAAGTCCTGGAGTCTTACATGTAGTTTCAATACTTGAGACTGAAAAGAAAGAAACCCAAATCATCTCAAAAATGTATTTTTCAGATTGATTGTCTGCAATTGACATGATGTCACATATTTTTTCTTCAGACTAATTCTGTTTGCTTCTTATTTACTACAATAGTGTTCCCAGAAAGGACAACAAGGAGACACGAGTTTCGAATATTCAAGAAGTAGAATCACCTTTTGCGAAATGTGTGAGCCAGTTGAAAAGAATGTACCAGGCAAATCTTCAAGTTCCACGCAAAGACTTATTCAATCAAACCGAGTACCGCATTCGCACAAAGGCCTATGGGAACATTGTTATCCTTCCGAAAGAGAACGTGCTTTTTAACCCCGAGTCGCTGACTTGTCCACAACCAATCTCAAGCCAAAATGATCAAATGAATGACGATGGTCAAATTGATTCTTCTGCCTCTCACCAATCGAGGAAACTGCAGGCATCGGATTACTACTACGTACCGGACCCCGGCTCCAATGAAGATTATTCAGGTTCGTCTTTGTCGAATATGTACACGAATGATTTGTCGAAGGATTACAAACGTTTCGTTGTCGAACTTATTTAGTGACGAACTGTCTTCATAACAATTTTCATTGACCGTCAAAACATGTTGTTGTCGCCCTGACATCTTGGGTTGGTTGGTCATGCAAAAAAATCGCTGAATCAAACACAAGAACAAAAGACTTCTGGTTTGAATGATTGTTATATTTATGTAAAGAAGCACAAATTTGCTACACAAGAACAACCTGCTCAAAAAGGTCTAAGTATGAAATACCTGAATGGTTTATCATATAGTAGCAAGCGCTCTGGTTTCCTGAAGCATTACCAGAGGGCTCTCAGAATATGGCTGTATTATGGGCTCGGGGTGATCAATTCGGACGTTTAGGCAAGTCTTAATTTTTTTTGAGAAACGTATTTTTCCTCAGTTTTTGGTGAAAACAACTGAGATTTTTTTTGATGAAATTATAATTTTTGGAGATAATATGGGCAATTTTGCTGTTCAAAAGTATTTTTTGGCGTGATTTTTACGCTTTAGAGACATGATTGAAACTTCTGAGACGGTCAAATGTTTTTCCACGTCTTTTATCTTTGTTCCTAAACCTTAATTGTCAATAATCATTTGTAGATAAAACAAAGTCGGAAGAAGTTCTTGACATTGTCGATTTATTTATTGTTAGTTAGATACCAGATTCATTGAATTCGATATGAAAAATATATTCTAGTCTTGTTTTCTTGCTTGTTGCCTGCTTTTTGTTGCCTGCTTCCTTGCTTTGGAGGTTACTGCCTTCAAAGTCTTGGTCTGTCTGTTTGGTTAGGCGTTTGGCTCTTGGAATAACGGGAAAATTTATAAAAACATATCTGAAATTGCCATTGATGTTAGATGAAAAAAATGGCCAGGGAAGTCGAATCCTTTTGCGCTTTTAATTGTTTTAAGCTGTAGTGTTTCTTCTCATGATTTTTTTCATGGTGGCCATCTCTATACTTCTCTTTGATTTGAGTACAATTTATTTAACTAAAATGACCTTGAGAACTTTCAAAAGAAAGTTGAAATCTTGCAAAATACAAATGCTTTGACATAAGAAATTCAATGATGCTATGTCTATCGCAATAAATATCATTTTCATTAAGAAATCTAACGGCAGGAATTCCAAAAGGTGGAAATCTGTGGAATTTGTGATAAATCATATAAAAATGACCTCAAATTGGGGCATTTCAATGCCTCAGAAAAAAATCAGTCAATTTTTTGCTCAACATTTCAATTTTAAATAAAGCTTTGACTCAAAAGTGATAAATTTAAAATCTGGTCTCTAATAATCAATGTCATGCGTTTCAACAAAAATTCTCTATTACAACTTTCATTTTTGTTAGAGCTGCCCTTCAATGAGTTGAGGCTTGTGATCCATCGTGGAATACTTCCCGATTTAAGCAACATTTACGGCGAAGGTTTCGATTTTGTTACTCTTCCAACGTGGGAACATGCTCGGGTAAGTGAAAGGGACTTGACATGGAGCATTTGCATCGACATTCACTATTCAAATAATACACATGTAGATCTCAATTCATGCACCGGATGAAATTCCTCAAATGCAAGGTGGATCCAGTTTTGCCTTGATTCGGGGTCAAGATCACGAATTTCGTGTGGGAGCCAAAATCACTCATGCGTAAGGAAGGGGTTGTCTCTTTCTGTTAAAAGTGTTTTTGTTTCGGTAAAGTCGCTAATTTTCAATAAAATATTTTCTCCTGAATAGGAGTGGACCACTCATGAGCTCAGCCTTCGAAAGTCGACATTGTGTTTTAGACAGCGACACAGAAGAAGACCTCAAGCCTTTTGGCGTTTCAAAATATGGCTTGAAACGCTATTCGACATCGGGATGTCTTTTGGGTTGTTGGGCCACCAAAGCATCCGAGATTTGTGATATCCCTGTGCCATTTTTTCCACTGTATGAAGGGGTTAGACCTGGGCCAGAGGAGGATCTCCAGAGCGCATATCTGTGTCTAAATGCCAACAGTAGGATATATGTTTGACTAATATTGGACAAGCAGCTAAACCCAAAGTTAACTATGAACTTGTTTGCAGAAACCCAAATATTCTCGCTTTTGGTGGAAGGACTCAGAGAGGTTTGTCATTGTCCGCCGGCTTGTGAGGAGACTCTCTATGACCTCGAACTAAGGGAATCGGCAATTGATGCAAACAAAGAGATTTTCTCAGATCTGGAAGAGTCAAATCCGAGATTCCAAACTTTTGGAGATCTCGACCGAGACGCCCGTTCCCTAAGGATTGCAAACCTGATTAAGTTCGTCAATCAGCGGTATGATCGCTTGAAAGAGGATCTCTCGATTGTTCGCATTGCCATGGAACCGTCCAAAGTGGAAAAGCGGATTCGACGAAAGGTTCTTACCCTTTGGGAAATCTTAGGTGAGGGGTCAAAATTCAAGCACTCAGTCATGCATGTTCTACTCAACTTTGGGAAGCACCTTTGATTGAATTTGTGTCATTACAGGCATCATCGGAGGCTTGGCAGCCCTGTTTCTGGGCTTCAGCGTGATGGCGTGTTGCGAGATGATCTATTACTTCGCATTTAGGATGATGATCAAGTTGAAGAAACCGAAGAAGGCACAAGTGAAAATAATAATGCCTTGAGGGGTATTTGCATTTTGAAAGCTCAATTGGAGACTTACCTACTCAACTTACCCTCACTTTTCGGGACAACATAAGCACGTGTGTGATGTTCGATTCATTCTGATTGTTAATAAAATTGGTATTTTCTTTTTAAAAGTATTTCTCTCGTCGGAAGCCATGATCTTGGTACTTCTCGTACTTGTCCTTGAGAAGCAAACGTATTGCTCATTCAGTCTTCTCGCATACTGTAGAGCGTAAAAGCGGTAAAATTAGTAACCCAACTATATCCATTAATCTGTTGTTGCTTGGGGCGGGTTTGATCTCCTACTATAATAATATGTACGCATTAATTGCACCCTAGGACTGGTATACTTTGGTGGAGTGACTTGACATTCGTGATTGACCCAAGGCGATCCTCAAAGAATCTAGACGAACCGACGACTCCTCCGACGATTTCAAACCAACGCTTCCCCGATCGATTGACTAGCATACATGTACCGGTACTTGAGAATGGTCTCTTAGAAAGTTCTAGATACAGTAGACATCCCGGTAAATTTCAACGTTGCATTCATAACTGAAAACTTGAAGAAAATAGGCATTAGACGGATAAATTCGTGTGTAGATAGATAGAAAGGCGAGTGGGTCATTCCCGCCATCATCCACCTGAATAAAAACGAATCCGTGCTTCCTTTTACGACCCATACTGAACGAGTCTAAACGAATCGTGGCATCTGAGCTCTCTGGGTTGGGTGGTTATAATGGCCAGAGGCTTGAATTGTCGTAGATTTAAATTATGGTCGCTAAAATGACCTCGTGGGCTTCTCCGAATATGGGAATAAGCTGCAATAAACCGCTCTATCAATTGGCAAGATCTCGTTGATATCAAACCTTATTGGAGACGCCCCGTTTAATCGGATCAACAACATCTAGCACATTCAAGTTGTTCTTCAAAAGTGGCTCAAATGGAGCGCCCATTCTCCTCCTCATTCACCTCATTTTAGTATTGGCATTAGCCTGGCGTTCTCGGTTAAGGCAAATTTTGAAACACGATAAACCTGGCCACCGATTTTGACCAGGGCATCATTCCGTCTGTGTGTGAATGCGAGTTTGTGCTGAAAAGACGAGCAGACCACCTAAGGCTTGGGAAAGACAAGCAATTGACACGTGACACTTGCTCAAGTCCGCTCGCATAGCTCTATGATTATTTGTGTTCGTTCGTTCATTTCTTCGCTCGGTCAACCTCAAGTTTAGGTTTCCGTGGCTCGCTTTAAGGAACGCAAAAGGTTTTCTCTGGCCAAGTTTCGAGATTTTCCTCGTGTCGGAAATGGGCTGGACGGACCCTGAAGGTGCAAGAGAATCTTGCCCAACCGCCACCTGGGGGTGGTAATAATTTTCACAATTTAACGACTCCAGATCTGGCTAGTGAGGTTGAGCTATGACTGGACTTGGACCTCAAGAGCACTGCCAAAGAGAACTATGGCATGGTTTTCAAAAAAAAAAAGATGGAGACACCTCAATATCTATGGGCCCGTCCATCCTATAAATAGCCTTTTGAGTCGCTTGACCTAAATTGCTCCCTCCTTGTCCTCCTCCTCCTCCTTCTATTCGTCCTCAAATGGATCTTTAGCATCTACTTTGATCTTTGAAGCAGCAGAAAAAGGAGACGGACGGGTAGAAGCCAATTGGAAATAACATTCGGTTTTATTGAATGCCCATTTCATTTTGGTATGGGTCCCATTGTAAGCAATTCTCCGGGGCGAAAATGGCACTTGGATCTGACGAAAACTCCCGTTCAGGAATCTCTCATTCTTTTGTTTCGCCGCTAAATTTTCCTCTCCGTTTGACAAGGATCACCAGATAGCCATCCTTAAATTGATCGAAGGTGATGATTGGGGTCTCCACAAGAAGACAAGCTGGAATCAATCTGTCCCTCTTGTTTTCCGAGAGTGCTTGCGTGCCTTCTTGGCCCATCTCAATTTAACGGTGAGCGAGTAACAAAAAGATCGAATCTGCACTCCAAAAGCCTGCTCCATTTGATCATTCTCCAATTGAAGGGTAGAACTGACGACGGGAGATGTCTTTAATTAAACATTTAATGGACCCAAATGACAAATGATGATTCCTTAATAGATGTTGACCACCAACTTCCGCATCAAAGGGCCCCGCTAGCGTTAAATATGAGTACAACTTAACCGCACGAGCTTCAATATGCGGAGGTAAGACGTTCATTTTTTTTGTCCGTAACTTGTGGTTTTGTTCCAATTTATGGAACTAATTCAGTTTCTCCTCCTTAAAGCGCAAATGAACGAGGAGACCGACCAACATATTCACCGTCGCTTCAAGAACTTGGTAAAATTCATTTCAGGAGACTTATTATTGTGGGGATAGTAGCATGCTTCAAGGGTGAAACAATTTCCACTCTGCCTTTTAACATGAACATTATGACTTGTCACCGAACACGAATTCTGAATCTGGCCTTGGCAGCCAACTACCAATAAACATAACATCCCTTGGAAAAATCAGTAAAAACACGACACTCAAAATGCCAACAACATTTTTCTACGTGCTTCATCATCACCCAATCAGTCATCGGCATATTCTGTGGCATCTCTCATGAAACGTGAGGCATGATTACAAGATTTGGAATTCGACCCTCTTTCAGAATTTTTCTACGCAATAACAACTAAGTATTCATGGGCTTCGAGGCATAATTTGGCACAGCTTGGCTCATTTGCATTCAGATACTATTTAATGTTGCCTGGTTTTTTTCGCCATGTGCCGAGCACAAATCTCTAGAACCAAAAACAGAGACTCGTACGGATTTAACTGTCGAAGTTCTTCTTTCCCTCGATTTATGGAGGAGCGGGGATGCTCATAATCGTTGGCATTCCCATTCGTGAATATGGAAATGCGGTCAATCTTCAGACAGTGGGGAGATTCTTTTTTCTATTTATCCATCTTTCCTCCAGAACGTGGGTGTATGTAAGTAAGTAAGTCCAAGTGGACTTCATCCAAATGTAAATGACGCCTTTTGGTACCTCTGAGCAGACATGTTTTTCCATCAATTTCTCACATGGCCACTTCTTACTTGCGTCTGATTTATTTCTCACGAGAACACACTTTGGTCGTTGGCAAGGGCTCATCTTCCAAGGCCTTCAACATCTCGGCCACAATGAAATGCGGCCATGAAAAGCCGACATGTCCCTTCATTTTGCATGCAAGTCGGCTCAATTTGGGTTTTGTTGATGTTACACACACTGCTGAACTTTTGACCACAATCGGGTCATGAGAACCCAAAAAAGTCAGAGGCCTCCTCCAATAGGTGTCCACGATATTTTCGTGTGATGTATGGAAGAGATAGAGTGATGGGACCAATACCTTTTTGTTCTCGACTGAAAGTGATCCTGGCGGGGATTGATGTCTCTATTTGAGACCTCGCAGCTTGATGCGACACTCCATGCTCCATTTGCATTCTTGACTTTCTGACAAACTGTCACTGGAACTATTTTTCAAGTGCTTGACCACAGTTAGATGTCACACTTTGATAACGGGACCATGAAGTCACTACATCATCACTACTCATGGAAAAGTCCGAAAGGAACCTTTTAGTTGGATGCCTGTGTGTAAGATGGTATCTATTTCATTTGGTAAAACTAAATGCAATGAAGCGTACCAACCATTTCAATCCCTTTGAAAGCTTTATTCCCTGGGTGGTCATGAGAGCCACCCCTTTCCTCAAATCTCAGCTTGACGAAATTCTTGAAGAAAACTGATGATTTTCTCGATATTGCTTCTCCGGAAAGTAGTGATGCATTAAAAATGCAACAACATTATTCTTTTCGACATAACTTATTATGTCGAAGAGATGAATGTACATTAATTATACCCTTGCTCAAATGATGCATCAACTGAAGAAATATGTATTCAACATTCTTTATGAAATACGCTACGCTAAACAATATACAAGAAAGCGCATTATACAAAATTTAAAATTCAATCATAAAATACAAGGGGTATCCAGACTAGAGGTATACTGGGATTGTAACTCGTGTAAATGCATCTATTTTTGATTTTGGACTTACGTAAAAAGTCGAAATAAAGGTTTTCTCTTGTGAGCAGGTTTAATGCTACAAATTTTGTTGTTAGATAAACTTGTTCGAAGTTATGATTTGATTTACAAGGTATGTTGGGTGACCCCTGGATTCATAAAAAAAGTGTCAAGAGCAAGCAACGTGACAAAAATGGTGCACCTTTTAAAGTCAAGACGTCTCACATGGAAACTCATCATTTTTTCTCACTAAGTTTTTGCCTAAAATTGAAATATAGATGTGAGCAACATTACAAATATTTGACTTTGACAAGTTTTTCGCTTTTTTTTGTTCATTTTTGAAACATGCATGGGTTCCCCAACATAGGTATCTTGTCTAATTAAGTTATAACTTTGGAACGAGTTTGCATTACAACATAAAAAATCAAAAAAGAAACACGTGCTCACAAGAGACAAATCCTTCATTTCGATTTTTGGCATGAAGCCGAAAATCGTGCAATTCAACGAACTGGAGGCTCAATCTTCTCGAGAATCATTAAATTTCAACGAGTTTTTTCCATGTTTTGCCCATCCCTATTTTGACGAACAGGAACGTTGTCCTACCAGGTAGGAACGAATGCTTAGGCTTACATGCGTATACTTATTCAGTCGCTATCTTGTGCACCAGCTTGGCTCAGCAATTGGAACTCCCGTCTGGTGATGAAGGGCTTGTTGTGTTTCGGAATGCATGGAAATGATCCTTATTTATTGGCCGAATAATGTGACCTGACTTCAGAAGCACACCAAGCTTGTTGAATGCACCACGAGAAGCGTGGATGGCCGAATTGAGTGAGTGAGGAACGAATGACTCTTGTTAGCTGGAAAGTAGCAATGTTACCCACCAGCACAAGGAATGGAATAGGAGTTGCTTATGGACATAAAACCATAAAACAAAACCGTCTGGAATGTCAGAATTCCTGACTTAATCTTTATCACTTCACTCTCATCATTTCAGTTCATCACCGCAAGCGATGTCGGGTTCAAAAATGGCCAGACTCGCACCACAAGTACCATTTCAGTGCTCCACGTAGTGTGGTTGGTCATCTCTCCCATTCCAGTACCTGACCAATTGAGCACTCGACTAACCGCAATATAGACTATACCTACAAGCGCCCGTCAACGGGTACTAATGAGACCGTTTCGAAGTCTAGGGATTCAAGGATTTGATCCAGATCTCTAATGGCTCACGGCAAATATGCCAAGTCCCTTCAAACTTTATGTAAAATGGTTGAAATGCTCTAATCATTTTGAATAATAAGAAGCTTCAGCCGTTTTTACGGTATGGTTCATCAACAGTTGGAGTTGAGCTTGCTTCACGTTGGACTCAGCTGGCAATCGAGCGAGTAGTGGGTTCTCGAGCACAAACGTCCATCGAAGTTACGAGTACAACATACCAAAGGAGAAAAAACCCAGAGAATATGAAAAGTGGATGCGTACGTATGCCAGTCTACTATCGTCATCTTACGAAGTTGCTTACGACCCGAACAAGCGTGTGCATGACTTATGGATACAAATTGAGGGTTGCCACAAGATCGCTCGGCAAAGATGAGGTTCTTCGCTCGACAGACGACGACGTGACGACGATGTCGACCACGATGATGATGTGAATCCTCCTCGGGGTTTCATGGCCAGAGGGTGAAATTGTTGAAAGTCGGAGAGATCTCGACTTTGATAGGAGATTAAGAGCATTTTTGGGTGTGGAGGGGAATCATAATGTGGCCTTGCGGGCAATTGAAGCGAATTGCGGGATGATCTTGAATTAAGAGGAAAATCATGAAGCTGACGGTCCCAGAACCTCGCCTCATACCTACTACCAACAAGTTCATGCACCAAGTCAAAATCACAATGAATATCAGCCACCCTCGGGTCTCAAGCACCTGGCCCTTCTCAGACATCCCACCACCCCATAATAATACTCGGTACAAGCGTCTTTAGAAAGAAAAAATGCCTTTTTTTATATCCTATGGCCAACATGTAATTTTCTTGTCTTCTTCAGTTTGATAGCCCTCGAACACCCACCTCCCTTCCTATCCTAGTATTCTTCTAAGCTCTCAAAAAGAGAAAAAGATTTAGACTAATCTCTAGTCTCTTTGGGAATCATAGGGTACCAATGGTGGTTAAACCAATCCCATATCTCACCTCTCACATCAGGTAGGCCATGGATCCAACACTGGCCAAAGAGACACTCCAAGTACGTAGAAATGGACAAGTCCGGGAGTCTTGAATTGATTTCATAATAGAGAAGCCCACATTGTGCTTGGCAGACAACCCGGTGGGATAATGGCTGTAGCCAAGGTTCTAGAATGACCCAACTCAATTGTTTCGCCACATGTCAACCATTAAAATTCTCAAGTTGATGCACCAAGTGACACCCTGTTGAGACCGAATCGGGCAAAAAAGCCTTTCGATAACATTGAAGATGAGATCCTTGGGAGGTCAAGGATGGCGCTTTAATCCGTGTCATGGGTTTAAATTGTCTTGAGATTCATAGATATATGTGTTGTTGGCCAAAGTCAACAATAAATCGTGAATAAGCGTTGGTTGACCCTTTGGCCTAGTCCAAGAAGAACTCAAGCACTTGAAGAAGATCTTGCCTAGTCCTATCCAGAGTCAAGTTCACCGAGCAACGACACTATTATTCCTAAGAATGGACTGGCAGATAAGCGCGATTGTTTGCAAAGAATTCTAAAGGGTGTTTTGAAGCTATTTTGCATTGGGACGTGTTTCAGATAGCTTCAATCGTAGAGTCTCACTTGGTTTGTGAATGCCAGAAATGCTTTGCAAATGTTCATATGACAGGTTTGATGGGAGCCAAAGCTGCTGGTTGCAAGATCTGACTGGCCATAGATGTGTGAAAGTCCAATGAAGCAGAGACACACAAACAGAGACAAAGAGGATATGCATTAAGAAAAAGGCTTGTCATGTTGCAAATTGAGTATTTCCTAGTCAGTTATTGTCTTTACGGCGAACGAACGAATGAGCAATGCACGAGCAAATGTCAGCAAATGGCTTTAACATCTGTGAGGTAAATCAAATGGAGCCCTCGAGAACTCGGTCGAGAGTGATCTTGATGACCTCTTCAATTATTTTGGTGGTCAGGCATATAATTTTCCACGAGCAATACCTGAAAATTGTGCTCGAGGCGTGCTGCGCAAGCTCAGCACTCCGGCAACAGAATTAGCGTTTAACATTTGGTGGAGTTCAAGGGGATGGAGAAAAAATCGGGTAAAGAATAACCATTTTTCAGTTTGATCCGTAACGATACACAAATTGGAACAAAAACTAGAATCAAAGTGCGAGTTGATGAAATGGAGGCATTTTGTTTCGTTGCGAAAATATAGACAAGGTGTTGATCAATTGCCGTTTTCCGTAGATGAACTTCCCAAGTTACTATTTATTTTAAACCTCTCCTGGCTCATGGCAGTTGTAACAGAATTACAACTAACGTTTGAAAACGTGAAGGCACAATCATTACCGAATTTAAAAAATATGTAAATTGTAAAAACCTAAGAAGTTCACACTCGTTAGGATTTTTCTGACGAGCCTTTGGTCGTCGTTAATCCACCTCTCCGGGCAAGTGTGAAAAAAATGGCAAGAAATCAAAGATTTGGGAGCAAGAAACCAAAACTACGACTTCGGGAAAATCAAAATTGTTAAAATCCTTATTGTTGAAGCTTCCCTTAGAAAAACCTCTGAAGATTATTTCAGAACATTGATACATTTCAAAGTGGCGCTGCCGTTATGAAATTGCAAGTTTTGTAAGGATAAGATTAAAAATGAAAAATATATAAACATGAGACCTTCGAGTCTGTTCACCCATTGTTGACATTCTTCTTGAGAAAATTGCCGGTTAAAACTCTGAGTCTTTGAAATACTACCGTGTTTCTAAACCAACTCAGTTGTCACTGCAGAGACGTACTAAGAAAACTTAAACAAAATTAGTTTAAGGAGAAAACATAAATCCTACGGAACGGTTCATCCAGCATACACGGAACCTCTCAAAAGTTCAAGATGATTCGAAAACAAATGACAATTTCGTATTTTTGGGTCCTTTAACTGGAATATGTAATAAATAGCAAATACTTCAACGAAATCAAACAATTAATTATATTGTCTTTCCGGAGGCAATGTCCTAACACATGTTGTCATTCCTGGCCAAGGACTTTCCGAAATCCAACCACACAATGTCCATGACTATTTTACATGCTTAATAACTGTTTTTTGGTTTGGTTAAATGTACTTGTTTTATTTGCAAAAAAATGCCAAATTCACTAAATGTGTCAACTCTAGTCTCAAAATATAAATCATAAAAAAGCAGATGCTCGCAGTTACGCATTCAATTTGGGACTGCATTTTTAAAGAAAAAAAAACATGTCTGTTTTGGTGTGATTATTTTTGTCATTGACGTCAGTGGGTTGACTTGCCCTCAAGATTGATTTGGCACTTATCAATTAAAGGAAATCAAACGTTGCATTGAACTTTAAAAGGAGAAATAATCTTCGTGATACAGCATACGTACTGCAACTGAAAAAATACACTCTGCCACTCAGCAGATCGTTCGTTAAACAGTTATGGACCAACAAAAATGTAATACTTTCCTCACTACCAGCTCTGGATTCTAATTTTGAGAGCCTGGTCGGCCCTTGGACTCAATTTCGAGCCTCCCAAGTGAATCAGTCGACCAAAACCAACTACTTCATTTTGACTTTCTACAGAGTTGATTGGTGTCCAAGCACTGAAGGAATGAACTCAGCCACGTTCTGATTTCTTAAGGGGACTAAATCCATTATTCACTAATATCGACATTCTCTCATGTACGAACATACAAAGGAAAAACTGTTTCTGGGACGACCAAGCAGAACGTTAGCAAAATGTTCAGACTACAGCCCAAGTTACTGAAAGTGCAAATCAGTGATTTTTTTTTAAATTTGTTTTCATTCATATTCATAGCTTTGATTCATTTCATGGAAGTTTCGTTCCCTGTCAGTCAATGACTTCTGAGGATCTTAAATTGGATGTTGCTCCTGAAAATGATGCCCACAGCCTGTTTGAAGGCGAATCAACAATCAATTCAATGTTCTGTTGGCATGGGATTCGAGTCTTGTTTTGATCAACACAATATTGTCTAAAAATATGGCAGGCCCTTTCTCACATTGCGAGTGTCTTGTGCTTGCCAGGCGTTGCAAGTGAAAATACACAGTTGTTCAAACTTTCCCTTGGATTCTTAACTTGCTTTACAAAAGTTTTTTTGAACTAACAAGGTCTCTGAGGGCCTACAAAACCGAAACAGCAATTGACTAACTTATATTGAGAGCTTGCCATCCCTTTTACAAACAACAGAGGGACATAATTTTGCATGCTCAACTCTGGTTCTGGACTTGCCCTCCGCCGTGCCCATTATAATTTCAAAACCCTTCTCAGCTCCTTTCATTTGTGGTGGGACACAGAGCAGTTTCTCCAATAATGTTCCTCTGACGTCTGTTCCTCGTTGCTTTGTCACCAATAACCCTCACCGAAGAGGTCAGTCAACGAATCAGAGCCTTCAAATAAAAACCACAAAGGAAAGACAAATTGGAATCTTGTCCCTATTTGTCTGCGCAGAGATAGTTGACAAATAAATGGGAAGTTTAGACTTGGAAAACTTGGCGTGAAGTTGTTTTTTTTTTATTTCCGATGTATTCCAAAGGATATAAGGCCCCGGGAATGCCAGATTCGTCGTCAACTGCAAAGACGACGCTTAAAAGTGAGTAACGAACGAGTAAACTCAGGTCCTCTAAATTGGATTAGAAGATATCCACAATTATTTCAAGGCAAAGAACAACGCTTTTCCAAAAGCTTAGATCAACAGAGTGCCAAAAATATCAAAGCGACCGAATTTCCTCCAAGGAAACGATCCATTCCATTGGGTAATTGAATTTCAATTAATCAAAGCTCAGGATAGAGTCTAATTCAAGCACTTGAACTTTGGATTGCAGGATTTGAGTTTGATTTGGATGAGGTTTGGGGGCCTTCAAGTCCAATGCTGAAAAATGTATACAAAGAACGAGGCCTTGAAAGTTCCAGCTCTGGATCAAGCGACAACTCTTTAGGTGCAAGCCATCGGCGCATGTCCCAAGGCAAGCGATCCACATCCGCAACAAATAACCGCACTATTTCCGAGGTAAGGGCCAATTGACACTAGGCACAAAAGAAGAACATAGAAAAGGAACATAACATAAGATAGAGCATAGATAGAACATAACATACATAGAAAAGGTTCCAGAAGACAATGTTCAGTAGACGACTAGCATAACTCAACAACTCCTACGGAGCATAACCACATTGATGACCAGCAAGCCGAGATGAGTGAGTCTGCTCAAATGTTGATTTAAATCTCTGGGATTTTGCTTCATCTTTCACCAGAAGTTTTCAATGGGATAAACACCTACATTAGGAATTGGTCTTTCAAGTATCAAATCCCAATTGTTTTGAACCCTTTTGTAAGAAAAACATTGGTCTTGTCCACAGACATTTAAAATTTCTTTGACCCACAGGCAACTGGCCCTGAGTGGTTCATTTTTTAGTTCGTAACAAAACGGGTCTCGTCTTTTCTCTGGTGTCTTTGTGAAAGATTCAATGGTTAGTTTTGCAACCCTAAAACTAACTCCTCTATTTCCCTACAACTCATTGCATTTCTCTACAAATCACTTTATTTTCTTGCAACTAAGATCCAGACTCAATTCTTGTTTGACAGAGTTGAAGATTGTGGCAAATTTCATGGGAAACAAGATTCTGGGAGCCCTTATTATTATTATTATTATTATTATTATTCCTTTTTGAAATTAAATTCCTTAAAAGCTTTCACATGGTCCCTTCTCAGTACCAAGTAGGCCCTTGAGTTGTCATATACTTAGAGTTGTATGGAGGTAATTCGTTATCTGAAACTGACCTTTCAGCTTTAGTGTTCGTAACTTGAAATGGCGGTAGCTAGAAAACATTTAAGAAAAGACATATTTCGAGACATTTTATTCGTAAACTCAGAGCATGTTTAAGATGGGACTAGGTGTTCTTTTTTTTTTGGTTGGTTGCGCATTTTTCTACTCCCGCCACAAGAACCGTGATTCCCTGTGAACAAATAAATGAAAAACCTCCATTCCAAGATATTGACTTGGTGCGAGAAATACTGCTCTCATTGTACACCAGCCGTTGATATATTTTGATCTTGATCACTTCAGCCTTGCGGGAAATAGGTCGAAATATTTATCTTATTTGTACTTTTACAACCATTGCTTTTTTTCCTCTACAGAAAATTGTACAAAGTAAAACTGTGTTCTTAAGGAAGCCAAAGGTTAAAAAAGAGCAAACTTAAGATTTCAAATTTTTGCCCGTGATTGAGACTTAAATTTTGTCAGATATGACATTCTACTGTTAAAAAGTGACATTTCGAGGCCAGAAAAATCACCTTTTGTAGAAGTGAATGCAACTTTTCACACAAAAATATTTCTGATTTGGGGCTAAAAACTTTATCCGAGCCCTACTCATGAATCATTTTCTTAACTTATTTCAAGAAGCACTGAATTTCAGTGAAATTCAGTGGTTCTGGTTTATTTCGATACCCTGACGGAAGAGAATAAAACTTATCAACCTTTCTTGCAACATATTTGTAGGGACATTTACAAATGGGATTATTTATTGCCAATTTGCGACCAGATGTGGCCAAATTTAAGCGTAAAAGTTTTAGACGGATTTTGAAAAATGTCTTTTTTGATTTGAAAGCTTTTGGTACCATAGAGATTTGTTCTTATTTCTTGTGGATAAGAGCTTTTTTTACCCTACATCTTCTTGATGTCATTGCACTTTTGGGTACCTCAATCTGTTGAATGGTTTCTGGTACAGATCAAATGTTCACGATAGCTGAATTTTGGGCAGAAAAGTCTGCCTGGGGTATGTTCATTTCTTTAATGATGGAATCACTAACAAGTCAGTCACTTTATTCGAGGGTTCATTAGGATAATGAAATACTAATAGACTTGTTTGTAGGCAGTGAATTGAAAGTTAATTGTATTATTGACACAGTTACACAATATTTATGTTTCTGCTTTCAGGACTCCAGCGAGGAATTTGCAATCGACGACGAAAATGTCTTCCAAAAAATCGAATCTCTAGCAAAAACATTAGAAGATCACAAAATGAAGGAGAGTGAATCTGGTTTGAATTCCGATCCAAGTTCTGACCTGGGGAGTGGCTTGCCCAGTGCCAAAACCTTGAGAGGAGGCCAAAACGTTGTGGCTCGAGGTCGTCATTCCACGTATGATCGATCTCCATCGTCAAACACATTAGCTCATTCAAAACCTGGATCTGCTCCGCTATCTCTGTATTCGACAAGCTCACGGGGCTCCTCGGTGGGCGGATCGGGCAGGTAAATGAATGGCATATGACTGGAATGGGAGGCTAACGAAAATTTCATGATCAATTCAAGTGCTTTCCTCTACAAATGAGACCTTGCCTATGTTGACCAGAATAAGTATTTCAATTTTCAGCTCAAACGAACGTCGGAGTCAAAAGTTATGCTCTCTCAAAGTACAGTGCAAATCCTACCGAGAATGAATGAACTAGTCCTTTTGTGGTAATTGTTTTACCACAAAAGAGCGAGCTCACTTATTCTATTCTCTCTTCAGTACATTAGTTTGAGAAGGCATAACTTTTCACCCTGCTATTCATTTGAGCTGAAAATTGAAATACTTACATCTTAATCTTGGCACCACAACGCAATTGAATTTATTCTATTGGAAATCATAATTCTCATCCTTAGCCACTCACTTCAAATATTAAGCCAGGATCACTTTCGAAATACTGCTTAGGTCTAATTAAAGCCTTAATGTAATAATGAAAAGTCCACGAAACAATATTTTTGACACTAAAACATCACAATGGTTAAAGATCAGTTCGAAGTTGTATTTTTGAAATCCGTCCTAATGTAGCAGGTTCAGTGTTAAAATTTACGCCTCCACAGCTTATCAATATGATCTTGTGTTAGCAAAGTGTGACATAATCTAACTTTTAGCAAACTTGAAACTTTGTTCTTGAAGCGAGTTGTTCTTACTTCTGGATTGTTGACTTAAGTTGAAAGGTAGGCGCTTATATCTTGTCACCAGGTCGGGTGGTTTTGCCCTATCTTTTATCATTTACATCATTATTTCGCTCAGTATTTTTTTTTGTTTCAATAAACTATCAAGTTTTTCCTTGAGCACCTTATTCCTCTTGGAGAGAAATTTCACCTCATTTGATAAGATGGAACAAATGACTCTTAATCACCACTCAGTTGTTCTCCTCTTCAGATATGATGGTGCTGTGAGCCCTTTGCAATCTCCACGAAGGCACAACAACCAGTTAACACCCGGTCTAGGGGGTGAAGTGAATCGGCGAAACCGGCGGAATCGTCAAATGGAGGAACAAAGATCTATGAGTGTTAGTCCAAATATGAGGAATTAATCATAGTGCCATCTGTTAACCTATTCTTTTGTTTCTAGTAATTGAAGTCTATTCTTCCAACGGTTCTTGCATTAGGTTTCAAATCAAAAGATAATTGAAAAAAAAACGCATGACGTTTACTTTTATAGGATTGTAAAGTAAATTTTATTTCATAAGGTCTTTGGAAGAAAATATAATCACCGGTGCAATGTTACTGAATTTACAGAGAAGTTCTTCACGAAAAGGGACATTCATTTTATTTTACGGGGAAACCATAACCTGTCGCGTAATTTTTCGTTTCTTTTTCTGTTAGCAACATTTGTTCTGATTTTAAGAGATTAGTTAATCCTTTTGCGATGCAAATGGGATGACAGACTACTCCTCAGGCTTGGCTAAATGTTGATCTTCTTCAGCAGATTCAGTATCCTTCGTCAGATGTCCAGTGTTCCACGGTTGTTCCTCTCCGGAAGCAAGCAATGAGTAGAGCACAAATTCCAAAGCTAGAAGTCCCGCTGTCGTGTAAAACACAATATGCCAGGGACCGGTTCCAGTCTAAAATCAAGCAACAAAATTGATGTTATTATTTGTTGTCTCATGGTGCGACAATCGAATTTACCTCTCCATGCGTTAGGAAGCCAACAAATGCGGGGACAGCAAATCCAGGAATAGTGGCCGCCATGTTTGAGATGCCCATGAGAACACCTTAATAGACAAGATTGTTAGACGTGTTTTTTCCAAAAGTAATATTCCCTAGGTTTCATTAGATGTTAACAAACCTGCGTAGTTGCTGGCAATATCCACATGGTTGGAAAAGACTCCAGCAAACATGGCGCCATAAAATCCAGTTCCAATGATCATGAGTGACACGACAGCCGTCCTTTCACATCCGGAAAGACACACTCCCACCAAGCAACAAGCCGGAATAACGGAAGCTAAAACAAAACAATGCTAAAGATGTGCTTTAGATATTTTTGGATTTATCCTACCAATAGCCATTGAGAGTTTTCTCGCCACCGTGGTAGAAATGTAACCATTTTGACGTGCCCAATCCAGACGATTACTATAGATGATGGAGAAGAGCCAGTTGCAAAGGAATGGTAGAGCCGAGAGACCAGCATTCTAAAAATGAAGAATATATAACCGAAAATCAATAATGTTCCTTTTAAACAGTAGATGGTGTTGTCACCCACCTCTTTGATGTTAAATCCAAGTCCAGTCCGCATAAAGAGAGGCAACTCAACCAAGAGCATGTACCAACCAAAATTGTTCAAAGTATGGGAGATGATGATGGCCCAAACCGCAGTAGAAGTCACAATACTTTTCCATGGGACTGGTGGCGTCTTTTTCTGAAAACAGGAAATTAAAAGGTTGCGTTATTGGCCACTAATATTGCGCCAATAAAAGATTCCCAGGGGTTGCGTGACGGGGCTGAAGAAACGGGTCCTTCGATCATGATTGATTTTCGCCAATAAAAGTTTGAGGTTCCCCACTGTTCCACACTAATTTGAATACTGATATTGTCTTTTCGAGATTAAGGTTAAAGTATTCAACAATCAAACTTTACATCATTTCTATCATGAAGTTGAATAAGTTTACTGCCATCGTGATTGCCATTGTGACTACTGATAAGATTCTGAAAACAGTATTGCTTAGATGGGCTAATGAAAGCCTCTTAAGAATGAAAATTCCCTAAAAAGTGATCTAAACCAAGAACTTCAAACTATTCTTCGCTCTTTGTTTGGCTTCTTTCTGTAAGAAATGATTGTCATTTTAGACTCGATTCCTCTCTGTATTTTGAGCAGAAATACGGTGTTTTCTTGTTTTCAATTAAAAATGACTTCGGGAACTTTAGTTATGATGTCCAGTACACCACATTTGCAATAGGAAGGAAAAATGTGCTTCCGTCGAAGATTTTTGGATTTCAGATGACTGTGCTTCAAAATCAAAACCTCTATAATCCTTTTGCTACTTTGCTTTTCTCACACTGTAGGCCGAAGGAGGGAACGTTGAGAACAATCTCGCAAAAAAGACTCGGCGAAACGTGTTTTGATGGGCAAATCAAAGTTAACCAACCGATCATCGCTCATGAATTAGTCGATTCGCATTTTGAAAAGGTCCATTTTTACATACAGTGCCTCTTTTCTAACGCATTACTTGAGGCCAAACAGTGTAATTGGGAGACACCGGGAGACACCAGAGGCTAGTTTTTAAGACGCAAAGATCGATCTCAAGATCGGACTTAAAGCACTAAAGTACGATCTTAAATCGATCTTTTGCGTCTAAAAAACTAGCCTTAGGAGACACCAGAATTTTCTTTACCTTCGTGTCAGATCCAGACGTGGTGATCTGAATGAACTCTTTTTCCTCTGCACTCATGAACCTATGGCTAGCAGGCGTGTCCGTGACAAACACAATCCAAAGGATGCACCAGATAGCGGCCAAACCACCATGAAGATAAAAGACCCAATCCCATCCCAAACTTCCAGCAATCAATCCGGCGGTGGGGATAGATATAACCGTACCCAAAGCCGTACCTAGGAAGAAAGGGGGCATTAGCTTTCCTCTTTCCCGTTGCTTTAAGTTAGTTGATTTGCGACTCACCTCCATAAACGATGGAAGCTATCGTTGATCTCTCGGGAGCAGGAGCCCATTTCGCCACGAGCACATTCATGGCGGGAAAGGTGACACCCCCGCCGAGACCTTGAATGATGCGCATAATGATCATGAATTCATATCCTGCGCGAGCGCACACAGGGCTCAGACAAGCCCCAGCAATATTCATGAAAACAGCCACAAGGAAGACCCATTTGCCTCCAAAAAGCTCTGCGACCCGACCTCCGGGGATTTGTGTAATGAGATATCCCCAAAAGTAAGAGCCGAGAACCAGACCTTGCTCGGGTTCTGTCCATACAAAAGGCCCATCCTAGAACGGGTAAGTGATGAATCGAAAAACGTCTTTGAGCACAAGGGACAAGGGAGAATTCCCTTACTAACCTCGGATTTGGTGGAGGCATTCTTTTTGGCAAAGGGGTCGAAGCACTGATCCGAGGCCAACTCTCCGTTGTCTGAGATGGCCAGATTGTCATGTCCTTCTTCATGGCCGGCTGCATCCAGACTTGTGTGATTGATCATAGCCACAATAGTTACTGACAAATTGACCTTGAGACCGTAAATAATGGCCATGCCGATGGCCCCCAATGCCGCGAAAACGAGGCGCCATCGAAATCCTCCGGGAGAGGCTGGAAATGAGTTTCGAGAAAACATTAATGGATTTTTACGAGCATCAAAAGTGGACTTGAGCCCTAGCAAAATGAGGATAAGTAATCTTCACATTGCACATTAATGTTGGTATTTTTAAGTGTCAGGTCCAAAACAAGAATCATTTCAATTGCAAAAGATCTTAAAGGCTATCGTTTCTTGACCCTGAACGATGGGTTGCCCTCATTGGCGTACTAGGGCGCTCAATAAGTAGTGTATTTTGAGCTAGAATTGGACACTAGACAACATCGGGATCGGTCGGTCGGCAGTCTGACTTTAAAAACCAGTGTTCGCTTGCCAGATTTTGAGCTCTTCTCAAACCTGTATGTACGTTCTTTCTCGTTTGGCTGTCAAACTTTCACGTCGTGTATCATCGAGTACATATAGTTCAAAATAACGAGAATGTCGTGATTTCCAGGACAAATCTTTGCCGAGAAGCATTTTGCATTTGTTGCAACCAAAGGTACAAAGCGTACTTTAGGGCAAGGTTGGACAAGGTCGATTTTTGCAACACAAGTAGTGATTAAATCCAATTCTTTGCTTAGATATTTTGATTCATTTAAGAAGTTTTGAACCTTTTATTCTCAAAAGAGTTAAGGTGACTTGCAATTGTGAAATAAAAGTCGTCCCAAAGGAGTCATTTCCACCCTGATGTAATCGTTCTCTACCATGTTCATGTGGAGCATAAATCTGCATGGAACATGCCAAGGTTGTACATGTGCATCTACACGTATGTGATCATTGGCTTACCTGGTGTTTCAATTGGCATGGTTGAGGTAATAAGTAATTTCTGTTCACGAGGATACTATAACACATGTGAGTAGTGTTCCGAAAATGCCGGATAACTGAAGTGTGTTGCTTTTTGTATAGTGGCGAAGAGGCTGGTGGCTTCTTCTCCAAGGGCAAAGCGGTCACATTTCAGTTCCAACTAGCGGGCGTGTTGGGTACGCCTTTTTCCGGCAAGTGCTTCTATTTCAAGTTGCTCTTCCACGTATTGAAGATATCTTGCCCCTTCCCCATGCGCTCCAAAAGACGCTTTCTCGTGAGAAGAACTATACATGTAGAGTCAATGCGAATCAGGCCTAAGACAGAAGCTCTTGACGCTCCAAAACAGTGGACATCAAAGTGATCTGCTGTACCAAGAAAACCCGTCCATTGCATATCACGGAGGGAAGAAATGAATAGATGAGCTTCCAGAACCGTAAAACGATGCACTCGAACGTTTGTTAGAGTGTACCACGGCTTGAATAGGTAACTGTGCTATTTGTACGTAGCGGATAACCAGTTTGTTTGAGTAGCCTTTTTGCCTTCCATCGTGAACATTCGCTCAATTTCGCACATCAGATATGGATCGGGTGACAATGAGTCTCGATCTCTCCTAAACATGGACATGGAACTTTCCTTTCTTCTGGAGCGTTCTCTTGTTCCAAGTGCCTAAGCCTGCTTGTGCCAATCTGAGCTACCGGGTCTGCTGCCATGCCTGTGTTCCATGTGCCATATGATCCATAGCAACTCGGACTCACCAAGGCAAGAAGATGCAACGGTGAGCTAGCTTCTCGGGAAGAGTGCACTCTCAAGTTTTCCCCTTGTGAAGGGTGAACGAAAGTCGAGAAAAGGAGCATTCTAACCTTTCAATGTCATGGCATGGGCTCAAGAAGTAACAACTAAGCTAGTGAGTGTTTGATCTGTCTCGAAGTGGGATGCATGTTAATATTGAAATCGGCTCAGGAATGACGGACTGTTGCCAACTTCGTTGAACACAATTTTGATTTGAATCTATTTCGTGTCTTTGTAGGACCAGTTTTTGTTTAAAAAACATAAAGTTGGGGGACTAAAGACACAATAAATGAGATACTAATCGACCAAATGTTATTCAGTTTCACTTGAAACAACGTTCTTAATCCTGTTTGTGTGTTTGTTGATGAAGCCTTCTTCCTCAATCAAATCCAGAAGTGGGCCGAGGTTACTCCGGTTGTGAGTTGAACATTCTCGTTGGTTGCCGGGGAATCTGAAGTGATAGGAAAAATCAGATATAAGCGTGTACGTATGTGTGTATTCATGCCGGTTGAGACAATGTCAACCGCATCACTGAAACCTGCTCAATACTTTTTATATGCATTTTTGCTTTGAATTGGGTGATGTCGCCTTGAGCATGGGCAATCAGGGTTCCTTCAGAGTACGTTCATTTAATGAATGGCTGTCGAATGGACAGTTTTAAGGAATGAGGGATTTGCTTGGCTTAAATACACTCTTTTGTTTTGTCGAAAGATTTCCTCTCATTATTCCGATGCTAAAATAGCCTTTAAAAGTAGAATAAGGACCAATCGAATAATCACCTAAATTAAATAAGAAAAAACATTTCACGAAATGAGGTCAATAATTAAATTAGAGCCGAAAAACTCAAGAGACATCACAAAAACAATTACATTTAGATGTATTTTCATTTTCGGTTATGTACTGCAACTAGACAATGCTATCTTAAAGTGTTGAAAACGAGGAAATACATTTTAGTACCTTGAGCAATGGAAATGAAGACAGGACAATTAGTGGAAGTACCCATTATCTTACCTAGTTCATACCAAACCGTGGGATCTGCTTGAAGATCTGCTTTTGCGGCATTGATGGCATTCCTAATGGCAATGAAGGCAGCAAATCCAAGGAGAAACGGAGGTTCTCCTGTCGCTTTGGCTCCAAGAACGCCTTTGGCAGTGTTTCCATTATTGTAGAACGTGGTATTGAAGACTTCTGGAATATCTTGGCTCGCAGGGGGTTTATATTCCTGAAAGGAACAGACTTTACACTACAGAGTACTCACTTTCTTAAGAGAATATTCCTACCCAAGTGTCGTTAGTGAGCAGTCTTCCGTCTTTGGGATCGTACTTGATCTTTTCAGTCATCCAAAGACCCAAAGCCATAACGAAAGCTCCCTCAACTTGGCCCACATCAATGTTGGGACTTATGGACGCCCCTGTGTCTTGAACTAAATCTGCCCTTCGGACGTTCTTTTCTCCGGTCAAAACATCGACCTCGACCTCAACGCAAGCTGCACCCCAAATGTCATAGTTCTTGATGTTGTCATTTTTCGCCACAGTCCTAGGGTAAAATTGAAAAGTAAAATAAATACATGTGGTCATTGTACGCGCGAACTTATTTTCTAGTAACTAGGGGGGAATCGATTTCATCAAGCAGTTTGGGAAGCTTTCGAACACGTCAAGTGACTTTTGGAGTTGCCCACATGACTTCGATAAAGGAACAAGTTGTCGATCACGGGTCGGCACACGTTTTCCGATCAAGACAAAACATGCAACAATAATAACTGAACATGGGTGCTAAGAATTAAAAACTGAATATCACTTGAACTGATGGCGACAAAATCTTGGCTTTATAAGGGATACCTTCCACCAAAATACAACATCAAGGCTCCTTTTAAGCGGAGTAGAATTCCATTATCTTTGGTTTACCAGTGTTCATTGGACATTGCAAATTTTGTCCTTCGCTTGTTGACTTGCGAACTAAAGTACGGATAAAAGTCTCACGTGTGTCGAGCCACCAAATCCAACCCTTGCTTGTCGCATTCCCGAATTAAAGTCAACCAATCGGGGCTTCCACCCAAGCTATCAGCGATTGGTTTCATCCTCGTAACCAGTTCAGAGCAAGCCATTGAAGCCGCCTAAAAAGATGACGAAAAAAACCTAATTGATCAACGAAAAAGAAATTCCAGCACTTGTTTCTATGTCAACGAGAATATAATTACGGCTGGGACAAGTTCTGAGCCTCTGCTGCCGCCAGTCACCCAATTGGAGTTGGCCACGAAATTGTTGGAAACCTTGACGGAAATCATCTCCAATGGCACTTTCAAGGTGGCAGCCACCACTTGAACAGTTTTGGTATTCAGGCCTTGTCCCATTTCTATTCCTCCATGAGAGATGGCCACTGTTCCATCCTCGGTGTAGATTGCCACTTGACACGTGTACTTTCGTCCGGCATAATCTTGTGGCCATCTTTGGGGGATCAAGGCCATTCCACGTTTCTTCCATGAATTTGTCTGAAAATTTCCTTTAGAAGCTAACTTCATTCACATTCAGATCCCGGATTTGAAAGCTTTCTCACTTGGTTGAAGGTGGCTATTTCAGACATTCTTGCATCGTAGTCACAAGAAGCCTTCAAGGCTTCAACCAGTTCAGGGATTGCCATGGGCCCCTCAAAAGGAGGGCCCTGAAGAGTAAGATCTCCAGGAGCGAGAAGGTTGTTTAAACGAAACTCAAGGGGATCCAATCCTAAAGCTACTGCCACTGACTCCATCATAATTTCACTACACGCATGCCCCTAGAAGTCAAGCCTTTGATTACTTGAGACCAAAGATCACTGAGTTTGGTACTCACTTGCGTTGATGAAGGAGCTCTGCAATAGGTATTAATGGGTGTGTTAGTCAACACGTCGAAACAATTCACTTCCCAGTTTTGTGATTGGTAGCAGTTTTGGAGCCAATACTTGGCCATATCCGTGTCTTCGTCTGCGTCGTTGTAACCCACATCGGCAAATACATCCACTTTCACATTCTGCAATTTATTCTCATCATCCACAGAAACCTACGAGAAATGCTATTAGACTGTGCTGAAATATTTATGCTTAAAGAAACTCATACATCGTATTTGAACAGATATGGCACCCGTTTTCCGCACAAAGCCATGTTCGTTTGAAGGTCAAGAACCAATCTCACTGACCTCTTGACTTTATTAGCTGCCACTCCACAAGCAGCAGCAATGAAATGAGGCTGATTGATTTTGCCTCCGTAAGCTCCCCCTAAACGTCGCACAGAGACGTTGATCTTGTTCATACTGATTCCCAATGCCATGGCAATGGACTTCTGGACACCATCCATATGTTGTGTGGCGGAAAATACCTCAAATTGACCTTCCTCAATTGGTCGCACAATGCAGGATTGGGTTTCCATGTGGAAATGATACTGTGTGCCAATCTCAAACTCGCCTTGAATTGATCGCACAGGTCCAGTCGCTGAAATGAATTGCTATCCCGTGAATTGAAATTGTGTTGTTCGTTCAAGGTTGTCCCCTTACCCTTGACGTTTCGAGTAGTCGGGTTTTTCACGACCAACGGGGCTTTTGCCTTGACGTTCGTCTTTTTATGGTTATCAACAGCGTCACGAATATCCAGAATGGGTTTTGATTGATTAGCATAGGTGATAATCACTGCCTTGGCAGCTTGTCTAGCTTGCTCATAGGTCTCCGCCAAAATCAAGCCAATAGCTTGACCTGCATAATAGACCTTGCCGTCACTGAAGAGTTTCTCCTCTGGAGTTCCGGTCCCGTTTGTGCTGTTTGTTCCCGGAATGTCCTCAAAATTGATGAAATCGACTACTCCTGGCATTTCCTTCATTACCCAAAAGGCCATTAAAGAAAGGCAACCCCATGCATAGAAGCTACATGTCTCTTACCATTGCTATTGTGGTATCGACCTGATCTATGTCGGCATTTGCAACTTCTGAAAGGACATAAGCAGCAAAGAGTTCGCCAGGCGTGGCTGGAATATCATCCACGTATTCAGCCTCCCCAGTGCATTGAATTTGTCCCTCTAACTTATGAATGGGCTGCTGCATAGGGTATTGGTCGGGATCTGTCTCGTAAGTAATGGTTCCTTTTGAAACACCGCGGTCAATTTGGGTTGCCCCACTGACCAAAGAGTTGTCCACCGCGTCTTTAGTCACACTCAATATGAACTACAGACAAAAATGAAAGTCAACAAATTCATCAACCTATTCCAATGAGATTGATTTGGTCTCACTTTATAAAGTAAGGCTTTTGCCAGATGAGTTCGATACTGAATTGTGGCGAGGACGGGATTTGAATCTGGGATCACTTCTGCCTCCAGAGCGACTAAGGCCTCATCCAATGTGCTTTGAGCCAACAGATTCTTTCCCAATAGAATATTTTCCGTATTGTTGGCGCGGTAAAATTGATCACTAATCCCTCCCATAACAATGATGGGCTTTTCTAAAACGTCATAATTGTCATTGATCTGGATGGACATCGCTCCATTGACGTAAGCATGGGCGTTCTGACTTCGTGGGGTGATCTTGTATGACCTAATTGGAAGACCCTTTGCACTAAAATGCTGGATTTGAAGTCTCAAATATTGAAGAACTCACATGAACCTGTGCCTGGCCGTGAATTTAGGAATGTTGATAAACAGCAAAACCTTTTTGTCCATGGAAACGGATAGCCATTCGACAGGACTGTACAAAAGGACCTCTCCCAATGTCGATTTTATAGCAATCTTAGCTTGAGCTGCTTCCAAGAGCGCAAAAATATCTGAGGGAAAGTCTTTATGCGCATGCTTCAGCATCAAATTGCCACCAATTGAGCCCACATTACGCACATTTGTATTGGCAACCTAAAGTGGGTTTTATTGTAGATTCTCAAAATCTTGCCAAAACATGTTGGTCCATCAATGTATTACCTTCCTGATATGTTTGGCCATTTGCGCTGCATGACCGTAATCCACACCGCGTGAACTTGCTTGTTGTTCCAAAACGTCGATGAATTTGGTCAATGAGACACCTCCTCCAACATTGAATGGATCCAAAGTGATGGTGGCGAGTTCAGGGATAGCAGAGATGTCAAAGAAACTCTGATAAGGCCCATCATTGTTGTAAATACCTAACAATTTTTCAAAGACGAATTCGTTATTTGGAATCAGCATTTCTCTCTACCCATCAAGTCAAAATGTATTTCTTAGTTCTGCTTACCAGTTCCAGTGTTCCCGGCTACTAATCTGTAACTTGAATTCATCGGTAAATCATCCAATAGAGCCAAGAGATCCTCAAGGTTGTGTGGTTTGATCCACTCAACCCCTTCTTCCGATTGAATAAACTGAACATGTCTTGAGTGGGAAGGATAACATTGGCCTTGACAAGGTTTCTTGGTCTTTGGACATTGGAAAAAACCGTCAGTAGAAACGAGATCTTCAATGTCGTTTATTTTTCTGAGGATCTCTGGGGGCGCGTCTGACGCAAAAGATTTGAAAGTGTCAAATATTGGACGGTAACCCGTGCAACGGCAAATGTTTCCGTCCATGACCCCCTCAATCTCTTTTTGCGTAGGATTGGAATGACCTTCTAGGTAACCATTCATCATCATGACCATACCAGGACTGCAAAACCCGCATTGAGTGCCATCCAACGCTGCTAGTCTTTGCTGAATCGGATGAAGTCCAGAGTCTTGGCTTCCTAATCCTTCAATAGTTGTTATCTTCCAGGCCTCGCATTTGTAAACGGGCGTTATGCACTAGGGTAAGATCGTTTTTGAAGAAAACGTTTTCAGACTTTGAAAGATGGATTCTGCTTTGCATAAACGCAAAATATTAGGTGAAATTTTGGCGTAAAGTCAAAACAAAGGAGACTCCTTAATTGTTATGGTCTTCTCAGTCTAATAGCAAAGAAGGAAAGGTATTGTTGCTCTTGATGAGAGCAACAATATTAATGAAGCTTCTTGTCTTCAATTAAATTAAGACGTTTTTTTATGACCGGGAAGTTCACGACAAGCAAACTGAAAGAAGATGCCTTTCTTCTTCATTCTTTTGTTTATCGTAGAGTTCCTGACCATCAAAAGGCGGAAATTTAGATTATCGCAAGAAACATTATAAGTAAATACTCGCATTCCTGCTCTCATTCTTTCCTTGCATAAAGATTCAGACAAATATGAAAGAAAGGAGAGCTAACTTCCTTTGCTTGAACGTCAGAATTACATCTACAATAACAGCAACATGAATTGGATTCCAAAGGCTTTTGTGAGGTGTTCACCATTTCAATGTATCTAGATTGCAATAATGATAGGTTGAAAGTATGAGTTTAAGGTTTGTGTTTGACTCACCGAGTTGACACTAATCTGTTTCTCTTCTCCAGTGGCTGGATCTTTCAATGAAGCCGATACGACACACGCTCCACATCCTGCCTGGTTACAACTGATCTTGGTTCCAGTTAAATGAAGGTGGGATCGCAGGAAACGAGCCAGACTCGTGGTTGGAGAAACTTTGGAGGTGTCAACTTAAAAAAAGTGTTAATCTCATAGAAATCAGTTTTCAAGGCATTAGTTTTCAAGGCATCTCGTTACTTGTCACCAGGGTTTCATTCACGTGGAATGAAATCGGCTGAGCTCGAAGAAACACATCGCGGATATTTCCCGAGGCTGTTGGATAAGATGGAGGAGGAGAGTCAAATCGCTGAAATGCATCATTGCGGACGAATCCACGAGTAGGCTTGGTATGATTTTGGTTCGAGGAAGAACACAAATCCCTCACCTAAAACGTTATATTAAATACAGTTTAGCCCTAAAATAACACTCAAAAACTTAAATAGATTGAAGAGAGCTCTTGCCTTCTTAGTGAGTTGACTCATGTTCGATTGCAAACTAAGGCTTTGGCATGATTACTTGGAAGTTTTTATCAAGGGTATTTGTCAATTGGTAAGCAACGTTATCTTTTGTGGATCTACAAGTGCTTGAAATTTAGATTGTAAGATTGTATCCGAATTGGGTCTTCTGTTTAAATCTAAGCCTGCAAGGTTGTGAAACAAACTTTTCTCGGACTATTTGTACTTTTTGACTTACGAGTTTGACCTGTTCGTCGAGATAATCAGGTTGAACATGTCTCATCCGATTCTCAGATTTTGAACACTACGATCAACACACTCAATACATGTAGGATACATGGAATCTTCTAATGATTCTTCTCTTAGAAGTTTCATCATCAAAAAGAGAAGAATTGATGTAGAAACATTAGTACATTTTATTGGATGATGGAAGAAGTAATTATTTTAAGAGACTAATTTGAGATATATTTTTGGTTATATACGACGGTCTTGGAACTCAATCAAAAAAAGGCGGTTGCTGACGATGAATTTATTATAATGTTATAATGTTTGAGTAGTCTTCAGGAATCTATTGGTAATAAAAAAAGACATAAAATAATTTTGGCTTTACAACGAATGATGAAAATCCTAGTAATTGGCATGGAACCAAGCTTTCAATGAATTTATGGTTGGGCATTCTTTGTGCCCAACCATATTTGATATTGATATATTTGATATGATTGATTCGATATTCTGATACTATTGTTACCAAAGGTTTTGACTTCAAACCAAAGTATTGAACAAATTAAAGTTGTTATTATATTCCGATTCATTCTTAGTTAGAAAGTTTTAAACCTAGGTTGCGTGAATTAGATATCGAGGAAGTGAAGTGAATGGATTCGAAGTTTTTAACTGAAACAATTAAACCAAACACTTAGTTTGAACAAATGTTAATGAGATGGTTTTGCTTGTTTTTCCTCTTCAATTTATCACTCTTTGAGCTAAAATTTATCGATTCGTTCTTTCATCGAACCAAATTATTTTGTTCTTGATTTTAGGTTGAAAATTCTTGGACTCATTATTTACCCTCAAAAAAATTTTCGTAACACTTTTTATACATTGGATTTAAATAATGAACAATAGTAACACGTTTGCATCTTCGGTAAATCTCTGGAAAATTTAAAAAAAAGGTCGGAAAAGAGATTTTTCTCCCATAAATATTGTTTTTTGAAATTAATTTTAGGTAAACAAATTTTTATCTCCGCTTTAGTGCTTAGCACGTTGGTTCTTGATAATGGATGAATTCATTATTAGGGCATATCTTTTTAATGCGATTGGTATTGGATTAAGGAATTGTGCAATAAAAGAAGGATCGCATTAAAATTTTAAGAGGCAGCAATCAATCAGGTTCGTGAACGATTTTTTCCATGATCCTCCATTTTTTGTTACTGTTGGTCCAGGGCAAAAAGCTCACT
The DNA here is from genome assembly GCA_010645155.1 of Tigriopus japonicus. Taxonomy (NCBI): domain Eukaryota; kingdom Metazoa; phylum Arthropoda; class Copepoda; order Harpacticoida; family Harpacticidae; genus Tigriopus; species Tigriopus japonicus. Next base: position 12,987,660 of record CM021317.1, read on the forward strand.
TGATCTGTGTTCTCTCGATGCAAAATCTGCTTGTGCAAAAAATAGACCGAAAAGTAATAGCAAGCAAATATTTCGAATCTTCGTCAACTCATTTACTTCAAAATATTTTGCGCTTCCTTGTCATTTTCAGAGGCATTTAATAACAGAAATAAAAAAGGAAAAACTAAAGAAACCCAATAGTATTTGTATTTGAATCAACAAAAATGCCATCTTGTAATAATCTGCTGTGGATCAAAGGGTCAAATCTTGTTTGTGATAGCTTTCAGAGCCAAGTTCCAACTGATCATGCTCTCCATAGTTGTGAAACTGCCAAACAAGGCACAGTCACTCACTCACTCACTCACTCACTCACAGGTAGTTAGTTCACAAGGCATGGAGGCTAGTCAAAGTACGATCGAGTGTGTTAAATTAAGCAACATGAGAGTTTGTCCGTCTGGTCTTCCAAATTCACAGCATCCAAGCCGCGAACAACTACACATACGTACAAACGTACACATGTTTTAAGGCTATTCCTGGAACTTTTTTGAGTGCCCATTTGCCCAAACATTGCTCTCAATATGAACAAGTACTCGGCAAAGGTGAGTGTGAACGTTCAAAAATACGAAGCTATTAATAGGAACATAGGTTTAAGAGGAGTTACTACTTGTCCTATTCTATTCGAAGGTCACTCAGGCAGTCAAAAACATGACAAATTCGTGTCTGGGCGAAGGCCATAATGACATGGGCTTTCAAGAAACCTTGGATTTAGAATTCACCGTGAACGGTTCGGAAATCAAAGGTTCGTTTCCAATTTCTGCACTTCCATAAGACTCCGTGATTTACGTGTATGTCTATCCAATCAGTTCCAGTGAAATCTTTGGATCCAACTCTAAGTTTGGCCAGATTTCTTCGACAAAACCTTCACCTAACGGGGACAAAAATCAGTTGCGGGCAAGGTGGATGTGGAGCTTGCATTGTGACCGCACTTATTTCTGGATCAGAAACGAAGGCCGTGAATTCGGTATGCGAAAACTTGCTTATTGATGATTGCATGACCAACTAAGATAAGTTTGATTTTAGTGTTTGACCCCGGTGTTGAGTTGTCAGGGATGGAAGATCACAACGATCGAAGGATTGGGATCGAAAAAGTCCGGCCTTCATCCCATCCAGCAAAGATTGGCTACATTTCATGGCACACAATGCGGCTTTTGCAGCCCTGGAATGGTCATGAGCATGAACAGGTATTGATTGGCAAGTTTCAGAGTGAAAAATGACTACAAAGGAAGTATTGTTCTAGTTTGAGAGAATCCCGCGAGACCGAGCCATCTTTGAAGGAAATCGAGAATATTTTGGATGGAAATATTTGCCGTTGCACCGGTTACCGCCCCATTTTGGACGCTTTCAAATCTTTTGCCGCAGATGCCCCTGAAGATTTAAAGAAGAAAGTAGCGGATATCGAGGATTTGATCTGTCAAAATGGAAAGATGTGCCCAACGACGAAAGAACCTTGCTTGAAAACGTGCTCGGCGCATAAAATTGTCCAATGTTTTTCGATTGATAACGAAGTTCAATGGTTCGCTCCCAAATCGGCGGGAGAACTCATGAAGCTGTTGAAGTCTGTTCCAAATCCAAAGAGAGTCAAATTAGTCGCTGGAAATACTGGATCGGGTACTTTCTCCTTGCATCATGATTAAATGCAAGGATATATTGAGATTTTGGTGTTCATTTTCAGGTATCTACCCGGACGAGGACAAGATTGATGTGTACATCGATATCAACCAAATCCAAATTGACCAAGTATCTTCTAAATCGCCTTTGACCGTGGGCGCCGGAATGACCCTAACCAAGTTTATGAACCTCATGGAAGATCTTGGAAAGTCCGATCCGAAATGGAAGTTCGGAAAGGAAATGGCCAAACATTTGCTGAAGGTCAATTGCATTTTCAAAACCCAGTTGTCACGCATTACAAATTCATACATCTTCATTAAAGGTCGCGAATGTTGGTGTTCGGAATCGCGGAACAATGGCTGGAAATTTGATGTTAAAGCACAAGGATCGCACTTTTCCCTCGGACCTTTTTATATTATTAGAGGGTGTGGGAGCCAAACTCATTGTCACGGATTCCAATGGAACCACATCGAAGCTTTCCCTTCAGGATTGGTTGGAGGTATCCATGGAACAAAAACTCTTGAATAGCATCGAGTTTCCGGGTTTGGAGGAGAACCATATTTTCAGGTTTTTTCTTTAACATGTTTTCATCTGATGTGTGTTAGGGTAAAACAGCTATCCCTCTATATAATTTTAGGACCTTTAAGATTGCCCCCAGAAGCCAAAATGCTCACACGTATGTGAGTGGGGCGTTTTTGGCCAAGGTGAATCCACAAACTTTGGTTATTGAAGAACAACCAACCATTGTATTTGCGGGAATTTCCTCTTCTTTTCTTCATGCCTCTGAAACTGAAGCGTTAATGATGGGCATGAATGTAAACGATCAGACCAACTTGAATAAGATCATGTCCTCTTTGCATAAGGAAATTATTCCTGATGATAATCCAGTCAATACATCACCAGAATACAGGAGACAATTGGCACAAGCCCTTGTCTATAAGGTATAATTGAAATGAACTTTTGACCAGATCGTTTTACGTGTTGAAAATAACTTTTTACTTTCAGTTCGTGCTCTCAATCTTGGGAGATCAGGCTCGTCCTGAATTACGAAGTGGATCCACCCAAGTGATCCGAGGTGTGTCTAGAGGAGGCCAACATTATGAGACCAATCCCGAGTTGTACCCGATCAACAAGCCCATTCAGAAACTGGAAGGCGATATTCAATGTTCGGGAGAAGCAGAGTACGTAGATGACATCCCAGGTTTCCCTTACGAGCTCCATGGTGCCTTTGTGATATCGGAGGTTGCCAATTGCGAATTGGATAGCGTGGACCCCAGTGATGCTCTGGCTATTAGTGGAGTTCAAGCCTTTTTAGATCACTCTGATATCCCTGGAGAAAACCATTGGGCCTTGGGAAGATTTCGAGACGAGATCTTCTCTAGTGGAAAAATCCATTTTGCTGGCCAATCCATTGGATTAATTGTGGCTGAATCGCCAGATTTGGCCCAAAAGGCAGCCAAACTCGTGAAGGTCACGTATAAGAACAAGAAAAAGCCCATATTGACCATCCAGGAGGCCATCCAAACCGAGGGATATCTCAACAAAGACGCTTCTGTCCATGGAACAGAAGCCGTATTGGGAGAAGATCCTATCGAAGACGATTCTGCCGTCAAAACGATAACGGGCGAGTTCGAAATTGGATCACAGTATCATTTCCATCTTGAAACCCAAACTTGCTTGGTCCGTCCAATTGAAGAGGGTCAGTTTGAAGTAAATTGCTCGACTCAATGGATTGATAAAACTCAAGAAATCATTGCCAAGGCTCTCGGCATCCCTTTAAATCTCGTGGACATGAAGGTATATTTTCTTCCATTAATCAGAAACTTGACAAAAGCATGACTAGTACCAATCCTTTGTTTCAGGTTCGTCGACTGGGTGGGGCATATGGTGGAAAGATCGAAAAATGCAATCTAAGCGCCGCTGCTTGCGCTGTTGCAGCCAATAAGCTCAATGTTCCCGTTCGCATTGTGTTGGATATCAAGACCAACATGGAGATGCTCGGCAAACGGTTGCCCTACTATGCCAAATATAAAGTCATGGTCACTCCCGAGGGAGTGCTGAAGTCGGTTGGGATCAAAATGTACTGCGATTGCGGGGATAACTTCAATTCGCCCACGGTGGACATGGCCAAGACATTCTCTCAGAATTGCTATCACTCAGAGAAATGGAGAGTGAGTCCAAATGCTGTGCTAACCAACACTCCGTCAAATACTTATGTTCGAGCACCAGGAACCACACAAGGTCATGCCATAATTGAGACCATCATGGAACATGCGGCCATGGAACTTGGCATGGATCCTCTGGAATTCAGATTGAAGAATATTCTTAAGAAAGGTGACAAACTTTTGGCAGGCGGGGAGTTTGAAGACGAGATGAATCCGGCCAAAATTCTAATTGAGCAGGTTCAAAACTCCTCCAAGTTTCAAGAAAGAAAGTCAATGATCCAAGAATTCAACGAGGTGATTTACATTCATTTACTTATCTTAACTTTCGTACAAAAACTAACGGTTGTCCGATTGAACATTGATGCAGGAAAATCGATGGAAAAAACGAGGAATATCCTTGATACCCGTCAGATATCGGCACAATTACTACGGTACCAAGTTTCATGTTCACATCAGCATCTTTGATAGTGACGGCACGGTGGCCTTATCCCATGGAGGCATTGAAATGGGTCAAGGACTCAACACGAAAGTGGCTCAAGTCGTTGCAAAAGAGTTCGGCATCAGTATGGACATGATCAAAGTCAAACCTTCGTCCAGTTTGATCGCTCCCAACAATTCTTGCACCGGTGGAAGTATGGGCTCGGAATGTTGCGCATCAGTAAGATCTAATTTTAACCGACCTATGTATGTCGGATATATTCATCTAAATCAACCTCTGTCTTCATGATAGGCTGCGGAATTGGCTTGTCGTGAACTGAAAGCTCGTATGAAAAAGGTCAAGGACTCATTGCCTTCAAAAACGTCCTGGGTGGATTTGGTCAAAGCCTGTTCTCAACAGGCCATTGATATGACTGCTCGACACATGGGACACACCGGGAACGACAAGCTTCAAGGTTATGATATTTGGGCTGCGGTCGTGACTGAGGTTGAATTGGATGTTCTGACCGGTGAGATGAATATTCGTCGAGCTGATCTCATCGAGGACACGGGTTCGAGCATCAGCCCGGAGGTCGATGTGGGTCAGGTGGAAGGGGGATATATCATGGGATTGGGAATGTGGACCACGGAGAAAATCAAGCACGATCCCATTACTGGGAAGCTACTCACAAACGATACCTGGGTAGGGGCTGAGATATCATGACCAATATATTTTGATCGCTTCATGTTTTTTCTTTGTTTTTGCAGGAATATAAACCTCCGTCAAGCCAAGACATTCCGGAAGATTTGAGAACGACATTTTATAACAGTAAGCGCAATCCTTACGGCGTTTTGGGATCAAAGGCCACTGGAGAGCCTTGTGTTCTAATGGGTGTCGGAGTTATGTTTGCAATTCGAGACGCCATCAACGCTATTAAGAAAGATTTGGGAGCCGACTTAAAGATATGGTATCGAATGGGTGAGTTCTAAAAAAAAGGGGATAAAAAAGATCTTTATCATTTCTGTTTTTTTTCTTTCTTTTCACAGACGCTCCCGCTACCGTGGATAACATTCAAACAACTACAGGGGTTGGAAGTCAACACTACAAAATCTAGATTTCGTTTTAAAATCAATTCAAAAACCCCAACTTTGAACGTCACAGGATAAATATGTTTACGCCTTGGCTATGAACAGGTTGGAATTTGAGCTGTTTCTTAAGCTTTGCACGATGATTTAAACGATATGATTATAAATATAAACACAGTGAATATGTAAAATTGCATTACTAAGTAAACATGATCAGCTAAACAAACGTTTAGCAACTGAAATTGGTGTATAGAAAGACTTATTGCCTTCCTCAGTTATCAAAGCATGTCAAGAGTGGTGCTTCAATAGTAACGATGATCTAGTTTTGTTGAAATGAATACAATATCCAACTCAATCAAGGGTTTGGCCCAAGGGCTTTGCCCGATCTCTTCCACCCAAAGCGGCCATATTCATATAAGATCATCAAAACCCACTAGGGATCTCTTCATGGAAGCGTCTCCAATTTCTTTCACTCTCAATGGGCAAAATGTTATTGGTAAGGTCACAAAACTTATTAGTACGAAACCACAACAACGGTTCCTAATTTTCATTAGTGGACACGAGCAAAGTATCGTCGACGACAAGTTTAGCCCGATTCATCCGTGATCACATGAACCTAAAGGGGACCAAGATTAGTTGCAATCAAGCGGGTTGCGGGGCTTGTGTGGTCAAGACAACATTTGAGGACCCTGCCACTGGTCAGCAGAAAACGCGAAGCGTCAATTCGGTTAGTGAAAGTAAATCAATCAATCAACACAACCCACTACAATTGACCTAAACTCAGGCCTTTTTTTAACATTCGAAAGAATGGTCAAAAATGAGATTTTCCTTCAATTGGGCCAAAAAGGCCCCCAAGAAAACATTTCCTTTAATTATGTTGAATACCTAGAAAAAAATTCGGAAAAGCTCAACAAAACAAAATAAGTTTATTGCAGTCAAACAACCAAAACAGTATAATCAAAAGTCTTTGATAAATTCTTTTAATCATCTAAATTTTTTATTCCTGTAGTGTATCACACCGGTTTTAAAATGTGAAGGATGGAATATCACTACAGTGGAAGCCTTGGGAAGTACCCACGATGGTTTGAGTGAAATTCAAAAGCGTTTAGCCAAACTCAATGGAACTCAATGCGGGTTTTGCACACCCGGTATGGTCATGGCCATGGACAGGTTGGTCGAGGTTAATACGCCTTTACCATTAAGTTTGCAGTTCGAAATTATTTTAATACTGCAGCTACATTGAAGAAAATCCTAATGCCACCATGGATAACATGAAAGGCGTTTTGGATGGCAATATTTGTCGATGCACTGGATATCGACCCATTTTTGAAACGTTTCAAACTTTCGCCTCTGATGCCCCCACGAAATGGAGCGAGATCATCGATGACATTGAAGATTTAAAAGTCCAAAATGGCAGACTCAAATGTCCTAGAACGAACGCCCCTTGCGGAGGCAATTGTTCGAGCATTCCAAGACCACAGGGCTCATTGCAATTCATTCAATCCGCAAATGGACATTGGATCAAACCAGACACATTGGAGGACCTCATGGCCGTTTTGAATGATTTTCAACCGAATGTAACTTATCGACTCGTGGCAGGAAACACAGGAATTGGTCCGCTCTTTACCAAAACATTTTTGGTCACATTTTTGAACTACAGTGATAATCTTCTTTAGGAATCTTCGACGATGGTCCCTATTCCACTTTTCTCGATATAACGGGAATTCCTGAACTAGTCACCGTGACTTTGGATCCTTTCAATGTGGGTGGAGCTGTAGCACTGACAGATTTCATTGACGTGCTTAAATCCCAATCTACACGGTTCCGATCCCTGAGTTATTCCAATCAGATTGCCAAACATCTTGAAAAGGTATCGATCGCAAAGGTTATTATTGCTATTTGTCCTTCAGATATTGAAATACTGATGCGGTTGGTTTTAGGTGGCCAACACTAATGTGAGAAATGTGGGATCACTTGCCGGCAATTTGATGCTCAAACACGCCCATACAGAGTTCCCCTCGGATCTTTTCACTTTATTAGAAGGTGTTGGAGCTCGTATTGGCGTCAAAGCTACCGATGGCAGCACATCCATGTACTCACCATCAGAGTGGTTAACAGTGGATATGGACAAAAAGATCATTTACTTTATCCAGATGCCTGTTTTAGCCGACAACGAAGTGTTCATGTCCTACAAGATCACGCCCAGAAGTCAAAACGCCCATGCATACGTGAATGCATCATTCAGGGCCAAAATTGATCCTGGCACTTTTGTTGTCCAAGAGAAGCCTAGCCTGGTCTATGGTGGAATTTCTGGGGATTTCATTCATGCCACTGATGCGGAAACTTACCTTGTGGGCAAATCTTTGAACGATCAGGTCACTTTGGACGCAGTATTTGCCTCTTTGGATTCGCAAGTCTTTCCGGATGATGATCCAGTTCTATCCAGTGCCGAATACAGGGTCCATCTCACGAAAGCTTTATTCTTCAAGGTAAAATTAGGGTCGATTTTCGACCTCAATGGGTTTTCTCATGTCAACTATTACTCATCTCAGTTCGTGATTCACACGCTTGGATCGGCGGCAAAACCAAATTTGTCCAGTGCCGCTACCCAAATTGATCGGGGGGTTTCGAGCGGAGCTCAAGATTTTACCCCCAATCAAGAGAACTTTCCCATTGGCGAGCCCATAGAGAAACTGGAGGCCAAAATACAATGCACGGGTGAAGCAGAGTATGTGAATGATATTCCACCCATTCCTGGAGAGCTCTTTGCCGCTTTTGTTCAATCCACCATTGGCAATTGCAACCTCGAAACGGTTGATCCTGGGCCCGCTTTGGTAAGTCGCAGGTTTTCGAGGGTATCGGCAAGTGCAGTTTGTGCGGAAAAAGTCTATGGACACATTTTAGTTATATTTGTTGATTTAAACATCATTCCATGGCAAAGTACTGTTCTTTATTCACACAGCACACGTACAGGGTCATCCGTTGTCAGTGTTCGATGCCTAACAAAATTTTATACGAAATACTATCATTGGTGCATACGTATATACGATATTTAATACCAAATTGTGTATAAAATTAATAAGTTTATGCCAATCCTGGCGAAAGTGGCTTATGATTGTTCAAGAACCTATAATTCTGTATGGATTGGTGGTTCTTCCATCCAAATTGCTTTAACACAATTTAACTTTAACATCTGAGGCTAGTTTTTTAGACGCAAAGATCGATCTCAAGATCGAACTTATAGTACTTAAGTACGATCTTGAGATCCATCTTTTGCGTCTAAAAAACTAGCCTCTAGTTTTGTCAGGACGTTAATTGCGGTGTGTTGAACTTGATTGATTGTTGATATTGAAATAATGATCCATCTGCAAAGTGCTACAAGTTGTCTATTGATGTTCATTTTATCTCTTTTTTCTTACACAAGGCTATGCCGGATGTTGTCGCGTATGTGGACCACACGGATATTCCCGGGATGAACAGCACTGATGGATTTCAAGAGATTGACGTAATTTTTGCCTCGAGTAAAATTTCATATGCAGGTCAAGCAATCGGATTGATTGTTGCAAAAACTTTCGAGGCTGCCCGAGCCGCAGCAAAAAAGGTTGTGATCACTTATCAAAACCAACAGAAACCCATTTTGACCATCAAAGAAGCCATCAAGACTCAAAATCGAAGGATTGTGCAAAACACTAAACAAGTTGGCGTTCCAAACACACGTAAAGATACAGGAAAGGCACCCACGTAAAAGATAGAGATTCCTAACCCTTGCTTTCCGTTTAGGATCAACTGGAAAGCTAACCGAGATAACCGGTGAATTTGAAATCGGTGGGCAATACCATTTTCATTTGGAACTTCAATCCTGTATCGTTCGTCCCATTGAGAATGGAGAGTTTGAAATCATGTCGACCACCCAAGCCATGGATATGGTTCAATTCACTGTTGCCCAAGCTTTGGGAATCACTAAGAACAAGATCAATGTTACGGTAAGAATGGATCACGTTTATCGAGAGGAACAATTTCAAATATTCTTTAATGCAGGTCCGTCGATTGGGAGGTGCATATGGTGGCAAAATTAGTCTTCCCAATGCCATTGCCACTGCTTGTGCCGTTGCTGCGGAAAAATTGAGAAAGCCCGTGAGATTGACGTTGGATCTTCAGACTAACATGGAGCTTTTGGGCAAGCGATCGCCTTACCTCTTCCAATATTCGGCGACTGTTGACGAAAATAACAAATTGGTCGACGTGAACTCCAACATTTATGCTGATGTGGGCTTCTCCGGTTTGGCTCCTGATGCCGCATTTGTTCCCCCTTGGTTCCAAAACTGCTACAGCTCGTCGAAATGGACTTGCAAACCTGTTGAAGTTCAGACCAATTTGCCTACCAACACTGCCTGTAGAGCTCCCTCGTCAACTCAGGTATCTAATCTACATCATCTTAAGCTTACCATTCAAGAGACTAGCTCAAGTAAAGTTATACATCACTATTTCAGGGCATTGCTGCGATTGAAGTCATCATGGATCATATTGCCACATCTCTTGGGATGGATCCGTTAGAGTTTAGAATGAGCAATTTGCTAAAACCAGGAGACTTTATCTTAAGTGATGAGACCGCGACATTTGAGGGTCCAAATCGAATTCCCGAGCTCATCAGCAAATTGAAGCAAGAATGCGATTTTGAGACACGACAATCTGAAGTATTGGCCTTTAATAAGGTGTGTCAGGCAAATAGAATCTTATTTTTACGTGGAGTTTTGAATATTTTGTTTTCATATTCCTTTTTCAAAGGCAAACACGTGGAAAAAAAGAGCTCTGAGGATTACACCTATGAGATGGGCTCAATTGTATTTCGGTTATAAATACAAATTCCAAGCTGCCATCTTCAAGGACGATGGAACAGTGGCCATCTCTCATGGAGGCATTGAAATGGGTCAAGGCTTGAATACAAAGGTTGCCCAAGTGGCCGCCAAAGAGTTAGGTATTTCAGTGAGCATGATCAAAGTCAAACCTTCCAACAGTTTCGTCGGAAACAACTCAATTGTGACCGGTGGAAGTTTGGGATCAGAATTGGTGGCTTCGGTAAGAAATTCAAAAAGGATTTGATCAATAATGTCTTACACACATGTGCTTTTGTTTTCTTAAAGGCCGCTTTCTTTGCTTGTAAAAAACTGAGAGCAGAGATGAAGAAAGTGGAAGATGGAATGAGTGGCAACCCAACTTGGTTGGAATTGGTCCATGCTTGTGATTTAGCTGGACTTGACTTGACTGCTCGTCATAGGTGAGTTCTGAACTTAATGTCACAACAGAGCCATAATAATCAAGCAATTTCACGCTTTTTGTTAGCTCATGGCAAGAGACTGATAATTTGAAAGGCTACGACATTTGGGGTGCCACGTGCACTGAAATCGAATTGGACCTCCTGACAGGCGAAAAAACTGTTCGTCGTGCTGACGTTATGGAAGATACCGGAGCGGCATTGAGCCCTAATGTGGATATTGGCCAAGTGGAGGGAGCTTTTGTCATGGGACTTGGTCTTTGGCTGACTGAAGAACTCAAATACGAGTCAACAACTGGACGCTTACTCACACGAGACTCATGGGTACTGATACGAGTTGATATAATTGCATTATTGACATCAGCATTGCCTTAATATTTGCCCACTTTTTCATAGGAGTACAAACCACCTGCGAGTCAAGATATACCAGAAGTGTTCAATACGTATCTGTACAACAGCGGGGACAATCCCTATGGAGTATTGGGCTCAAAGGCCACGGGAGAGCCTCCTCTGTTAATGGCTGTTTCGGCATTTTTGGCCGTGAAAGATGCAATTAAGGAAGGCCGTTCCGAAATGGGGCTTGCTCAAGACGGATGGTTTACTTTCAGTAAGTTTGAAACTTTTCGGAGTTTGAAGGTGAATTTTCCTTGCTTCAATTTTATTTCTCTTACAGACGGGCCCGCCACGAACGAAAACATAACCAAAACGAGCGAACTTGGTTCCAACTACTTCAAATTGTGAACTATACATTACAAATATTAATGCAAATATGTGTATGATGAAGGCCAAATATTTTTATATTTTTCTTAATATACCTTGCTCGCATTTTCTCCACAAGGGAACATAAAATTCAAGGTTGCCTCAAATCTTGGTTATGAACTTTGGTCAAATTATCTCAAAGTTGTCCTCATCTTGAATTTTGCGAACCTTGTCATTTCGCCACGTCATTGGACGGCCTTTTCATCATCAGAAGATGTTATTCATTTTTTCAACAAGATGTATGTTTTCAAATTTCATACGAACCAAGCAAGATGCAGCAATAAGCTCTCCGTTGATAAATAGCAAAGAAAAGTCCTGCTCCAGAGGTAAATATTATTCTTAACCAATTACTTACCGCGTTAAATTCCACTACATTTGAACATGTAGGCAAGTTTCGCAAGCTTTCTTTTTCCATGTGGAGAGACTGGGACCAAAATTCTCGTGCGCATACTCTTTTACATAAGTATAAGTGTCTCTAGTGGCATACATACGTTTTCTTTTAATTTTTTTAGCTTATTTCATGGGTTTGTAACCGATACAAGGGAATAAAATTCCCTGTAAGTCAATTTTGTAATTTTGTGTCAACGCAATAAAATATTTGGTCGGATAAGATAAATACGTCAATTCCATCCTAGTAATTATAGGCCCATTTCACTGACCTCTAATATGGCAAAAGCTTTTGAGAAGACGATGAAGTTCAAGCTTGTAGATTTTTTGGAAGTTCGCGATATAATTCCTTCCGGACAGCATGGGTTTCGAGCTCATTTTAGTACAGTAACCCAACTGGTTGACCACATTGAACAGATTATTGACGGGCTTGAAAGTCACGAGTCAGTTGATGTAGTCTATCTTGACTTTGCCAAGGCCTTTGATAAGATAGATCATGGTCTTTTGCTCGATCAACTCAAAGAGTTTTGGATCCAGGGTAAGGTTCTGAATTGGATTGGTAGTTTCATGAGTGATAGGAAGCAAATGGTTAAGGTTGAAGGATCATTTAGTGGCATGTATGAGGTCAAGTCAGGTGTTCCACAAGGTTCATTTTTAGGTCCGCCCCTGTTTATTCTCTTTATTGCTCGTCTCCAGAAATTTAGAAGGAATGGTCAGGACTCAAAATGTTTAGTTGAGGACTTGGAGAAAGTCTACTCTTGGGTTGGAGAGAGTAGCATGGCTTTAAACGGGATGAAATTCCGCACAATGACGTATGGGCCCTCAAATTTAGAAATACCACTCAAAGACAATGGAGGTTGTGATATTGAGCAGGTATCATCCATGAAAGATTTAGGAGTTGTCATCCAAGATGATGGAAAGTTTGATGAGCATATCCAATTGAAAGTGGGGAGGCATTTCAAACGTGTGGCTGGACCTTTCGCACCTTCAAGTTCAAAGATAGTTTTACTCTGTACAAGTCGATTGTTCAACCACCTCTTGAATATGCTTCCCCCATTTGGGCTCCAATGAGTTCGACAGGTTTGCAGGTCCAACGGTGTTTCACTAGGAACATCATATGAATGAGAGAGCTTTCGTATTGGGAGAGGCTCAAGAAGTTAGAGTACTCAGAGAAGGTATGAAAGGTATCTTCAAAAAAATCTTTGAAAAGTTTGTCTTCAAGAGCATTCATGGGTTTTGTCCTAACCCAGGATTTGTGGTCAGTTGTATCGATCGTAGAGGTTTTACTTGTACACTGAGAGCCCCTCTAAATCCCAAGGAATCCAGGCTGTTTCGAACAATGAAGTCCTCGTCTCTTCTTTATCGTGCTTCTTCATTGTTCAATTTGTTGCCTATTAGTCTTCGTCGGGAATATGTAGGAGCTGATCCTCTAACAGCATTTAAGGCAGGATTGGACAAATTTTTAAACACTATTCCGGAACAACCCACTATTCAAGGGTTGGACAGATCTACCAACAGTAATTCATTGGTAGACCAAATATCATATAAATGTTGATTTGATATTTTATTTAGGAACGTTAATATTTAACTTTCTTCACAGGGAATCGCTTTCCTTGTAGCGCTAGTAAAAATTCCCAACCTAACCAAAAAAAAAGGTTAACTTGTTCGAATTTGCCGCTCTAGGGCAACCTTGAACATAAGGTTGGTCAGGAATGGTTCACAGAAAACTATCTAATTCTCGTTTAAAACTTGACAATGGATAATTTTTTTTTCTAAAGAATCGTCGGAGAGAACTTGGTAACGAATTGTACAGCATCGGCCCTCTGTTTAAAATGGAGGATGATTTTAGATTTTTTGCAAGTTTTTTTCCTATCACCTGGATAAAACGCCGGGGATATTTATGCTTTGGTGCGACCGGCCAAGCAAGGCCACCTTCTTGTAACCATGGAGGAAACGAGGACGACCTCGGTTAACAACAACAACAATATTTTGCTGGCAATCTAAGTCCAAAGGCATTTTGATACATTTTTTACTAAGCCATCCTGTGATTCAAAAAAATAGACGAGCAACTTAAAATGACCTGCCTTTAAACATTAGGCCATCTCAGAAGTTTCTTTTCAAAATGTGAAACTATTTCATTAAAGCTACTTTTTAATGCAAAAAAACAATCAAATTTTCTCCAATAAAATCATTTTCGACAAAAATGTCTCAAACAAATTTCACCAAAATCTGTGGAAAATGGAAAAGTTATTTTTCAAAAAACTTTAATCCTATCTCTAGTCATAACTTATTGTGACATTGCAGGGGTGACTTTATTTTGAGATGTAACTTTGACATTGCTTATCCATATCATGAAGCACAAACGAAGTAAATAAACGTCAAACTATTGCGATATGTCCTTGGGCAATTATAATCAAGCACTCAGCATTATTTTTGATGGAGTAGAGTACATATGCTTTGAAATCTTAAAACAAGCATTTTTATCCAATGAAAGCAACCCCTTTAGTGAGAGGTCACTATTTAAAACTAAAATATCTCTCGACATTAACACAATCATAACACAGACAAAGTTTAAGATTTTGAGACGAGTTGTCAGACCAGTGTTTTAGTTGCACTAAGTAACATCGGAAAACATGTTAATTGTAAGTTTATTTTATTATTTATGAAACAAATTTAGTTTCGATTAATTACATTTCACAAGTAATTGATACAGGACTGGCAATTATAAATTACAACTTTTTTGGGCAGAAAATATTTAACTGAAAAAGATCTAAACGGGCCATAAAAAACAAAACCTTTCACTGCAGATGCTGAGTGCAAGTGCAAATTAATCAAGGAGGATAATTTCGGACTGCTAAACAAAAACGGATATCTAATCACTACTAATTTGCTCAAATTGCATTCTTCATCAGTAGAGACAGGAAGTTTAGACGAATAAAACTGTCAAATTAGACGAAAAAAGACGAATGAAATTCCCCGATTAAATGAAAAAAGACGAATAAAATTGCCCGATGAAACGAAAAAAGACGAATAAAAGGCTTCATTTAACGAAAAAAAACTGTCTTTCACGGTAGAAAAAACTAACGAATTGCCTTTAAAGAGGTTACAAAGATCCTTAAACTGCTGCCCATAAAGTAGACGAAAAGTGTGTCCCAATTGAGGGGAAACACCTGCTCGGTGTTAAACGACAAAATATACAAAAGAAAGGAAGGAAAAGTGCCAAATGAGCAAGAAATGGTCAGTGGTAAATATTAATTTAAAAAAAACCTGTTCAAAAAGAGTTAAAACCGGCCTTTTTTCAACGTTTTCAGTTGAGCAATATTTTATGGCAAATTTGCTGACACTTAATTGTTCGCATAGTCGGATAGCTTTTTTCAATCCAATAGTGGCCTTTTCTTTCCGTGTCTTTCAGGATACCCTACAAGTTAAAATTTAAGTGTGGATCATATTTTGTTCGAGCAAAAACGCAACTGACAATCAAACTATTACTTTGGCCCAAGTTTTGGCGATGAACTTTTTTGAAAGTGTCTATTTAATTTAAAATTTGAGAAAAAAACTTAAAATTCAAGAAAATTTTCCATTTTCCACTAATCAGACGAAAAAAATTGAGTAAAATTGCCGGATTAAACGAAAAAAGACGAATAAAATCCAAATTAGACGAATAAATTTGTCGCGACGAATAAGGTTAAAAAAGACGAATAAAGACGAAAACGTTTATTCGTCTAAAGTTCCTGTCCCTATTCATCAGTATGCAACATATAAAAGCTAAAAGATTGTAGCTTCAAAGGTCAATGTGTTATTGGGCTTCTGCCTTGAACATTTTTTGTAGTTATGCTTTGAACTTACTGGAATCTCAACGACATGTCTATTTTGAACAAAACCATGGAGACCCTGTCTTTTTGTTCTGTAACAAAGGGCCAAAAAGATCTATTTATGGAGCCATGGCCAATTTCGTTTGTTATTAACGGAGAATCCATTACTGGTAAGAGTAATTTGGTGAGCACAAATTACGACAACCGAGAATTAACCGAGAATTGAAAAAATACTATTCTTGATGCATTGTAATGGTTAAATACAGGGTAGGTTAAAATGGGTTGATAAAGTCGCCTTTGGCAGAAGGAAACTCATTGTATAACGAATTGTACATCAATAAGTAGCAAGTGGATAGCTTGCACAAACCCTTAATCACCCAATCAATTAAGCACTATTTTCAGTCCAATATTTTAGTTAAAAGAAAATTTATATCGGCTAAAATAAGTTTTTTTATTCATGTAGTGGATCCTGATCAAGTACCTTCGTCAAAGAGTTTAGCTCACTTCATTCGCGATCACCTTCATCTCAAGGGAACCAAGATCAGTTGCAATCAAGGTGGTTGTGGCGCATGTGTGGTCAAGGCAACTTTTGAGGATCCTGCTACTGGTCAACAGAAAACACGGAGTGTCAATTCGGTTAGTCAATTTAGCCAATCTTCCAATATCGAAAGTTTAACGCTATTTTTATTCCTTTTTTTTGAACGGGTGCAGTGCATCACTCCGGTCTTAAAATGTGAAGGATGGAACATTACTACAATCGAGGGCTTAGGAAATACTCATGTTGGCATGAGCGATGTTCAGAGCAGAATGGCAGCAATGAATGGAACCCAATGTGGTTATTGCACCCCTGGGATGGTCATGGCTATCGACAGGTACTTTGAGTTTCGCAATCTTTTACTCACGAATCAAACTCTCCATTCTGTGTAATGAAGCTTCTTAACCGACCGACCTGGAATCACCATGGAGGACATGAAGGATTCACTGGACGGAAACATTTGTCGATGCACCGGCTATCGGCCCATTTTCGATACAATCCACTCGTTCGCTACCGATGCACCAAAGCATCTGAGGCAGAAAGTTGAAGATATTGAAGACCTTGTATTGACCAAAAAGGGCTTCATCTGCCCTTCAACGCAAAAAGCTTGTGTTGGAGAGTGCTCAAGGATCAGACGACCAAGCGATTCTCTCCAGTTTGTGAAATCATCGAGTGGCAATTGGATCAAACCAGAGACCCTGGAGGACCTTATGGCGGTGTTAGACGATATCAAGCCGGATGAAACGTACCGTCTTGTGGCAGGAAATACCGGAACAGGCAAGGATATTTTTGAACGTAAGGGTCAACATGCCTCTAAGACGTGTAAGATTCCTTTTGTAGGCGTGTACAAAGCAGGAATTCACACAATGCTGATTGATGTGAACTCCGTTCCTGAATTAGCCACCATTACGCTAGAACCCTTCAACATTGGAGGGGGAGTGGCTTTGACCGATTTCATTGAGGCTTTGTATGTACAATCTTCCACAGAAGGATATTCTTATGCCACACAAATGGCAGCTCACCTCAAGAAAGTAAGTAGTGAAAACAAGTCCATCGTCAGGTAACTTTGCTCAAGAGAATTGAAATAACTCTGATAGGTGGCAAATACCCACGTTCGCAACGTTGGAACTATTGCGGGGAATCTGATGCTCAAACATGATCATCCAGAGTTTCCATCGGATGTATTTGTACTTTTCGAAGCGCTTGGAGCTCTGATAGCCATTAAAAGCACCAACGGAGAGGTAACCACATATTCGCCGTCAGAGTGGTTAACATTGGACATGACCAAGAAAATTGTTCTTTTTGTCCACCTGCCTACTTTAAAGTCAAACGAAATGTTCATGTAAGGATAATTGTGATAATTGTACAGGCCTTTGAAACTTTTAATGCGAGTCCCCAATTACCTCACACTTATTTAGGTCCTATAAGATTACGCCACGAAGTCAAAATGCCCATGCTTACGTGAATGCAGCCTTCAAATGCAATGTAGATTCATCAACACACATTTGTCAAGGAATACCAAGAATCGTATTTGGAGGAATATCCCCCTCCTTTGTCCATGCCAATGACACAGAGAGCTTCCTGAACGGAAAATCAATTAACGATCAATCGACAATCAACGGGGCTCTAGCTTTGCTGGATGAAGAAGTAATTCCTGATGAAAACCCTGTGCTCTCTTCTGGGACTTACAGAAAGCATTTGGCCAAGGCTCTCTTTTTTAAGGTTACTCAAAAGATCATACGATAAGTTAAACACTCGTCTTATTCTAACTACCTCTATTGCGAAATAGTTCGTTATCCATGCCCTTGGAACTGATGCTTCAACCGCTCTTCAAAGTGCGGCTTCGCAATTGGAGCGTGGAACATCAAGTGGCACGCAGGATTTCACGCCCAATGAAGGCAACTATCCAGTGGAGAAACCCATCGAAAAATTGGAAGCAAGAGTCCAATGTACTGGTGAAGCCGAGTACGTGGATGACATACCTGTGATCCCAGGAGAACTTTTCGCTGCTTATGTTCAAACAACCGTAGGCAATTGTCAACTTGATGTGGTGGATCCTTCCCCTGCTTTGGTTCGTTTCCCAAATACTATGGTATTAATGGTATCTTGACAGGATCTATACTATAGGCAATGAGTGGAGTGGTTGCATACGTGAACTACAAAGACATTCCCGGCATCAATAGTGTTGACGGCAACAAAGAAATTGACGTTGTGTTTGTTGAAAGTGATGTAGGATACGCCGGACAAGCCGTCGGTTTAATTGTTGCCGAGAGCCAAGAAATTGCTTTGGAAGCGGCAAAAATGGTGCAGATCACTTCCAAAAATCAGGAAAAGCCTATTTTGACCATCAAAGAGGCTCTTGCACAGCCTCCTCAAAAATTGAAGAAATCTGTGTTTAGTTCCACAAAGAAAAAGGACAATGGTAAGCGCACAACTAAATTGCTCATTGTAGATTATTAGTCTCCATATTTGGACTCTTTTAAGTTGCAAAGCGCTCGGGAATGACGACAATAAAGGGAGAATTTGAGATTGGAAGTCAATATCATTTCCACATGGAACTTCAATCATGCGTGGTGAGACCCAAAGAAGATGGAGAGTTTGAGCTCTACTCCACCACCCAATGGATCAGCCTGGTTCAGTTTACAGTGGCCAAGGCGCTAAATGTGAACGAAAACAAGATACACGTTGCAGTAAGATATCATACTGTA
>CM021317.1:13014450-13205449 GCA_010645155.1 Tigriopus japonicus
GAAAATAACGCGCCAAATTCAAATGAAAATATAATTATTTGCTTAAAATATCGAATTCAATTCTGTCTCAATTTATCGGTAAAGCCCTGTACATTTTAATAAAAACGGGTCTATTCAAGCATTCCCGCCCTAAATCATTAGGTTGGATGTCATCTTTTTTTCAACGTGATTTTGAGTGTGCCCAACATTTTCGACGAATTGTACATTTGTTCATATTATGACTCTGTCCAAGTTGATATGGAGCACTTCAGAAATTACTTAAGTACGAAATATGTCATCAGAGGATCTCATCAGAGGATCATTGTTCAAATTATTAAGATTTTAAAATGAACGTATAAAAAATAGAATTGTTGCCGACAAGGCTACCTACCGCCTTTGCCCACTGTGGAAGCCACCCTGCATTAGTTGATACTAATTTTCAGTGGTAAAATACCTTACCTTGGTAGACCTTGGTACCTATAATACCTTGGTTCTTACATGAGGAAAGCTTGGCTTATGGGTTCAATCTTTCTTCTTTTATTGGACTTTCATCATCTCCAACAATCAGCCTGCTTTGACTTCTCTTTTTAGAGAGAGGTTGGATTTGAAAATTCACAGGGCAAAACATTGAAATTTAGGGATCAGAAATCAACTTTCACACTTCGAGAGGGTAGCTAGTGTTGTGGCATGGGGCTAAGCACGTAAAACTCATTCTCAAAGGGCCTTAAAACCACTTTTCTTGGACGATTGCGTTCTCCCGCCACAATCTGTTTCTTCCCTACTGATGTAAGAAAATCTGATGATTGGCGGATGTGCAAAAGTTCTTCATGTCTCAAAAAAAGCTTGAGCAAGTGGATCACTATGAAATGAAGTAAGTGCCCTCTCCCTTCTGAATCAAGCATCTCTCTACCAAAACTCCAAATACAGGGGGTATTGGGTACTGATGGATTTCGAGCAAGTTTTCGAGTTTCGAGTTGACCGAACCGAGTTAAAACTGAACCGAACCACCCCGAACCTCCGAGTCCAAAACCGAACCGGAAGACAGCCACTGTCCCAAAAGCGTTATAATAATAGAATTTTTGTGACGTCTTTTAATCCCACAATGTCAGCTTGGCTCTTATAGAAAGAACATGACATCATTTTATTTTAACAAGATATCATTTCATATTATTTTGAAACCCATTTGTATGTTGGGAAAGTGCTATTTTGTCTTCTCGCTCTATCGGTTCTATTATCCTTCTACTAATAGCTCTATGTCCAAAATAGTCCACATCAGAAGGGTGACTCAAAGTTTTGTTCAGGTCAAGAAATATCTATCGTTATCTGTGTCTCACAATTCGTTTGATTTTCTAGTTCTCCTTTTCTTTTGATTAGTTTGGATTTTTCGCAATTGTAAAAAATCATTTTTGGTTGCTTTTCAAAACAGTTAAAACTTGCAATATAATAAAAGCTGAATTGAAGACTAGTTTTTCTTGAAAAATGCTGCATGCAGAATGTTATGTATCTTGTTTACGAATAATTGCCGAGAAATGAATAAAGTTGCTGCTTACCAATTATGTAAAATTCTGCAAATTACTTAATTGTAATGCTCAGAGCCAAAATTTAAGTGTTTATTGCATGTTACTCTGTAGTAAGTGAGATATGGGATTTCTTGAACAAAATGATGATCATGAGGAAACATAAACCTTTACTCCTAAGAACGTTTTTCAAATTCTCAAACTCAAAACATATTTTGATACATTCTAAAGATATACTTTTTTGAATATAGAGAGTGGTCACTCCCAAACAACGTTACTAAAAACAAACATTAGAATGCCCCACAAGTTAATAAACGGCGAACGGTACAGAAACACACAATGTGAATGGTTTCCTGGTTCATTAACAATGATTCACTTACAACCAAATTTTCATTTTTCAAGATCTATGGACCTTCATAGACACGCAAATTCCTCTCAAAAACGGATTAAGAACCAACTTTCTGGCGGAAATTCTCCCCCGGACCAAAACGGAGAGCTTCATTGCGCTCATTCTCAACACAACTTGAACAATCTAAGAACATCTTGCCTTGAATTATCTACAACAAAATGTCGTTTTTCCGATTGTGGGCTCCTGAACCTACCAACGTGGTGGGCCCCTAACAACAAATTGCCAAATTTTGTTGGCCTTGATCAAGGTTGCGGACCCTTTTTCTAGATTATTTTTTACTGGATGAGGATTCCCACAAAGAGGAATTAGATGGAATAATTTGTCTTTGACTTGCAGGTTGTGGAGCTATTGTCGTTTGGATAAATGGAACATTAATTGATCCAAACAAAGCCTCTTTTGGAATCATCACGGAAGCAAGTGGTCTTGAAGTGTGGATCAAGTATTGTAGGAACACAGAGCTCCACGGTGCTCTCCAAGGCGTGAAATAGACGATATTCAAAAAACGTGTATCAAGATGATTTTTATTTGGAAAGACGTGCACCAAAATGATTTCTATTTGAAAAAAAGTGTGTACTAGAACCACTATACTAAACCACTAAACCCACACGTTTTTCAGATTTGACCAACAGGATGATCTCGTTCCGTGTGCCTCATCATGATCATCCCATTTCTGGTCTGTCTTGGTCGGTGAATGGGCTCAGAATCGTGGGGATGAGGAGGTTTTCATGGATACTTTCTAATCTTTGTGAAGGCACACTAGTGACGGTGGTCAACAAACAGTCCGTCCATCCGTCCGTGGATTTACTTCACCATCACCCCTGACTTTGGATTATTTAGTAGTTGGTTAGTTGGCCGAGGAAGAGGCTCTTCTGTGTAGTACGTTCTACTCACTGCGATGGAGTGATGCGTTCCCTGCTTTTTCCGGTTAAAACAATCATAATAACACAGGCTGGAATGTGACTGCCTCGAAAATATTAGCAATTGGGTAATGGGTATATCTTAAGCAATATTTGATGGGTCAAATTCTTTCCTACAAGTGATTAAAAAGTGTTTCTCTAATTTGCCGCTATCCATAAGTGTCAGATTACTAAACTCAATGTTTTCGAAATTAAATTGTAGATCTTGACATCTCAGTTTCAGAGCTACCCTGAACTGCCAGCGATGCCCGTTACAGTCTATTTGCATTTGATGAATGAGTCAAATCCGTTTAATGGTTTGAAACGGTAATTTTTGGGCCCCTGATATATTTGTCAAAATTTAGAAGGGGACTTTTTCTTCATTCAACGAGCTCTTGTGATCGACAAAACCCCTCCAATTCGTAACTTGAATAAAAGAAACAAAATGATAAAATTTTGAAAATTTAGCATCACTGATAATCAGCGGCTTCGCATCGAACTTCTTCGAGTTGCACGAAGGACCCTAAAACCGAGTCGAACCATCGAGTTACGTTTTCAAAATGAACTCGATTACCATCAGCAGTATTGGGTCCTTTAACAAGCAGCTGACTGGGAGGTCACAGTACATAAGAGTGGGAGGTCACCTTAGTAATACAGCTCCAAATATTGCACCATGACACAAATGTTTGACATATTTTCGAACTTCTCAATGCATATTGGACACGTAAAAACTAAAATTTTGCGTATTAAAGCTCAAAGGTTGCACGTGTTTTCCATTTCACTGGTTGCGCTTAAAGGACTCTATAGTCTAGGATCTGGTTCAGCAAGAGCAATTGGAAGTCTTGGTAAACATCGAGAAGACCCCAAAACCGAATTAAAAACAGACAAACCTTGGCAAAACCATGTCATATGCTCGACACAATAAATAAGCTACGAAATAAATTAATGGAAAAATCTCGAATATAATAGAAAAAGACGCTACTTGTGCATTAAAAATACGCTCATTCATGTGCATGACTTTTTCTTTGATCCATTTTTTTGCACATTTAAGAAGCGTTCAAGAGAGAGCAATTCTGAGTCTGCTATTCCTTAATGCTTTACATATTCTGTTCAAGCAACAAAGATTAAACGTTGAATGTTAACTGAGACAAAAAATAAAAAAAATACTGTTCATACTAGTATCATGAAAGTCTTTAGCAATGATGTCTTAAACTACCTTGAACATAAAGGAATATCAACTAAAAACTTAACAGATACGTATTAATCAAAGCTGATATTGTCTATTCAGATACATAAAAGATACCACAGGCAGCTGCAATTTGTATTTTCAGATCACTTTTTGGGCACACTTTCCTTTGCCTCAGGAAAAATATCCTTCGAACTCACGGTTTAGGGCGGGAATGTTTGAAAAGACCCGATTTTATTACAATGAGAGTGAATATTTTTCGTATATGATCGAGTACCTAAAGAAAAAGTGGCATATTTGAAGCCTTTGAGAGGCCAGGTAGCCAAATTGATGGTTCATTCTCTTTGAGAGCATCTTTAATTCTTCTTTCAATAACATTTTCACACCGTGTAGTCCCATGATGGAAAACTCAATCCTTACAGCTTCAATTTTTTACTCAGAGATTTGATTGGATAGTTTTGGGCAAGCACAAACATATGCATAAACATCTTTACATTCGTTTGATTTCTATCGTTTGCTCCTTGGGACCTCTTTGGGCTCTCAAAAACAACAACAAACAGCTGTCTTCGTATTCTCTTCTGACTAGAGACGGTATAGACAGTACTGATGCAAACAAACTGGCCATTTCTTTGTTTGTTTGTATATATTGGGTATTGGGTTTTCAGAATATTTGTTTGTTTGGGGTAAATTTGTACCATTCCCAAATAAAAACAGTGTTGCTGTCAAGATTTGTCATGATTTGTAAAAGTGAGTGTCTAATGATTATTTTCGCCACAATATTTATTACTAATGAAATGATTTATTGATCCAAGAGATATATTCCATGCAAATGGAACACTTTCTTTTGACTTTCGAAATTTTTTCAAGACTTTGATTTTCTTTTGACCTTTTTCAACTCGTAAGGGATGTCATTTTTGGCAGCCCTGTTTTTCGGGGAGACCAAAACAAACAACAGCTGTTGACTTCTCTTTCCAATTTGTTTGTTCTTTGTTTGTGATTTCTATTTGTTTGGTATGCTGTCATTTGTTTGTCTTTGTTTGTTCTTGGTTATATTTGTTTGTTTCCCGTCAGTAATAGACAGGGTCTAAAGATGCTTAATTATGGCTTTACCAGGGTCTAGCCAGGAATAACCTATATAATATGCGAACTCGCGGAATTTCTCCCTCACGCAACCTCCGATATGAGGCCGACAAACAAGAAGTTTGTTCATAAACAAGAAGTACAAACGGCCATGTTGGGAGCGAAAAATCAACCGGAAATCGACCAAAATTCTAAAAGATAGTGCGCCAATCGGTATTCCCTGTGTTTCAATCGGGTCCAGCCAAGTCCTAGCCTTGGCAAAAGTCAAAACCATGCCCAAAAATCAGTCCAATGTTGGTGTTTCAAAGACATCCAAGTTCAGCCATGAACGAGTGAATGAAAGAGTGAATAATTGATTGATGGATGACATCAAGTGCGAATGAACCCGCAAGGTGTCTTTTCTACAATATGACAGTCAAGTGATCAAATGAAATCTGATGACTAGGTTACGTGCTAGAACCTTTGGAAGTGATAGCCCAAACTAAAGCTAATATAACGAATATAGACCTGAATCCGAGCGCAAATTCCTCGTGAAAAAGGATTAAGAACCAACTTTCGCCCGTACCAAAACGGGGAGTTTCTTTACGCACATCCAATACACAACTTGAACAACAAAGAATATCTTACAATTACTTGAATTATCAACAACAAAATAACGTTTTTTTCTGAGCTCATCTATTATCTGACTTGAACGTCTTATTAGTATCTTTGAACTTACAATTGAATCCATCCATCAATATTTAAGGTATTATCATGAACTTAATTAACACATGCCAAACTTTGTATGAAATCAAGGTTGTTATAGGTTGTGTCACCTTGGCATAACTTAATGTTCTATAAATGATGGTCCATTATCGAATTTCCTTTATTGTATGGTTGTGTCTTTTAGTTCAGGATAATAAGGAAAGGTAAGATATTCTTAAGTTGTTCAAGTTGTGTGATAGATGAGTACGATAAAACTCCCCGTTTTGATCCGGGTGAGAGTATGTGGGGGAGTGTTGGTTCTTAATATCCCTTTTCAAGAGGAATTTGCGTTTGGAAGAAAGTCCATTTAGAGCAAAGAAAGAAGAAGTCCTCAGTATCACTAATTCGATCAAATGAAGAACAAATTAAGATGACTTTGAAACCTACCAGGTGGACATACTAGCAATGGATGGGCTCAATATTTTGATCTGCGTTTCAAGTCAGTCAGCCTAAATTGGTGATCTGACATAAACTGTCAGACCCGGATTACATGGACCCTCTCAAAGTCTTTAGAATGAAATGCTCCCATCAAGATTGCATTGTGTGGTTTTTTTTCATTCAATCTGATTGTTAATTCCTGGACAAGGGGATCTAAGAAGATCAACCAAATCTTATCAAGCCTGTAGAGCCTTTCCCTGCAATGATAAGACATGATCCTCTGGTCCTGAAGGACCCTTAGCCCCAGTCCTGCGTGGTCCTGACCTTCTTGAGATCGAAGACTTGAAAATTTGCAATCAAATCCTCAATCAAGGATATAATCCTCATGTTTTTCACTCATTTTATCTCAAGGACGTTGTGATTGCCTTTGTTCCTATTCCAATCCGGATCAGATGGCTGATCTGATCCAGAACCGTCAAAAGTGCCCTTCAATAGTTATAGCCAACAACATCTCTGACTTGGACTCCATCTTCTTTCAAAATGAGATCATTCTTGTTCTTTCATTTTCCTATGGAAATGGTTCCTGCGTTGTGGAGGTGTTGAAGAGGATGGAAGAGGAGTAACACTCCAGATACCACCACAGATACTTCTGTTTAGCATTGTTTCACTGAAGTCCAGTCCACAAATATTAACACAAAAAGTTTGCGTGAATTATTTCAAGACGCATGTTCAACAGTTTTAGCCGTTAATAAGGAATAAATGACGTTGTCAAAATATAGCCTCGGCCTCATACCATTTTTTTCAAAAATCGGAGTTCGTGTCCACCCCTTTCAGGGGTTCCTGGTCTAGCTTAAAAAACACCCCGCGATGCGAAGCGCAACCTCGCGTGAGCGAGGGTTGAAAAGGGATTAAGAACCAACTTTCCCCCGAAATCAAAACAGGGAGGGAGTTTTTTCGCACTCATCCAATACACTGTACACAACTTCAACAACTTCAAAATATCTTAGCTGTCCTTGGATTATCCTGAACTCAAAGACACGAAAGAAATTTGAAGATGGACTTTCAGACGAATTTTCAGAACATAAAGTTATGCCAAGGTGACACAACCTACAACAACCTCGATTTCTTACAAAGGTTGGTATTTCTTAATGAAGTTCAGGATAATTTAAGGATGGGTTCGATAGTAAGTTCGAAGATATTCATAAGTTGTGCAAGTCGGGTTATAGATGAACTTGGAAAAGAACCGTCATTTTGTTGTTGATAATTCAAGGGATGGTAAGATAGCCTAAAGTTGTTCAAGTTGTGTAATGGATGAGCGCGATGAAACTCCCCGTTTTGGTACGGGGGAGAGTTTCTGGGTGAAAGTAGGTTCTTAATCCTTTTTCAAGAGGAATTTGCGTTCAAGAAAGATATCCTTAACTTGTTTAATTTGTGTAATGGATGAGTGCAATAAAACTCCCCAGATCAAAACGGGGAGAGTTTCCGGGGGAAAGTTGGTTCTTAATCCATATTCAACCCCGGCCCGGGGCTTTTCAAGAAGCGCTATGGTGCCCTGACTCAAAAAAAAAGTTTAATAACCCCTGCATATCCATGGCCAAGCAAAAAACAACAACACTGTCATTGCTTAAAACCTTCCAGTTGCACCAAATAACCAACTGGAATGCTGGAATGCCATATATATTTTTACAAATTTTCAAACAGAAACTTATATTTGTTGCTTTCTTTGACTTTTGAAGTAAAAAATATGCCTCAAATTTAATTTGTTCCTTTCTTGACTTTTTGTTCCTTATTCCTAGTTCTAAATAAACTACAATCAAAAAATTTTTTTTTTTTTTGTATAATTACAATCAATGGTTCAGATGATGCAATTTTTGAAAGGAAATTTCTTACTTTTAGATTATCTTTTAAATAGGAATACATATTCCTTAGGATTTTTTTAAATTTATCATATAAGAGTGTATTCATGAAAAAAAAGATTTCGAAAGAATGAAGTTTTTTTGTAAGTTCTAATTAGTATGGAACGAAAGGGCTCATAACCGAAATCGAAAGTTTCGGCCGAAAGAGGGTTTAACCGAAACCGAAAGTTTCGGCCGAAAGAGGGCTTAACCGAAACCGAAAGCAGCTGACTACAAAATTGTAAAAATGCAAAATCCACCTTAAAGCTTAAATTGCTCATGTGTTCGATGTTGGCAGGAATCCCTGGATGTTGGGTACTTGAAATTTTGAAAAATTGGGAAAGTTAAATGTCAGAGGTTTTTGGACGAAAATTTTTTTGATTTTGTTGTCAAACTCTATCCTTTATGGTGCATGTCTGCTTTCGGTTTCGGTAGGCATAACCGAAACCGAAACCGAAATTTCGGCCCAAAGCGTTTACGGGCCATCGCTAGTTCTAATGCACATCAATCGTATAAACTAGAGCACTATAATAAGAGTACTGTCATAAACTGCGCCATCTATTAGATTTCATGCGGCAACAGCTTGTGCTTCCCATGGTACCCATATATTTGAAGATAACAACAGTCATACATCAAAGTGCATTAAATATTGATATAATATTTGTAATGGATCTGTAAAGTTTTTTGGGTGAATTAATTGTTACAACCCATTTCAAATTGGCTTGGAAACTTACCAATTGAAAAAAAAAATTAGGGTATGATTCATGTCACAATTCATCTAAAACACTTATGATTCAGTTTTGAGTGCCTTCATCAACATTTTAGGTGCTTTACCGAGTCCAAAACGGATGTATGATTGTTGTTATCTTCAAATATATGGGTATCATGGGAAGTGTGAGCTGTTGCCGCGATAAGATTTTTGAAAAGTTCACTCAAACCTCCCAGTCCATTCCATCTGGTGACCCTGGTGATTATGGGGGAATGGAACATCTCACACGACTCTTCTCTGAAAATCACAGGTTATGCGTAAACAAGATCAATCTGGACAATAGACCCCTTTACGACAGAAAGTTCGAGGTTTTGGCCATTAAAAAAAAACGTCAATCACCCGACAAAGCTTTGAAAATCTCCAGATCTCGAATGTTTTTGACGAGAAACATTGCTTTGTGGCACTGCAATTGAAATCTCAACCATCCCAGGGAATCCCTTCTGCACTTAATCTCACCAATAGACAGATTCGTGATGATAGTGTGATCTAAAATTCCCATCCCACTCCCAAGCCACGAATAAATATTGAAGAAGCTGCCCACGGAGCGATTCCCAATTCTTACCGTAGTTATTCGTGTTCGGCTATCTACCGAACGAGCAAGCAAGCACCACGTTGAGGTGAAATGCATTTTCAGCACCTAAAGATTTATGACTTAATAGGCGAAGAAAAGTTCAAAACTTCAGGAGGTCCAAGCCTTTCCACTCGTCGGGCATCAGGATTCAAGAGAGGTCACCCAGGGTTGCCGGTCGTCTCTGGATGGCTATCATTAGCCCCTTATTGATTGACATGTGTTTTTCATTTGTGGCAGCCCTGCCAGAGCAGGTTGGGGGCTGGATCAACCCCGCGGGAGGCCACTTGATTCTTTTTCTATTCCAAACACATTGTCTCATAGGGACTTGGAATTGGTTTCCACGTTATTTAAAAGACTGCCAAGACTATTTCATGCTGACCCAACATCTGCAAGTAACTCATGTCTCATCGGAACACTTGAGCACTTTAAAAATATCGACTTACTCGATAATAAGGGCCGGGATCCATGTACCTCAGATGTATCTTATGCAGAAGAAAAGCCAGGACGAATCTCGAATTGTTTGAGTTTTTTTCCCGCTAGATTCCAGAATGATTTCATAAATGGGCATGTCACAACATCTCATTCCATCCATTCATCTGGTGAGATACTGTTTGACATCCGCCTAAAAATTCTCCTGATTCAAATATCAAACGGGAAACAGTCAAAGTCGTCGACCGTAAAGATCATCTGCCCAAATTGGGGAATTGAATTTCTGGCAAATGTCAAATTCCTCTGACAAACTCGCTTGAAAGTCTAGTGGAATGAGAGTAACACATCTCGTACGACGAATACATCCATGTGGATCGGCCACCAATGTTGTGGCGATTTTGTCATCCGATTTCATGGCTGCTAAGGACCCCATTGTTGCTTTACTTTAAAAGCCTCAATGGTCAAGGACTTTCCCACCGTTCATGGGGTACATTTTCAGATTCAGATTATTGACCCTATTTTTCCTCTTGGTCAGGGTTCTAGATATCCGTGTTTTGAAACGCTTCGAATGGAAATGGGGCTTTGTTTAGTTGGCAGCTCAATAAGCATAAAACAGTGGGCTAAATGTGGAACGTATGGTCTGTATGATTTCACACCCTCATTGTCAGCCATATTTATGCTGCCGTCCCCGGTGGGAGTCCCTATTGAGGTTACTCTGTTACAAAACATTTCCTAAATCGCCTTTTCTGTACTTCAACATTCCGGAGATTGCGCGACAGGAATTGAACAAAGCTCATTTTAACATTCCAGCTCATCTATTATTTGTCAATTCTATGTTCAAGCTTCAGGTAATTCGTGCCGCCAAAAAAGTTGCAAGCGTGCTAAACCGTGCAAAAATGTTGATACTTGAAAGTGTCTTAATTGTTCGAACGCACGTAAGATAGGATTAAGTGGTCGTTTCGAATCTCGCCTCTGACGGATTTGCATTGATTTATGAGCAATTCCCAGACTGTGTATGTTTTCGAATCCACTTGAGCTTCTTCGTGATCCTTGTGTAAATACCCGGACGATTGAAGCCGGCACAGCCCTTTCCTCGGCTCACAATGCCAATGAGATAGGCCTTATTGGCCTGCCAAACGAATAGGGGTCCTCCGCTGTCTCCTTTGCAGCTATCGCTGCCACCTTTTCAGAAAAAAAAATAAGTTTACGTCTGTGTACAGATAGGTATAAGATTACTTTATAACGCGGCCGTCATACCAATGAAGAACTCTTCGTTGTCAGTGTTCCTGTTCATGTCAAGCTCGAGTTCTTCGTACCTTCCTGTTGAATCCAGTTTGAATAACTTCTTGACTTTTGGCCTCTGGATTTTTCCCGCACACAACTCGACAAGAGGATTAATCTTCATTTCTTGGCCAAATTTCCGGCACTGTGTCTTGCTCAGGGTTGACAATTGGGTTTCTTGCAAGATGGAAGTGTGGCGATGACCTTTTTTAGCTCTAAAAGATGTCAGAGAAAAGAATATATTCATGCTGACCATTTCATTATTGCGGTTATTGTTTATGCAACTGGAGGAAATACCCCTATAAATGGTTGTTTCCAACTTCAAGATGGCTTGCCAAAAAAGTCAAGTCTTGCTTTTCATCTAATCAAGTCTTGATTTTATTCTAAGTACATATTTATCCAATGGCATGATTAGCATTTAAAGCGAGAGATGGCATTAGAGTTATGGAACATTCTTTATCACACTCATTGGACCATATAAGTCTCACCCTTGTCGACAGAAGGCGTTGCACCACCCCCAATTCGACGTCTCATTAGGCGAATCCATAGTTCCACACCTGTAACATGATAAGTTTAGCCATGCATTGAAATCATCGCATGGCATGATTTTTCCGTGTAATCCTTTCCAAAATTGGACGACATATGATCAGCTTTCCGCTCCGCCTTACCAACCAAAGTTTCCTGGGTTTTCCTTGTAGCACGTGGTCTTCGGGAAACCTTTTTCATCCAGGAGCATGACTCCATCATAAATCTCAGTGTTGTATGTCACGTCTTTCATATTGTTGACCTCTTTCTTGAAGCGTTCACACTCAAGATTGTTCGAGGTCGGAGTGGGTGTGAAACTGCAGCCTCTGACCTCCTGGCCTTGCCACCGGAATGGAAATTGACATGAGAGGTGAGGACTTGGGCCTTGGTCTGAGGTGGAACAATTCTCTTGGGACAACAATCCCCACCCAGAAACGTAAGCCAGTTATGGAGAAGCAAATCCTATTTACTATGGGGGCTCGACGTAACGTTACTTTTACATTGCAGCTCGAAATGACTCCTGAAGAGAAGTGTTCTAGTTGGACCAGGCAAGAATTGTTTTCGTCAATAATGGCCCGCAGAGTAAATAGGTTGAGGATGAACGAATAAGCGTACTGCA
This sequence comes from Tigriopus japonicus, assembly GCA_010645155.1. NCBI lineage: Eukaryota > Metazoa > Arthropoda > Copepoda > Harpacticoida > Harpacticidae > Tigriopus > Tigriopus japonicus. The sequence continues at coordinate 13,026,729 of CM021317.1, forward strand.
GTTAAGTTCGTGTCTTGGAATTTGGCCGTTTGAGGCAGACAAATCGGCATTTGAAGGCGATTGAACCGGACCTCTCGTCTCAGTTTAACCAACGCAATATCGTGCTGATCTCGAACATTTCGGGCATATTTCGGGTGGATAAGGATTTCTTGGGGCTTGTAGATGTTCCCTACCATCGCCACCAACACAAAATGAGAGGAATGGTAGACAAAGAAAGTGCAAATGAGGGTCATAAATCTATCTACGAGAGCGTGGTAAACATTTTCGAGCTTCCAACATACTTCTGAACCGATAGCGACGAGCGATGTCGTGCTGACCAAGAAACACGGTGACTTGGGCTAGATCGAAATTCGGTTTCGATGGACGTCCTTTGCAACCCAATGGAGGGACACAGAAGCAATGAGCTGCGGTAATCACCCATTCCTACACATTGTAAACGAAAGATAAACAAAATGAATTGCCGGATTGCGTAAGCCTCGTATTTCGGGTACCTTATTTACGAGAACACCCCCACAAGTGGGATTGTCGTTTCGTTTGACGCCCTTCTTGGGGATTCTCCGATGGAGTTCAATTAGTACCATCCAGGGTCGACGTTGGGGCTCGAAACCATTTACAATCCTTGATCGTTGCATGAGCAGGCTTTGCATATTAACAAAATTAATTGGATTGCTTGGCTCCTGAGCTTGGGCACCTCTGCCCGTTCCCATTCCGCATTCACATCCTGTGTCGTAATCACTCGTGGAGGATAAAGATCCCTCTTGAATAAGTGGGACAAGTGCGAGGTAGAGAAAATAAATCATAGTGAAACACATAATTGACACGACCAAGTCACATCCATCATCTTTGTGTACTCGGATTCAATCCTGGAGCTGGCTTGTTTCCTTGCTCGCCAACGAACGATGACGCTATTCAATTGTCAATGTTGCCACGAAGAACGCCATAAATCATGACAGCGAATGGTGATGATCAGTTTAGTCAAAAGCTGGCTCCTGTTCGTTTTTCTCGGACAAATTGCCAATGGAGCTTTGGATTCGTCAGAAAAACGCCTCTATGCCAAACGACTGGCGCAACTGCAAGAGCTTTTGGCCCAAAGACGGTCCATGAACTGTCCTTGTGGTATAGCAAAACGAGGTGAGCAAACCAGTCTCAATGTGGATCAAATGTCCGATGCCAAGCCAAGAATTGTCAATGGCTACGAGCCCGAATATCGACCTTGGATGACGTTCATCCAACAAAGAACGTTGGACAACAAGCTCAAGATCTGTGGTGGGTCCATCATCAACAAGAGATGGATCTTGACAGCGGCCCATTGCATTTGCATGACCATGCCTTGCAAACAAGATTCTCTCAAAGGAGGAACCGTGATCGACTTTGACCCGAAAGAATATTTCCGAGTAGTTGTGGGCTTGAAGGATTTGGCCCTCCTGCCCCGTTATCCTGAATCTACGCATGTGATTGTGGATATCGTGGTCCATCCCAACTATTTCTTTGGGGTTTTCGATAACAGCAGCCTTGAAATAACTTTTTCACAATTCAAAACTGTGATTTTTTGCATTACGTAAATATTGCGTCTCTTTTGGCACAGACATGCAGATTTTTCGAGAACTAAGCACCATCATGAATTAGTTATTTCAAGGCAGATATCAATTTAACGAGGAAAATGAACGTGACGATATTGCCCTCCTGAAACTGGAAAACGAGCTGATGTTTTCCGAGAAGATCATGCCTATCTGTCTTCCATACGGAACTCGGTTTCCCGACCAACTTGGCGAAGTTTTCGTCGCAGGTGAGATAATCATCTCATCAAATTTAAAAAGAGAGTTTTTTTTGACCGTGCATTAGGCTAAAGCCACTTTTTGTTTGTGAAAGAGGGGAAGCGAGGTGCGCAAAGAGCGGAATTAAGAGATGCCAAATTTGCAGGTTGGGGTGCCAGACATGAGCTTAAATGCACAACCAACGAGTACGGACCAGTGCGCAATTCCAAGTGCAAATTTCCTTTTCGCTACAAAATGATGTTGGCACATGAATGTATTAAGATGTCCAATCCGACCAGTCTAGATGCCATGTGCAGAATGCTCAAGAAGAAACAAAACTTCAGCGTTTTTCCGCCAGAGGGCGTGGTTCACATAGACATCGAACAAAAGGGAAAGGCTGACGATGACTCGTTGATGACCCGCTGTTTTAACCAATCGGTGAAGATTTGCCCTTTAAGGCCACTATTCCTGTTTTACCTAATCGAGTGTCGAAATCATTTTTTAAGGTTGGAGAGTTTGGTTGGTGTGGGACATGCATTGAAAGCGAAAAAACACCCGGTAGACCTGGTTATTGTGGAACAAATGCCACCAATGGAGAGGATGAAGCGGTGGATGTGGAAGCCTTCGAGAACTGGGGTTTCTGTAACAAGCATTGCTCGAACTCGAACCCCTTAAAGGATATCCTCCAAGTAAGCAATATGATGGAGATCAAAACCACTCACATTTCATGAAATCTAACTCAACAGGAGGTGAAATTGGAGCTAGTTCCACGTGCATCATGTGAATCCTTAGGAGGATTTATGAATGTTTCCACGAAAACTGAGCTTTGTGCTGGACATCGGGTTTTCACCTCAAGGCATGAATACTATGCAAGTAAAGTAAGTACCCACACGACTGTCATAAGTCGCTCCTGGCCAAGCCAGATCCATTTTGTTTGTCTTCCTCTAGAACCCCGAGGCCTCAGATTTCAGTTTCGAAATCAAGGCCAAAGATGAGCGAGAAGTCTCTTACGGTGGAAAGGACGCTTGTGTGGGCGACAGTGGCGGTCCCCTTTGGAAATGGATTGGCAAGAAACGACCTCGAGCCTTTGCCATTGGAGTCGTAAGTCGAGGAAAAGGTTGCGCTCGCAAGGACAACCCAGGCATCTACACCCGAGTCAAACTCTACTTGGATTGGATTTTCGCTCATGCCGGTGACGACAAATGCTCTTGAGGGCCCTTGAATAAACCCAAACTCTTCTTTCCCCTGGATCTCCTGTCCATTGAACATCAGATCGATCTCTCGTTGATTTTGAGAGAGAATTTAATGGGCGGGGTTTGGCCAGAGCATTACAATCGCTTACTGACGACGTCAACATCCGCCGTCTTTCCGAATGAACGAACGAAATGCCCTTGACTTTGGTCTTGGGTCGCAACCCGTCTACTTACAATTTATACATTAGCAACTGAAAGCATACTTTTTGACTGTTTGTACATAAGAGCACAAGGCGGTGGCCACTAAGAGTGTCTCTTAAAAATCCATTGTCCTCTGCTTTGCAATGGATCAACAACCCTTTTGAGAATTAGATCTGATTAGTCCGAGCAGCTTCCTGGAAGATGAATATCCGGACGGGAAATCCGAGTACACATTCACCCACTAGCGCATACTCAAGCCTGGGAAGATCGGCAAAGAGTTTACTTTAGGGTTGGCTCGGCTTAACTTTTGCCGTCTGAGAGCATTGATTTCAATGGTCGACTGACTATCTTCTTCAGCCCCGTAATTACTACTGAGGCACATTTTCGTCGAACCAACCCCAAGTTCATTCAAGGATTTATGGTCCGATGGCAGCGGTTGATCGGGGAAAATCTCTTCCATGATAAGCCCTCATTTTCTCTGGCATTAATATCATGTTAGCTTAGCTGGAGAAAATGATGCAAAATTTGTGCTTCTGGAGTTCCCCTATTCCGTCCAGTGGTCGTGGACGACGATGACGATCTCTGTGGGCAAGCAAGTAAGCCAACAAGACCGAGTAGCCCAACAATCACTACCACTGTTATGCTCCCTTGACCTGGATAAATCATACCGTGAGCATCTTGTGGTACGAACCCCTCAAATTGGTACCTTTAACGTTGAAGAGTAGCAAGCTTTGCCAAATGGTTTTTCATCTCCAGTGAATTGAAGGCTTTTGCCACGTTTCTTTCCACATTAAGGTGAAATCCAGAAAAAAAGGTTAGACCAAGAGCAGGCATGGTGTTCGGATCGATATGAATGCCCTTACCGTCAACTGTCGTAGTTGCTCATGATTCGGCGAGCTTATTCCGGGCGTCACAACGTCATATATTCTCCTTGGTTGCAATCTTTTGAGGTTCAAAAACTGATGAATGGTATCGATACTGTTGTGAATATGTATGAACTTACACATCAGACGAAAGAACGAAGAAAAAAGAACTAACCTGGTGATCCGAGACAATCTCATGCGCCTCCAGATTGGCCCTTTTCACCTTCAACCCGTAATTGAGCACCAAAAGATCTCCAATTCTTACAATTTAGGGGACCCCCAAATCTCATTATTATCCGTCGAGACTGAGATTTGTACCCATAGAGGTCACACGCAACCTCCTTCGCATTGACTTAGGTCATTTGACCTGAGAATCGAAAGAAAATAGGAAAAAATCGAACTCATAAAAAATCGAAATGAGTCTCCCATCTCTTCTTTTCTCTGGTTTGGACCTGATTTCGTCATGCACACGGTGTTCCGTGAACGGCCACGGTGTACATACACACACTCTCTCTCTAGATGGAGAGGGCGAATAGATGAAAGAAAATGCTCAAAACGCTTGAGATGATTGGGCCGTTAGAGTCTTCCTAGAGCTGCAATTTCAAGTTAATTGCCTGATGGAGAAATACAGACTCAGATTCACTGATCACGAACCACTATGCCGAATCTCCGCACAATGGCCCTATCGTACTCTAGAGCTGGTTGCAAATATACTATATTTTATTTATATTGCCATCAAGCATCTCGGGGTCAGGCGGAGAATAAACATCAACGAGGGCTACGTGCTCCCAGGTTCGGGGGATAAATAATTCCATGTATCATTTTTATTCACACTCTGGATCCAAAATATGCATCAAGCAACAATCTCGAGTTTTATGGCTTCATAAATTACATTAGGCAATCACGTTAGAGTTGGAGCACCGCGTATGCAAGCACCCTGAGAGTAGGGATCCGAATGGTCCAATTGGCGAACAACATGTCCAACAAGGAATTGATGATCCAAGTTCATCGTGAATGACCAAACACAAGCCAGAAGAGAAGTTGAAATCGGACGATTTTCAATTCTACTTCTCTCCCCCGATCCTTCCTCTCCGTCGAAGTGAAGTGGCTTCTCGTCTTTCTTCATTTAATTATTCTGCTCAATGTTTGAGTTCGCCCCCGATTCCTTTTCTATTCCTCCTTGCCCCGAGGAAAAATGAATCTGAAAAACGAGAGAATTTCGAATTTTCCTTGGCCAGCCCAGTTTGGAGAGGTGCGATGATGATTTATCCGAGTTTTTCGTGCTTGAAGATTTGGGAAATATCGTTTATCTAAGATTGATCGCTCACGATTTGAAGTGTTTCAATGTTTCCCCGAGTGCGTGGACTTCAATGTTTTAGAAAAAAGGACCTCTGGAGCTGGCCTAAGGACGCATTTCAACATTAAACTTCATCCATCTCCCTTTTTATTTCCAACCCCTTAAGTTGTGACCCATTACCTTGTAAACTCCCTCAAGAAATTAGCCCAAGCTTGAATGTTTGAAATTTGGAAACATGGACGTACTATCTGTTGCAGAAACCTGAGCTCCACTGACTTTTAGGTTCTTTCAATCTGACAAACCAGAGCTGTTCATGCCAGGCTCAAGAAAATCCCTTCATTTCCAATGATCTCTCCTTGGCTTGTTCCACATGAGATTGGATGGGGCTCACTCAGACTTTGATTTGATCCACTTCCAATCATGGAAAAAAGAGAAAGAGGAGGAAGCAGCAGCAACCACGGCAGCCGTTGTCTTGTCGGGTTCGTGGAACAGGGGAAAAGAAGAAGAAGACAAGAGGGGAATGAGGGAGACAGAGAGAGAGCACCAGATTGGATTTGATAATCACTGGGGAAAAGCCCAGGCAAGTTTCGGTAGTCTAACTTAGCCCGTGTTGGTTTACTTGTACAAACCCTAGATAAAACGCACCACCAATCCAACCATGTTTCTAGTGCTTGAATAATTGACCCAAGAGTTTCGAACATTTCCACCGACATTTATTTGAGTGTTGCCCTCAAGGTTTGACCGGAGGCCGTGGCAAAATTGAGCAAATCCAGAGGTCACACGCATGCACGCACACGTCTCGTTCTTTCTTTTCTCCCTCATCTCGAGCGAGTACTTAGTGTTCATACGTATGAACCACGTATTCCCCTGCTTCATCCTGACAGGGAATCTGCCGTATATTTTCCTCCCAATAATGCTATTGGTAAAGCCATTGGGAACAGGAAATCCAGCCAGATCCATCCCCACTGAGCTGAGCTCATCGGCGTTGTCCAAAGTGAATGAACCATCCATTGAGTGAGTGAGTGAGCGAGTGAGTGTCCAGAAGTCCCACTGATGGGGTCTGACATTGTCAAGAGAGATCAGGAATGAGCTTGTCCAAGCAGCAGAATGGGTAGACAGAAAGAAAGACTCGCCCAAAGTCCAAACAGACATGGGTTACAGCTCTGCGAGAACACCAAATACTCTCTGGAATTCCAACCCGACCAAGTTTTTGACCTCTTAAAAAAGTTGAGAGCCTTAGATTCTTGCGGCCTTTTGAAGTGGTTCAAGTAGCACTTGACAAATATTTAAAGAACGGTCTTTGTTTTCGTAGTGTTGTGAAAGAGAATTCTATAATGAACCTCACCCTTGACCTCACTCATTCAAGAAAGTCAGAGATCTCTGGTGACGGATAAAACTGACATCATAAATGCAAAACGACGTATTTGCAATTTTTCAATCGAATTGCGCTTTTTTACATTTAACTTTGAGGTCTTTTATTACTCCTAACAAACCACATGCACCGCTTTATGAACTAAAAGTAATTTGTTGAAGTCTAAACTTTATATTTTGGATATTTCCATATTCAACGTGAGCCTAATACGATTTTTCTTGCATAATCTTTCAATTTTATAAGCATTTTCTAGACACCTCTAGCGACGAGGCTAAAAAGAGATTTGGCGAGAAGACCTTTGAGACACAAACACAAAGGGAGCTTGAGAGGGAAAGCCGAGAACAGGGCAAGATCGAATAAAGGTGGGGAAGCTTTGCTCATTTTGATGCCAGGGAGTCTATTATTATCAGGAGAGGCTTTCCAATTTCCCAATGGAAATCAAAATCAGATGAAGAGCAACCCACTTTGGAGGTTGTTGTTCCTATACGTAAGTACAATCCCAACGTGAGCAATCCTCGAAAACAAAGGAGTCCCACTTGAACTTGCGTTCCTCGCACCTCAAACGCACCCAATTCGATTAGATATGAGCGGAAAGAGACACGTGCACGCCCATTTTCCATCCCGCAAAATGCATCTCGGACCTCGTCGTTCCATTCTCCGTTTCATTGGGGGGTGCAAATGTTTGAGTTGTCAATGGAAGTGGCTAAATCTATCCATGAGATGGACCATTAGTTCGTCGCTTGAAGTGGGTCATTTGTTTGAGTCATTTTCTCGCACCCACAACCAATGATTCGGGGGACAGAGGCTCAACTTGGTGGTGGTGGCAGATGATGGTTCTTCCATGGTTAGTGTTGTTCCTGCTGTTGCTACAGCTTGGTTCGAATTTGCCCGTGAGTGAAGTAGGAGCAATGTGGGCTCGCCCACCTATTTCCTAAAGTGCTTTCACGCCCGGATGACTTTTGAGAGTGATTGTTCCATTTGTGCACCAGAGAACTTTTGGCACATTTGGGTTGTTCCACTGTTTTTCCGAGTGACAAGTGGCAGTCGCATTGGACCCATTTCTAGTCGCCATCAATTGGTGAGAGAAGATAGATGCGAAACTTCTGTGGCACTTGACTTTTGAAACAGTGAAACAAAATAAAATATTGCAGAAACAAGTCGTAGCTCAAAATGTAAACTGAATCATAACGATTTTTACAAAACCTGAAAGATCCATAATCTTTCCACTTTTGTATATCTGGTCGTAGGACGCCCATTTTCCGAGATCAGGATTGGAAGCGATCTTCTGGGTCTCCCGGGTAGGTGATATCCTTTGGCCATGAAGCGTGACGAAAAGTGCAGTTTTTCTTCAATGTTGACTGACCAAATAAAGGGGGATGGAGTTGAGAGCTCTCATCCATCTCGACATCCATTCCCTGCCCCTTCTCCTCGGTTCTCTCACATCGATAGCCAAGCGTGAACATAGAAACAATGAAACAAAGGCAATTTTAAGTTTAATGTTCAAGATAAATAGTTACGGACCACAATACTCTTATCAATACATTGTATGTTAACGAATATAATCAAAAGGGCACAAGTACAACAGAATCGAATCCTCAAGTATACTCTCATACCAGCAAACTTGCTTCAAACGCTGCCATAGTATTGAAAATATACTCCTGATCAATTACACGTACATTGTTGACAGACTTGATTCCGACATTCCTGAACTGTTCCTCTTATTTACGTTAACATGCGCCATCTCAATGCTCCCAGAGATTCAGTCAGTCTTAATGAGAGGCTAAATTAGAAAAGGTAAAGTGCGCACTTATTGGGGTGTTCCCCATTGCGCTGGAAGCTTCAGGATACGAGTAAGATAGATCCAGGCACGTTGGATCTGGAGATTTTCCTAATATTTTCACACTCGGCCTGAAATTGGTTTGGGAATTAAATTTTCACCTACGTCGCCTTCCCCAGTCATGACCCGAGGGAGCCGAGAAATCCCTCAGGAAAGGTCCCCCTTCCCCTCCTTGAGATGAGAAAGAAAGAACGAAAGAGAGACCCACACGACGAAAGCTGAGGGAAAAAGAGAAGACACAAAATGTCGCAGCAAATTAAGGTCTCTCAGTCTCCGTCTCCACTCTGATAAGAATGTGCACCAAGCCACCCATCCGCGTTCCCTCAATGTCCTTCAGGAAATATCCATTTAAGCTTTTGCTCTTTTTCCTTCAGAATCTGGACAATTTCAGATCGAGGACATTTCCTGCCAAGGAAAGACACGCACGACATGCTACCAACGATGGAAAAGCATGAGCTGCAATCTTAAATGAGTTCTGTTCTATTCGTATTGGGCCCGTGAGGTTGCATATTTCTCTGTTTCTCAGGTTGGCTGTTAGTTTGGTTGAAATGCAAGAACCAGTAGAGGGACAGAAAGAGGAGAAGGAGGAGAGAATTCTGATAATCGTTAGGGGAGAAAGCACTTACTCCAAATTACCATATTGCTCCCAAGGGAATGTTCAATCCAACTAAGGGTACAGAACGCAACCCCACTTGATTGGCTTGAAGTCTAGTTGCAATTAATGGTGTGTGGGATAACAAGAGGCTCTCAATTGCATACACGGAAATCAGGTTCACATTAATCCCAAGTTTCATGAATGAAATCCCGAAAGAAGAAAGGACGAGCCTTGCATTTAGATATGGTCGCACTATTGTTCGACATTTCTCGATCAGTTGCACACGTTACTCACCCCTTTTAAAACAAACTGAGTCGTGTTCAAAAACCATAAAGTAAAACAATGCCACCCCAGGCTTCATTAATTCCATTTCTTCGCCTCTGTTCCATTGGCATTGTTCTTGCAAACTGAATTTCAATTCTGCATTTAAATGCCCTCATTAAGGAAATGAATTTCGGGGATCACAAGATTAGCGCAGGCTCCCCCAATTGCTTAATTTCAGAGATGGAATTTGCCTTCTACCAACCAATGTACGGTTCCCAATGGCAATTTCCATGAACAAAAATGGAAAGCCAAAGACAACCATGCATTATTACTCTTGTTCTCGTGCACAATTCAAACCCACAACACTTCCATATTGGTCCGCATGAATTGTGCTTGCTCTCCATTCGCAAGGAACGATAATTCATTTCTTGTGACAGCATCGCCTATTGTTATTTTAGCTGAGACTGTTATGAAGTTGAAGCAAGGAGGGACGTCAAGGAAAGGAAGAAGAAAGAAAGCTCATTTCTCCTAAATCCAGGAGGATAATGGCAAAAAGCTTTAATAAAGACACGATGTGGGCCATATTCAAGTGGCTATAACTCATCAACTAGACAAACGAATAGGCCCCTTTTAGTGTCCAAGCAGGAAGCAGAGTCTAATCAAGAATGAATTTAGGTGTGCAATGCGTCTTGGTTGTTGTAATTATACAATTTATTTCGTCTTGGTTAGATTTGACTTATGGTGTTTCCTAATGGCTCTGAAGATTACACCAATCATACGTATTGTTTTTGTAGTTGTTTTCGAGCCTCGTTCGCCCGTCGGCTATCTATAAAAACGAATAATAATACTATTTGCTTTGTGGAAGATTTTCAAATATGACATTATATAACAATACGTTTATTGAGACTCAAGGTCATGTCAGGTCATATAAAGAATTGTATAAATGTGTATATACAGGGTTGTCACGAATTAGAGTCCCATACCAAATCAAGAATAAATTCGTGACACATTACATCTGTGAATAAATTGTACATATACCAATAGAAGAGTTCTAGGGATACAAAGGCACAGTATTTTTGAAATTGATTGACTCGTTATAAAACTAAGAATTTGTTTTCAAGAACGATGGTGCCCAAGGTACATACGCTCTATTCTCAAAAAAAACATCCTTACTTTGAGCGCCCAATAGGACTAATATTGCAGTAATTCATTAGACGATGAAAACAAAATGCCAAGTATACATCTGTACTTTTTAAGTTATTTTGACCCCAAGTTAAGTTCCCCAAGTTAAGTTTGTCGTCTCCTTTTGTCACTAATTTACTGTTTTAGTTTTGGAGATTCTTCAGTGCAAATGTAGTTGGGTAGAGGAAGATGATGAAAATCTTGGTTATTGCAGCAGAGTGGGTGGGTCAGTCAGGCTGAACAAGTCCTTCGTCAGTTCCCGCTGGTGATGATGCCGGACGAAGGTGCACAACCGCTAATATTCCGAAGGGAATTCGGGCCAAGAAAAAAAGGCGTTGTAAAGTCCTTGACCGGGAATGACAGCATGTGTCTGTAGTCCGGACATCGCCTCCGGAAGAATAGGTTCCTTAAACACTTCAAGAACGATGGTGCCCAAGGTACATACGCTCTATTTAAATCCTTGGACACTACCTTGTCAGCTCGATGATGAATGGCTTGATTTCCCATATCAAATGCGTCCATGCATTATTCGCAGATTGGGGAGGCATTCGCAGGAGGCACCGTTTGAGGAATCTAGTGTTGGTGGCATCGGCGGATTTGAGGACGGATTGAACACAGTTGGAAGGCAGAAGTGAAGGCTGTAAAGGAAGATGGGGGTGATGAAGGTCCGGAAGAGTTGAACAACTGTTGGCAGAGGAAGATTCTTGATGGGTACTCTATTGCAGATGAATCCGATCCTGGCCTTGGTTATTGTGATGTTTGGTTGCCTGCTGAAGGAGAGTGGGGTGGTGAAGGTGAAAGCGAAATAGTTGAAAAATTTGACGATTTCAATCGGGCTCTTGTTGATGTGAAAGGTGGTGCATGGCAGACGATCTTTATGGAAGACCCTGGCCTTCGTCTTAATGGTATTGACTTGAAGACTGTTCTCTTGGCAATGACCGTGGAGGGCATTGATGGCATTTTGCAATCCACGGCTGAATCAGCCAAGAGAACCAGATCGTCTGCAAATTGCAAATATTGTATTCTATTGTGGTTAATGGTGGGGCCTTGGTGAGAAAGGGCTTCGGGCAGGTCGGATGCATTGAAGAGGATTGGCGGTAGTAGTCCCCCTGCGGATGGCCGATGGATGTAAAGTATTAGTGTGATAGGCCCTCACCAGAGCGAATGGAGCATTTGAGTCCTGCATAGATGTTGGCCTGCAGACGCATATTAAACACAGAGTTCCCCACAGTTGGAGTGTCAGGAATATATACTGTATATCTACTTTGGGATGCATACAATCTTATTGTTTAGTTTCAGGGGTGCAAGTTGCCATCGATCATTACCTAGTCAAAATGTTGGGCTAGTCAAAACTTTTGCACATATTTCTCAAATGGTTCTTCACATTCTTTCCTTACGGTTCTCTATCCTGGCCTAAGCTTGGAACATTGTCAGAACAAAAGAAAAACTATTTCTTGGAAGACATACTAGTAAATTTAGCCTCAATCTTCAAAACTTGGATAGTTTGGAACAATATGGCAAGATCGAACCCCACGTTTTTGTCCGTCCTTGGGCACTTTTTTGCCGATTCCTTTTTTTTGCTAGTAAGTTATTTTTTACTTGAAAACACGGTCCCTCAAGAAAATACCCAAAGGAACTTCGCCTTGATGAAATGAAAACATGAATCTAATTACCTAAAATGAAATGTATCGTTTTTTAGAATGGTCGTTGGGATCTAATCTTCTAATTTTGCCAAAAGTTAATTTCGTTTTTGTAAGTGGTCAATTCCTCCATATAAAGAGAACCAATATTGTCATAGTAACCAATATCTCTGAATCGATACCTATATATTTGAGTCTGAATCTCGCCGAGTATGGGTTAGCATTGTTCGAGGCCCATCCCTGGTGTATTAACGAGTTGTAAACGTCTTTAAACGTTATGGAAAGAAGTAAGGTTTACGTAATAAAAATGAGGCATATTTCCGCCAATACAGGTGCGTTTCGAGTTAGCAGTGCGGCCATTTTTGACTCAGAATTTATGTCTCTTGCCTTTCGAGTAGTCTGAGCAAGGACCAATATGGCAAAACTATGCTGAAATCGAACTTAAAACGTTTCCCTACATACCGGCAATTGGTTTGGTTCAGTTTATTTACCTCAAAACCAATAATGATGAATTCCAAAAAAAACCTTGCTATTCAAACTCTTGGTCCTATCATTCTTGAACAAATAAAACCCGAAGTCACCGCAGGTCAGAAATCTCATCCCCGAATTGCAATCCATTTGGAGCTAATAATATGCTTGTAATTCATGTTGAGTTCGAACAAAACACTGTCTTGTTCTCAGTAAGTGAACAATGAGCATATCCGTGAGATCAGGAAATTCAGATGAGGCGAGATCTTCATTTGAAAGCCCCAACAAATTGCTGGTCCTCCTGCCTGCCTACCTGCTTGGCTGCTTGGTCGCTGCCTATCGTGTCAAAATTACATTTCATTTATGAAAACGCAAAAATTGCCCTCCTCCTCCTCCTCCTCGTCCTCGTCCTCTTCAGTGTTAAGTTCTTTGTTCCCGCTCCGTAATTGCCAATAATAATCCCGGAGAATCATGTTTTTCCCTTGTCGACGAGACTCTCCGCACCTCCTGCTGCTGCTGCTGCTGCTGCTGCCCGAACTAGTCGTGTGGTAGGAGGTGATAGGAAGGGTAATGCTTTTGTTATTATTATTAGTGCGAGTGCTAGTGGTGATGGTAGTGGTGGAGCAAGAAAAAGACGAAGAAGTCGAGGTGATAGTGGTGCCTGGTACACCTTGATTTCTTAAACATTGGTCTTCAACTCTTCTCCGCCCGACATCCACCCTTTCATCTGTAGTACGTAGATGCCTAGACTCTACAATAGACGAGCGGTTCTTACGCGAGGATTGACCCGCTAAAGTTTGTCTTCGTTTCAACGCTGATCCGATCCATTATCAGTCCATATTGGAGGTCGAATAGCTAATCCGTTTGTTTTTGTCAAGAGTCCCAATGCAAAAGTCCTTCTCCTTGCAGCATCTAGGTAGATATCTGCTGGCTTACAAAAGCTGAGTTGAGCTGAGCACAATCCTTGTCTGGCTAATGACTTGGACACGATTTGCCTTCATTGAGTGATAAAATTGATGAGAGAGAGTTGTTTTGCCTCCATCTTGGGATTAGCTTACGAAATGGAGTTCATGAGGCATTAAACAAGGGATGGATTTAGACGCAAGTGAGTGGTGCCCCTCAGGAGGCCAACAACATCAACATCATGGCCCTCCTCCTAACCCTTTGAGCAATGTCTCGTACGTACACCATCTTCAATTAGGCACTATTATCCCAACTTAACCAAAGGGTACTTACTGCAGGCCAACAACCACTTCTGCATTGGTTTCAAAATCTCACATCTCTTCAGGCGAGAAGTCTTCGTTGACTCTCAAGAAAAGTTCTCGTGGCAATCTTCACCATCTGACAAAAATCAGCTCACACAGAGATACAAGCGATATCTGTAGTAGTGTTTTGAGCCAATCAAAGAGATGTAAACCGGGGAGCACATATTTCCAAATGATTGAGAGCGGCTCCTCCTCCTTCAAGTCGACTTTTTTGGAAATAAGGGCACTTAATGGAGATATTTTTATCAGTTTGTTGAGATGGATCCTTAAAATGGATGTACGCCATTTGACCTTTCCCATGCTCAGTGCTCACCAACGGACCCACTTACTTGTTCATAGTACGAATGAACTGTATATAAGTTGTCTTGTCATAGTTTTATTGCACCATAACACGATGGAGGCAGAAACGTAATTGCAAATTACTCGGGGTAGGACTCTACCCATTTTTCCCCGAAGATTCTGATCTCATTACAACTGGCATATTTGCTTGAAGCCGACAAAAGGCACTGCTTGAACTAATTATGATTTTTTTCTATTAACTTGGTTGTTCTGTGGCATCAAGATGACTAAGCGACTCTGCTCCAATGGACAAAATCTTGGTAGGTGGTAGGAAAATTGCAAAGCCATTTCATTCCAGGGCTTCTGAAATTGAGCCTAAAAAGTGGACATCTTGTTTGAGCCGTACATTAGCTGCCCGAAATTGGCAAATGGCAACCCTCTCAGTGTTGGAAATGATTTGAATGCTTGAAAAAATTAAAGTAGATTGACGCATAACTTGAAAATTAAGGGGATATTCCAAAATGAGAGTCACCTCAAGGGCTGTTTCCAGTGCCTCCATTTGAAGGTGGAAGTTATAAACATAGAGATTTTATGCTTGTACGAACGTATGTTGTGTTTCAAACTCTCTGAAACACGAATCACAAACCCTTCCACAGTATCTACGTTTGTTCCCCTCTTTTCTAATTTGAAGTCCCACAACTGTTTTACACGTAGATTCACTGATTACGTTACTCAGAAAAGCAGTTGAAGAGAGAGGGAAGTTTTATGATAATCTACTGTAATATGTAGAGGAAGGGTTCGAATGGACGTGCTCGTCAGAATTGCGGTGGGAAGCTCAGACGTTTGATAGACAATTAGACAAGTTCACTTCAGTTAATTAGAGAGGACCCGATGGCGGTCGTAATCAAGGAAAAGATTCGTCAGGTGCCAAGCAAGCTAAGGGCAGTGGATCAAACTAACGACTGACTACCTGCCTACTTTTTCCGACCTACCTGATTGTCTGCAGCATTCCTTCCACACTCGGTTCTTAATTTTACCCAAAATCAGATTCTCATTTTCTGGTGGCCTGAATAAAAACCTATTATACGTTTCATTTCATTTCAAGATGAGCGTCGGTGAATCTCACGAAGCATTGAAATTTTTCTTACCCGGCCGAAGAACCTAGAAAGGACCAAAGAAAAGTGAACGAATCGATAATTACAAGTCTGTGATTGATCTGCCAATCAGTTCTGATTGATTCCTGCAAATTTTACTAAACCACCTATTACACGGTCCATGCCATCTCAACCACCCTGGACAGAGAGGGATGTCTACCAACCTGGCGGACTACGCACTCGTACATACGAGCCAGCTTTGGGTGAAATATTTGGAGATCTCGCGGTCATTCAATCAAAACGGACCTCCAATAATTACACTCCTCGTGATCAGTAACCACTTGGAAACAACTCGTGACAAAATTGCCAATCGCCTTATCTGATATGTACCTTCACATGCGCTTTTGTGCCACGGGAAAAAGTCAAACCTACCTACTGATCTGGCAATTTGCGAATGAATGCTGGAGGAATTGGCCAGAATTTGACTTTCTCTTCTTGCTGAACTGAAGACATTGAACTGCCAACAACGTACGTAAACCCGACTCTTGATATCGAAGAAGGCCGATAACATCAAGGTGCAATTCGATAGGCCCCCAAGATGAATTGCAATTCGATTTCAAATCATGTAGACAACGAATGCATTCATATGTCCATGTGATTTTTTTCTTGACAAGATCTATGGGATTGCTTCATTGACAGATCTTTCTCTTTGACATGTTTCATATCAATTTGATGGCACATTGCACAAAACGCAATAGATTCCTTTTTCAATAGAATCGACCTGAAAAAGAAACCAAACTCATAATTGTTTAACGTTGTTATCTTTCTCTTTTCATGCGACCCTGTTTAGCCAATTCGAATGTCTCCTGTTTAAGTCGAGTGGGTGTTCAAAAATCTCAAAGCTTTCATCTTTAGCCCGATGAAATAAACGAGAAATGAGCAGCCAGTTTTGCTCAATACAAGGAGGAGGAGAAGGAGAAGAAAAAGAAACGAGAGAGATGCTTTTGATCGACCCCAAGATGATAGCGTCTATGATATGAAGAAATAGCTGCCAGGCATCTCCTTCTCTTTTCAATTTGATAATGAATATTAATGACAAACCTTGCATAATAATCGAGCAAAGAATTGCGGCCTGAGGGCATCTCTTTTGATCATTTCAACTGATAGTATCGCTCGAACCCAACGAACGACATGACACTTCATCGATCCACTCTTTCAGTCTTACGACTTACGATCGTTCGCTTGTTCTCGAGCATTATTTGTGGTAATCTTGATCCGAATTATTTTGAGGACAAGAACCTCACGCATCATGGGGATGCTCAAAGATCAAGTTAGGCATGAGTGACTTTCGCGCTTGAATACAGACATCAACAGCTTTTGGAAGAATCCATCAACACCGGAAAATTTATCGCCTTTTAAAAACCCTTTTTTTTCAGGGAAGTGCTCCAAAAGGCAAGCACAGCTCGTCCCATAAAAATGTTAAAGATGACGCATGTCTCCATTAAGGCAAATGAATTCAGTCAGAGTGGTACGAGAAGTACGTAGTCGTCCGGAGTGAATGTGTGAATCGCGATCTCGCCTCGTTTGGCCCGTTTTGTGAACACCATAAAAATTCGGTTGAGATGAACATCAGTTTGAGCCATTGACTTACCACCACCTTCAAGTGCAAACTCAGTCACAATTTCACTGAATCAAATTCATTAATGAACACTCTTCCGCATTGAAATGGGCCTCAAACATCACGAGTGCTTTTTTTTGAGTTGCCGACCTCTTTAATACTGGCATTCAAAAGCAAACACATCCAGAGTTGTTTACGAGATATTTATTGGGTATAAATGACATTAATCCCATCTTTAAATTACACTCTGGGTGAGGCTGAAATAACACTGCTCCATCTGAATGAACCGCATGCTGGACACATGATTGTATTCTTTCTCTCACTAAACAGCTTGTCTCATTTTATATGAGGCTTGATTTGACGAATAAAGTACTAGACTTCCAGTTTCAATTTCTTGAAACAAGCTTTGTTTGAAAGTCATGCTCTGGTTTTGAGGGAAGGGGATGAAATTCCCAGGAGTAGATTAATGGGCATTTAAATACCAATTGGAGGGTCGTTTATGAGTTTAATAGTTCTACTGCACCTTAGGGGATTATCGGGAAAAAATGCAAATGCGAGAGTTGTCTTCACTCGTCGAGACTCTTGAGATTTCTTCCTTGAAGCTCGCTCAGATCCATAAAGGTGGACACCGTTCATTGATCACCACGGAAATTAACCTCAAGAAACGAGATTTTCAGACCAGCTACCGACTTGACAAGTCAGACCAATGATCACTGGTTAAAGACATCAAGTCGGAGAAAACGTACGTATCTTTCTCTTTTCGCATGATTCATTACCACGGTCGAACCAAGGTCCAAATGTGCGCTTCGTCCATCTTGAAGAGCCTCCCATCAAACAAGAATTGATACAGTCATAGATTTTTATCGCCCCCATAAATCCACGTTTAATCCAGTGGTAAGTGGGACAAGGAGAGATTTGCAAAAATCTGTTCGATGAACTTTTTGCGCCCACATCGAGACTTGAGGCCTGAACTTGAGCCCCGTCAAGCCCAACCTCCAGCCCATCGGGCTGCCTTGTGGCAAGTGAGAATCGAATGTGCTGATTAGTTTTAAGAAGACATTACCTTGGGCTAATGACTTGACATTAACATGGCCAAGGCTCCTTGCCATAGCGCTAGCATCACAATGCAGAGTAGATGACTCGTAAGTCGACGTGGATGACTGAGAAGCCAAAGGTTGGTTGGTTGGTTGGTTGGTTGGTCGGCGATGAGTAAGTAAGGAAGGAGGAGGGAGGCAGACATACATACAGACAGACAGACACACTTCACTAGAACCCTTTGCCTTCATCCCAATAAGGAGCTAATGGATTAAATGTTGATTCCAATCCCCTTCTATTCTAAAGGGATCAAAGAAGGCATTGCCTCATGGAGGGCCATGATTTGAAATTTTTGAAAGTCACCTCTTTTTCTTCTTCTATCCGATTCACTGTGTGATAAAGTCGTCGTCTCAAGCCTCGAAAATGAAGCCATTTCGGACCATCGGACCATCCATCTTTGACATTCTTGATAGCTTCAAGAAAGTATTTCATCAAATTTGTTTGCTCTAACTGGAAGTAGCAGACTCGTTGGCCTGGTAGTTTAATTAATTTAGACCTTGTTTGTCGATAAGTTTTTTTTTCTAGTCAGTGGAATGAGCCGTGAATGGGTTAAACGAGGGCGAGAGGTGATTAGCCACGCTAAACGTCACTTTCTATTGAATAAGAAATTGAAGATGTTTCAACACAACAATAACAGATTTTCCTAAGTGAAGTCAACTCACAAAGCCACCACAGACACACCAACTCACATTGATGAAGAGAAAAAGAGAGCCAACATGGACCCACAGAGAAAGAGAGACCTGGGGTATTGGTTGATCAAGCCCAAGAAGCACTCACGCACTCACTCTCTTGGACGAGGAACCCTTCCACGAAGACTCAACCAGAACTACGGAGATGAAGGTGATCTTACCCTTCAAACTCCTCTGACAGCCTCGTTTTCTAAGCCTCTTTTTGTTGTTGCCTTTGTAATAAGTACCACAGTACCTCCAGCGGTTACTGTTGCTGCAAAGGTTGTTGTTGTCGTTAAAGCAATGGCTGTGGTCGAGGTAATTCTCCTGGACCTGATTGACGAGGACGAAGACATGACAAGTCAAAAGCTGACTTTTGATGGAAAAGGGGTTTGAACCAATTTTTGCTTGCCATTGTTGTTGTTCCCCCTCTCTGTTCACTCACTCACTTTGGTCAGAATTGAGCTTTTCGAGACCTGTTTGCATGCATCACCCAAGGTGGCCCATTACCTGATCCTAAGCTTTGGAACCCCTCTGGTTTGGCCTATGGAAACTTCAAAAAAAACTCAATAAGGACTTGGGCTCATTCATCAATAGACTATTATGGCTTGAAGATACATTTCTTGTCCTTCAAGTATATTCTTGGGGCTTTCAAAGGACTAAAATTGCCAGAGCAATTGACAGTATTTATCTCGTGCGTTTCCCAAAGCAACATAATAATGGATCACTTATTATTTATCCCAAGCATTCCTGGTCGAAATCTGCATAAAAGGGTTGGTTGGTTGGTTGGTTGGTCATCAATGTTTCTGGTGGTGCTCTATATATTATAACAATGGTTGGTTGGTCGGTTGGTTTGTTGGTCGTCTTTGCAAAGAGAAGGGATAGACAGATCACTTTGTGGGATATGAAGCAAAAGAAAACAAATGTGAATCTGTCTTCATCCATTATTGTAGATGGACTTGATAGCTAGCTAGTGAGCTAGTTGCTTGCTGAGCAGGACGACGACTGCAGACATTCATACTGTACATGTACAACAGTATTTACCGCGGCAGCGATCTTTGGTGAATGTTTGCTATACAAGTATTCAGACCACAGGACTTTGTGCATGGATGCTTGGGATTAGATCTTTGTGGGGGTTGGCTCCATCCATACCTTAGTGTACCATAAATAAGAAATACCAAATACCAAATCATCTGATACGTCCGTTCATCCTCTGTGGATAGAAAACATACTACGGTCATTAATATTCTTTTAATGGGTTTATATCCATATTGAGCCTCATGTTCATCGCTTCTGGAGGTGAATATTACGATTTTTTTAAACTCCTCTCTTCAGTGACGCTTCAGGCAAGTCATCGTTCTTTTAAATACATAGCCTAGCTGGCCAGGTTTTGAGGACCGATCTTAAATGGGGTTTCCAGGAATGAGACTCGAACAAGCGGAGTACATACTGCATAGTGTCTTGACGTGATAATTTTAGAGAAATGATGGATCCGAAAATTAGAACCTCATTTATTCTCATAATGATGCCTGAGTCCAATCTTGGCTCCCAATCAATTTCGTTTCGATACCACCAAAATGAGGAGCTTCAAGTCAAACCATCATTGGATTCAGTTTGGACTCGAATCTGAGCCTTTTTTTCTTAACAATTCTGGTCGATGGTCGTCGTTTGCTTCACATCGTTGCCTTATTTTAGAACGAGAACGTTGATTTTAGATCGAGTACGTTGAACTCGAAAAAGTTTATAGGCCTATAATCAAATACCACAATTTCTCGTCCTCCCCAATGTCGTAGTAAAAATGGATGTTTTTTGCATGCTTGAGCAATGGATTGGTAAACCACAGCCCGAATGAACGGACTTGCTATGGATAATTAGACCGTCATTAATTACACGAGTAGCCGGCATCAGGGCGAGTTGTAAAATGTGGCACTGGTCGAAAAAGGAAGCAAAAACAACATCCACGGCGATGCCATTTCAATTAGTGAACGACTGAATTGTTTCCAATCCAAGAGAATAGACGTTAGCCATAAGTGACCAACTCAAAGGTTCAGAGGAAACAAATGCCTTCCTTTCAATGTCAAGAAAACCAGGATCAAACTCTTGTATTAAATATAAAAAAGGCCTGATTAGTTTGCTTCGGTCGACTACTTGTTCAAATGCACACCAACATGAAGTTTCCTGTATTATGCGTTCAAATGCAATTTCGGGTGGCATAAAAGTTCAACGAGATTAGGAAGTTGTAAGTCACCGATCTGTCGGTACAACTTTCGTACTTGGAGCGTCATTCTTTTATTGTCTTTCCAGGATCTTCTTTTAGCACTTTGTTGCACGTATTCTGTTCGATGATTTACAAATCCTAGCGCACCCAAGGATGGTTGAATGTTTTAGCCAGGTGTATCTGACATATTGATAGGCAACATTATCGCCCTACCATTTCGGCTCAACTCACCTCTTGACATCATCCCATTTAGTGAGTATTTTCCCGGTTGAATCAAGATATCTAATCAAACCAACCATCGCCCGCTATTTCAACCTAACTCATTACAACTATTATTTCCTCCACATGACCGTGTTGACGTAATTTAGACTTGATCTAGTTTATACCTCGTGTTAATGAAGAACATAATAAAGAAATGAGCTGAAAATGAATACACAAGATCACAAACGCAGATAACAACGTCAATCAAAGGAAGGGGTTACCAAAGTTACAACATCTGCAACAACAAATTGCGTAGTATATCGGACATTGCCGACAAGATGGGAAAACCTTGAAATATGAATCATAGGAGGTACTTCCAAAAATAACGAAACCTTTTCTCCCTTATTGTATCGTAGTCGATGGGATGACCATTACAGCCAAATAGCAATTATTCATCCAACCTCATCGTTTGATGTCGCAGTATAAATCTCCAGGTCGGGAATGAACTGGCGAGGGTTCCTAAAACACAAATCTTTTTCTCCGCGGAGCCTGTCACCCAATACAAGACACAACAAAGAATTATGAGCACTACCAATGACGAACGGGTGGTAAATAACATTGGGGCTCAGGCCAAGAAGGTGAGACAGGTGGTTGGAATCTGGCCTTACACGCAATTCTTTACTTATGATATCTCTTGATCGTGGAGGGTAAAAATCAGACTTAAAATTAAAGCCATAAAGAACCTTGATGATTGGTGTTCAATCTATAATTCAGATCAGTCAAACATTCTGATACCAAATTCGTCTGTTGAAGAAAGTCTGAGGTAAGCTCCTTGAAATTGAGACGCTCATGTCATTTCAAAGGCATTGTTGGTGAGAAACGGTAGAAAAGCAGCTTTTTCTTTGCAAAATGGATGTTTCGTCGACAATGCCAGAGCCCTCCTCAATGTGACCAATTTGTGGCCATGGATAAAGTTGAAAGCACCATTGACGAGATGGAGAAGAAAGATTTGCTGATTTAAGGAGATGAGTGATAGCAATTTTGCTCAAAAAGGGAAGAAGAGACCGTTTGTCACTCGAGAGTTCCTTGTTATCATCAGTCCATTCGCAAAATTCCATCTTGGCATTCGAGTTGAAGCACATTTGTGATTTATTGGCTTGAAAAATTGAGTTGTGGCACGTCAGGGGTGGCTTTTATTAATGACATGACATTCCAAAAGTGAAGGTGATGATGCCCCCTGCCCTCATCAAGTGCAATAATTCTACTACTTCCACGGTGCTCTGACAAAGTACTACATAGATACTACAAAGTGTACTTCTAACTTTCAAGACAAGCACCGAATTCTGCAATGATTCACAGAAACATCTTTTGAAAATCATTCGCTCCATTTTGGCCTCGTCAAGAAGACAAAGGCTTCCTCCAGGATTGAGTGAGCGAGTGAGTGAGTAAGTGAGTAAGCAAGCAAACAGGGAGAGCAGTTTTGTGAGCGTGATATTTTTCTGTGTGTTCGCATGGGGGCCCTCCTACCTGATGGACATTATCACCATTATTAAGTGTCACTTTCCTAGCTCTCGAGTTTCTTTTATTCGGGCCAGTTGGTCCAACTAAAGGACTTTCAATGCGACGGTGACTGCTACTTGTAAACTGCTACTAGTGCACTCGTGGCCATTGCTGCTTTGATCCTTCTCGTATATACACGTACGTACACACTGCATAGAAGTAAGATGGTTTGAAAAGGTTCTTTGGACAATAGCTTGAGTCTCTTTGTGTATCATTGAAACTGGCAGGAGGCTCAGACATGAATGGAAATTAAGAAAGGCGTGAATTCATTTGTATTTCTTCGAGAATTTATTCACTCCAGCGAGTCAATGCAATGAATGCCCTCTGCCGACGTGCCACTCTGCCCTCTCGACGAATTCTGCTCAAGGCTTGATCAACTAGCTACTTCTTCACTACAGAAGAGTCTGGCTTGACTCGCGAGTCGAGCGACTCGCGCGACTCTCGAGTGAATCACGGTCTTTCTTTTCAAATGAGAAATGTGAAGCGCCAAAGGGCCCAAATCCGGATGCATTGCCATCAAATGATATTATTCTCGGACGAACGTGGTACGTAACTACTGCACATATTGTTAGACAAGCATCTAAGGTAAGGGCTGGAAATCTCAAGTTGTGCCACAGGCAGCACCTTTCCAGTTCAAATGCTTGGAGGCAATTTCATGGGACACTAACGACAATCAAGCAAGTATGTAGTGGGGCCCAAATCTCTGAAGTTAAGTCAAGGCCTGCAAGAGGTAAAGAAATGAACTTGTCTTTCAACAAATATTTTCGCGGGAAACCTACTTAAATAAGACTGAGCCGGTAATTTTCACGTTCTCGTTCCCAATTACCCTTGCAGTCCAATTGCCTCCAGTGAAATGTACTTTGGATGACAATGCCATTTGAGAATCACATCAGTTCAACAAACAGACACGATCAAGCCACCGCCAAGCAACGACTTTGCAAACTTGAAGTTGTTTCAACTGTCAACTCAAAGTCATGATGAAGTGAAAACCATAACAAAGCGGAACACCTCTTTAAACCCGGGATGGATACCCTCCCATACACAAGAACATATCGCAACGAGTCATGTTGGAGGATAAAATAGAGTCAATAATCAGTTCGCGAACAATGCGGCCAATGGCTTGTTCAAGTTAGAAGGTACATGTAATTCTAGAAAATCAATTCGATCTGACTTTGTAAATGGCAGTCGGATGCATTTTAAAGCAGCGTCTGCCTTGTTAGTGCATTTGACATCACCATTAATAAATCAAGCCTTGATCTTTTTAGCCGACCAAGACAAGACATCAAGGCGGAAACCAGATTCTGTGTGCAATTAGAGTTTGCAGTTCGCCAACAGAACATGAACACACGATCAACTCATAAAAAGATGCACAGCAATTTGGTGCTTTTAAGTCAAGCAAGATCCGTCTCAAATGGCTTGATATCTAGTCCAAAGTATATAAATACCGCGTTTAAGCGATTAGACCAAGCAGCCTCTCATTGTAAAGTCAAGAAAGCTTTGGAAAGGAGAACTTGCGGTTCGAATGTATAGTACACATACGAAACCCGATGGATAGACGGATGGATGGTCGCCTTTTTCAAAAGTTGAAGGAAAATTCTGTCCGTCTACCATGACCAATGTGCGACAATAATCCATGACCAATGTAGAATTACAAGATATGTCATAACAAAGGTGATGGAGGAGAGTTGGCTAGAATAACTTCAATGGTTGGTTTGGCTGGTTTTTACCGATCTTGCTGCCGCGACTACTTCTCGATTTCACTTGTACTTCGTCGGTGCTTGACCACTGGAACAAACAAACCTCGGCTAATTATGAATTAATGCACTCAAGCAAATGAGATTGCAAGTAATTATCTGAGTTTGAAAAACGACTTCCCATGCACAGAAGTGCAGTGCAATCGGCAATTTCGTTTGGCTTCGCCAAGATGGCCACCTTCAAACTTCAATGAGACGTATTGCTTCCTCTGCCAAAACCAAGATTTTTTTTCCTCTGCCATGCCATTATCTTTTGTGCTCTCTAAATCATTGAAGGAGCTCGTTCGATATATTACCCACCACCATATTATAGTAAGTGAGCTAACTTCAGAATGAGGTGCTAGCCCTCGGCTGCCAAAGGTCCTCTTTCCCCCAAGTCGATTCAAAGGACAATCTCTTTGTCTCTGGGGATCAGAGGGAGGAAAAGTGATCTCACCTCCTCACCAAAGGGACTTGGCCCACATCTTTTCACACCACCTCTGATCCAGTTCCCCTTGAGCCTTGTGCAGGCGGCAAATGCCCTTGCTCGTTGGTTTCATGTGAATTTCTGGCTTGAGAAGTGGGACTCTCGGGTCCCTTGAAGGTGTCAAGTATGATCACTTCATCTTGAGCTCCCCATAAATGGTAAGAGCTCTCTACGTAGCTAGTGCGTGTCTCTCGGAAGGGAAGTGGAAACTGTGGGCTCAACGAAATTCCCCCCTTGAAAGTTTGAAATTGAAAACTGAGCCACAAACTCGGGAATCTATTGATCACCTACTTGAAACTTTCAAAATTTTCCCACTTTTTAAAGGTGTTATCCGTGTCATTTTATGAACCGCGCAGACAAATTCGAAAACTCTCAGGACGTCATGAAAAGATAATCGGATTCAGTTTTCATTTTCTACTACTTTTCCGACCAATGTCAGTTCTTGTTTCAATTTTTCCCCCAGTATTTTATGGACAACGTACAACGAAAATGTTCTTACGCAGTAAAGGAAATCAATTTTATTTTGCGGTTTGTCCAACAAACAAACCATCAATTGTATTACGCTATCACTAGAGTTGACAACTGAAGATGGATGACCTTTGAGTATGTTTTTCAATTTTTGCGTCTTCAATATCTATCAAGTACAAACCCCAATACATTATTAATACATTTTTACTGAAGCAAGGAGATCCAAATTGTCTTTTCCCCTTAAATATCAATAAAAATCCTTCCGTTCCTTTTCTGTTTGAATTGTACGTCACAATGATACTTTTATGTCCTTGGTTCACAATCAACTCGATTCAAAACTCAACATCTGTGTTTTAAGTGTTCCAAACTGAATATGGCACAAACTGAGAGCAGATCTGAGAAAGAGCTGGCTTACTAGTATGTGTTGGTGCCGCATGTGCAAACACTCGATTATGCAATTGGCCAATCCATTGGAACAGTCAAGAGTGATTTTTCTTTTTCGTCTTGGAGAGCAGACCAATGGAGGGAGCAAGATCCCTTGGCTTCAAGGGGAAGAAGAAGAAACAAGCAGAAGAAGCTCCATTGAGTTGACTAGGGAGTAGAAGTTCCACCATTTTGAGGCTGGACGAGCGGTTGCAGGGCTTTTGAGAGTATGGATGGACAACATGATGGAGCTGCTTTTCTCGCCGTGTTTGTTCTCCTCGTGTGCATGTTATCGTATGACCCACTTGAGAGGGATTTCTCTTCAAGCAGCCAGAAAACAGTGTGAGATATTCCCCCTCCTATTGGTCCCAAATATGCCCGTAGTGGGACCCATAACGATCGGGAACAACTTCCAAGAAGGGACCAGTCGCGAAAGAAAACTTTTTTATGGGGAACAAATCCGGATTTATTGGCGAGAATGATTTAATACAATTTATGGGCGACAGCGCTCGCTAGATCTATGGGTGGAATTGAATTGATTTTGGGACTCTTGAAACTTGGACGTACTCTCTTCATTCCTGTCCAGAGCTGTTAAAGAGACAGCGTCGTATCATTGTTTACTCGCTTATGATAATCTTATTATTATATCTAAGTGATCAATTCAGTACAGTGTGCATGGCCCTCCATGCATAACAAATGCGGGCCATGAATATTTGGTGAAACAACGCAAAAGGCGAGCCTCATTGCGATGGAGCCAGCCATGTCATCTCTTATGAAGCCATATTCAGAAGATGTTTACTGCTTTGAACTAAATGTATGGCCTTACTAAGTACAACTTTGTGATGAACGTATGTACGTTTCGAAAGGCTCTCTTTGTGTTTTTCAACCCTCTTGAGACCGAGAGCTCATTTACATATGGAGGAAAGATAAGGAGATTAAGTTTATGGATTTACGACCAACTAGTCTTCCCCCACATCCATTATAGTATATCGCAGTCAACTTAAGTGTATGATCATGGCGTAATATGTGCGCACTTGGCAAACTGATGCAGCTCAGCAAATCCGATGTGATGCCTAGTTATCCTGGATGCATGCGGGACGGTGCACTTACATACATGGCAAGTAAGGAAGGTACAAGTAACAATGCTTTGCCCTCTTTTTTGTGGAACATAAATTATGGAACACTTGGGAACAAGTGCATCACGTTTATGACTCAGCTGCCTTCAGTCTCAAGTAACTTCCTGAGCAGAATGGAATACGAACGACCGGCATAAGAAGACAGAATATCTGATCGGCAAGAGCTAAAAATGAGAACTCTCTGCAATTGTTGATGTTCGATGAACCGCGAACCTTTTACTTGGCTGACCTTGACAAGAGAATAATCCACTCGTCGATCCTTATCAAATGCCATTGCCTTTTTTATGGTGGTGAAGACCAGAGAGCTTCACTGCAAATACACCTTCACTTTTAGTCGTTTGATCTAGCACTGATATAGTGTTGGCAACAGACCTTACCAGCCACGGAGTCAAATAGCCTTATGATTCAAATCGCTCAACCAGGCGGCTCAGCCATTGAAGACGACTGACTCAATGAGCATTATCCATTCGTCACCTCTTTATTTTGAGTATTTGGCTGAAAGTGTTTCTATGTTGATGTCAGGTGGTCTGAGCCTTAAAGGGCCTGCTTCTTCCTCTTGTCAGCTAATACGTTAACTAGCTAGCAGAGTGAATAAAAAGGGAAAACACAACAGGAACAGAGACAGAGCGGGAGAGAAAGAGGACTCACATAGCTTTGTTGTTTTTGTTCGTTCCTACTGAAAGTCAGTCTGCCGTCGCCTTGACATTAGACTCGTATTTTGAGCTAGTCCGACTCTTGTAATCATTGTTGGCATATCGAGTATGGTGAAAATGGGAAAAGACTTGATCTACCAATACTTGATTAGAAGCACGCAAGTCAGGGGGTTCCGACAAAGACTACCGAATCTGGATTCGTTCGTGTGGAGGACCATGAAAGTCCCTGGCATGATTTATGAGCTCAATATGGGCATGCCATTATGGTTATTATGACCCCTGCCTGATCAAAGATACGAAATGAGAATGTCTTCGTTTCTCACCTTTTCAGGAGGAACACCGGGAAGGGCTCATTAAAGTCACCCCTTCGGTAAATTAACGACCAAGCGAAAAACCACTTCGACGCCTCTAAGTTTTAAAGCGGAACCGTCATCTAAAAACTTTTGTCGAATTGGGACGAAAAAGAGGAGAAGGTGGAAAGTTTACTCCGTCCCCCTTGATTCGTATGTGTTCAATACCTTTTCTAATTACTTTCGTTTCGTCGCATAGTATCCGTTTCATGATTTAGAAAAAAGGAGCACATACTTAAACCATCAAGATCTGGGAGCGGTTTGTAGAAACAAGGCTTAAATGTACTGTTTAACGTTGACAGAGAAGATCACATGCAATGAATGCTGGTGTTCAACACTTCAATGTCTGATGACAACCAAAATTATTCCAACCAAAGCCAAAACCATCAATCCTACGACCATAGATTGGACTCTCTTCAGTTTCCAAAAATACTCCATTTATGCAACAGTTCATGTGGAAGAGATTTAAAAGTAGAGTTTTAAAAAAATCCATCCGAATGATGGCTGGCGAAAATTCAAACTTGCATTACTGAACCAACAGAATCAGTATCGTTTTGGTTGACACGCCCCTCGCGTTAAAAAGGGATCTAGAAGTTACTGGCGTCGAATTCGTCTCGGTATTAGTGAATGGGAACTTGTTACAGAGAAACTAATGGCAGAAGGCGGCTTTATGGCTTCAAGGTTTATTAAGAATTGCCTTATATCACATGAAAAAACTGTCTGTAACCCAGCATGAAGGAGATGGGAGCCAATTTAATCTGGGCATTGAGACCAATCCGTGAACTTGGCAACAAGTATCCAACAAGAGAGGAAGGCAGGAGAACCCGAAGGAGAAGTAGGAGAAGGAGGAGGGGGAGGAGGAGGCGGCCCTTGAAATTGACGCCATCGAAAAGCCATCATTCCCTTCATTTCACACTTACTTACGGCATGGTCCGTTTCCAACCTCAATTGACACTCAAATCAATGCTTGAGCCTCTTCAACCAAATGAACTTCCAAGTTCAACCCGTGCAAATACAGTACACGTATTTGTAAACCCTCTGCTCACCTAACCAAAGCCTGAGAATTTTTTCACCTGAAAAAAGAGTTTCTAATTCGTTCGAATACCTGACATTTTTAAAACCCATCATACGGTTTTGAACGTACTTTCTTTCCAGCTCCTCTCCTGATCACCTTTTGCCTAGGAGTCGTGGTTTGTACTTTCAACCTTCATTTGTCGTCCCATATGGAACCATTTCTCATTTTACGTCTTTAATTCTGGCATGGCTCTCATTTTCAGAGGGTGGCAGGCAAAGTATCGAGTAGATTTGTCATTGCCTTGTACCTACCCTTCGGTTTCTTTCTGTGTTTGCCTTCAATCCTGTCATCAAATCATCATCAAACTATCATCATCTTCCACTCAGTATGGGATATCATAAACAAGGGAATATGTTTTTCTCGGCTGCTTATCGGTTTGACGCTTCAATCAAGCATTTCCCAAGACTCTTTTGTTGTTTTCATTCGGATGGTTTGTCCCTGGATAAGTCCATTATCCGTTTGGGCATTACTTAAACGTCTTTTTGCTCAACAAATGTTTCAAACTCCATAATTCATGCTGCATCGTATGACGTTTGATTCCTCGAAGAATCAAGAACATATACATAATTTCTTCCATTCATTAAGATTTAGCGACACGATTCAACTCGAAGAATACTACTCAAAAAATTATAATTAATTCTTCACTTGATTGCTCATGGTTCATTACGATAAACAGAACAGGATCTTCAAAAAAGGGAAAACCATTCGACTCAAACATTAATTCAATTAGTAGTGTGTTTGAACAAATTCCCATATTGTCCCTGTTGTTGTTGTCCATTGATACACGTTGAGCCGTCCACACATTCCAACTTGGGAGATAGCATCCCAAATATCATTTCCAAGGATAGAGAGACCGGTTGGGAATAGATTCGATGTTGGGTCGTTCAAATCTATTCCCACATAATGAAAATATGTTGGTTCAAAATTACGGCTTTTGCTTGTTTTTGCTTCGTTTTCAGGAGCTGAAGTTTCAAAAACCGTTTTCTGTGTGCCATTACTTTTCTCTTTCTCAAAAGCTATTATTTTTTTTTGAAGTAATGCCTTTCTAAATTAGTGCAATAAAGTGACATGTTTATTTCGTTGAACTAAATCATGAATCAGTACTAGAGCTCATGAATTGTCAAATGGGTCATTGAAATTTGATTCCGAAAATTTTTTCTAAAGATTATTTATTTTGGACTGTAGTACTGTGATAAAATATGGCCTCAGAGAGGCTTTGTTATCGATTTTTTAACCAAGCGAGTGTCCTAAGTCTTGAAATGGCGCAATAAAAATCAAACCTTAATCCAATAACTCAAAAGGATTTAAAAATCGTAAAATAGGAGACTATTAGGAAGCCCAATTTTAGTTTGATTAAATCCATTAAATTATTTGGCTTCCAAGTCGTTCTTTATAGACCCCTAATAAATGGCAGAAAAGAACAAATTTTAAACCCTTGTGTTGCTTTCTTTAACTGAAAATTATCAATATTAGTGTCATCTATAACATTCTTTATGCTATAAGGTATGAGGAGCATCACTCAATAGCGAATACAAGCTGGTGACTTTCTCCTAAAATACTTTTTAGTCAATATCTAGGTTCTGGAGGCCAAAGCAATAACCGTTTTCCGTTTTTTGACATATGTTGTGGGACAAAATCTATTGACTCTAGGGCCACTTAGACACGGTTGGTTCCTCTTTTTTGGTGGTACGTTGATTACAATTTTTTGATATGGAGAGATATCTCGTCTTTAATCTTAGGTTAGCGAAACTCCCGTCCCTTAAAAACCGAGGGGGTGGAATAAACTAAAAGAACTGCGAAGCGTCTTTTTTGTCTCATTTACTAAGGAATCATATGTTGCTGGGACATGTTGGGACAAGCTTCCTCATTGTTTATATTCTTGCCTCGATTAATTTAGTCATCGGTAGCAATTCATAGAAAGTGCATTTTGTCTCGGGG
The DNA here is from genome assembly GCA_010645155.1 of Tigriopus japonicus. Classification (NCBI taxonomy): domain Eukaryota; kingdom Metazoa; phylum Arthropoda; class Copepoda; order Harpacticoida; family Harpacticidae; genus Tigriopus; species Tigriopus japonicus. The sequence continues at coordinate 13,057,656 of CM021317.1, forward strand.
ATCTCGAAACCACTTGAATACCCAATCTGTGTTCTCTTTCGCTCTCTCCCTGAGCACGTTTATGACATATCAAACATGATGAAGGCTACCCTTGTCTTGTCCCCATTCTCTGGTATAATATGAGCCCTGAAGTTTTAACCCGTTGTCAACCTCTCAACCTCTGACAACATCACCCTGATGACATTTAATTTCGAGCTGAATATCTAACACACCACAGACTTCAAACCAGCTACAGAGGCATTTGAACCGAACCAAACGGATATAGAAAATACGCTCTAGTATTGGAAAGTACGAGAGTTTTCACTTACACCAATGAACTTTTCGATGAAAAAGAGCCACGTGTGTCACTAAATTTTCCATATCTATGACATTTCATAAACTGCTCTTGCATTCCCTCAAGGGTTGGCGTATCATTTCATCAACCGAATCCCCAAGCCATCCGTCCATCCAACCAACGACCTGAACGACGACCAAAAGATAATAGAGACTCTCTCGAGTTTGCCCAAAGAGGGACTAGAGACAAGGGAACTCACAGCCTCAGGCAGAGATCGACGGACAACGACTCAAGTGACACTCTTTTAACTTTTCAGATAACAAGCCACAACCACCCGACCCCCGGGTGTCTTCATTTTATCGTCATATTTAAAGCATTTTTGTCTCAAGTTCAGCTCAATACAAAGTGGTTCACTAAAATGGCCAGACGAAACCCTGTTTTTTTAGTCAGATTTCAGGGACATTTTTTTCGAGATTTCTGAAAATAATATAAAACTTTTTGACAGAGGTCAGACACCTCTGTACATGCCGTAAGACCAAAGCTGATATTTTACGGTATCTCTCGTGGTGTTGTGAACGATTTCTTGGTCTCTGTGATTTGATTGTCTAATGATGTCTCACGGTCGTTTTGCTTGGTGTGTGTGTCTACCGAAAATGAAAAGAAAAAGAACCGAACGAAGAAACGAACGGTGGTGTGTTCTGGCTCCGAAAGTCGAAACTTCGAAGAATGGTTTTCATCACTAATGATGATTTGAGCATCACTTTGGACGGAAACTGATCAACCATTGAATTTTGGTGAAACACTCTCCAAAATGATCGACGAATGGACTACAAGAATTGGCAGTCCATGAAAGTGAGAATTGCTGTTAAGCCAAGTTTTTGAAAGTGGATAGATGGATAGATCATGAGCAAGCCTGGGTAACTATGTAGCAGTGATGGTGGTAATAGTAGTAGTGGGGGTAGAATATCTTCCCTTGGAAAAGCAATGAGAAGTTTGGGCGAGCAGAAAAAAGTGCTGATGGTTGTGGCAGAAGGGGCAATTTTCTCTCTGGATTCACTTCTTTCTTATTGCTCTCAGCCCGGATCAATATATAACCATTATTTCAATGGCTTTCAGTAACCATTAGTCTGGCTTCATCAGTCCGCAGAAAGTTCATTAAGAGCGATTCCAGCCAATTTCCAAGATCAATTCAATCCAGCATATGTTACTAGATGGGCTCAAGTTAGAGTTAGAAATCGGATCGATTGGAAAGAAATTTCTGGGCATATCGACAACGAACACTAAGTTCACGACGACCATAGATGGGCCAAAGAAAGAGAATTGAAGAGAATTTCCCTCCATTACCGTCAATCGATTGCCAATCGAACCAGTTTGACAAAAAAACTAAGATATGTTTCGCCAAGTCGAAGCTGCGAGAGAAATCGCATTACCAAATTTAAGAAAAATCAATTGAGGCAACCAAAGTCAAACATGAGTACCTAAATTCTATTTGGACAAGTTCAAGCTTTCCAATCCTAAGAAGAAAACTAGATTTTAGGAGTAAGCGAGAAGAAGCTTAATCCTGAGGTGGTAATTGAACCTAGATATGACGAAGATTCCGACTTAAAAACCGTCTCGCTTTATCACCTTTCATCAAAAAATCAATTTACAAATTTTGACAGCAATTCTCACAAGTCATTTATGGAGCCTTTATATGATCTTCAATTATTCTACTATCTTCAAAGTTACATCGGAACATCGCAGTTGTGTAATACTTGCCCCAATCTCTTTGGCAAAGTGATGCCAAATATGATATTTTGGGTCAAAAAGAGTAACACCCTCATTGGCCTGGCAATATGTCTTCGTTTTTTTCGCCAAGTATGTCCTCAAAACAGTTGAGTGGGTGGATGCAAAATGACGATACTTCGTTAGTGGGTACATTTTCGTTAGTGGGTACATTTTACAATTTTAGACATACTTAGGGTCTAGCGTTTTTGTGACATGATTTGCTCTTCCCTTGACCTTTTTTGTGATATTTAACACTTTATTTTTGGGTGTCTACAAATTGTACCATCAATAACTTATCATGGACTTCAAATTCATGCGCAAGTTGTTCTAAAAACTCAGGAAGATGAAAGGAATATTTTATTTATGAAAGTACCTATAATAAGACCCCTCTTCAATGTTACTGTGTTAGGTCACAAAAAACCATATGCATAACTCCTCCGATAGACAGATTGGTCCAAATTATGGAATGAGTACCTTGCTCGACAATGATGAATTTGGGGACGTTAGCTCATTGGTTCTATAGAATACGACAGCAAAGGGCGAAGTCACTGAAATAAATCCACTCCCCCTATTCACGATTATTTATTCTAGTTCAGTAAGAGTGAAGTTATTTAAGATATTTTTTTTCATTGCTTGGCTTGAAGAAGTTCACTCTTACAAACAAATAAAAACTTGTTTAGTTCGGAAACAAGTAAATTTTGTCAAGATTTTCCCGGTGGTCCTTGTTTGACATGTGATATATATCAAGCGTTATTCCACTCTATAACCATGATCATTAAAAATGCCTTGTGTAAAATGATTATGCGCACTTTAGTCAATGATGGACCAGTCAAGAGATCCCACCTAAGCACACTGGAAACCTCCATAAACTCTGATCAATGGCCCACTTTGGAAGAAGGCCCACGTTGTCAACCACCATCCATAGTCGAGAAAAACGAGCCCTTCAGAAATAAAAAAGACTCTCCTTTTTTATTCCGCCTTCTTTGAGCATGTATGTTTCTAAATGTAAAGTGGCCATTTGAATCCTCAACACTTAAGGGATTGTAATTATAACATCTGTTTGTAATGTGCGTCGCTCAAAAATAATCAATGACGTGGCAAGTGCTAGGAGCTGTTTGGGGTTATCAACTAACGAAATATTTCAAAGCTTTAATTGCACTACTGTGTATAATCATAGCGACAATAAATCAAACTGCACATGCTGGTAAGCTTTCCACCAACGGTATTGTACTCTGCATGGACTGGATATGTACGTTAAGTACTTGCATACTTGAATCCAATATGTCCTCTTCATATGTTTGCCATTTCTCTCACAGCCAGAAGGCTTGGCAAAAGCAACTCAGACTCTCAACGGTGGTTTGTTGGGCGAAATCCCGTTGGAATGCCGTCACGCGAGGACTTGACAGTCTCGATGAACGAGCCGTCCGCGAGCGGAGGGGAAAGGAAGGAGCTGGCAGTCCGTTGGAGAACGAGAGCGGGAACTGGATTCTCTCGTCCGAGAACTCGTGGCGGAACTTGACGGAAAATGACAAAAGAGGCGTTGACGCACCAGCGTCACGACCGGATTTGAATTGGCCAAAGCGCTTTCTGGTGCATCCTGTACTGATAGTGGTAGTGATGGTGGTGGTGGTCGAGGAGATGGTGGGTGAAGAGCTGGTCTGGTCGAGGAGAGAATGTTGTGCATGAGCAACACGAGGAGCTGAAGAAGACGGGGACGATGGAGGCCGAGAGTGCACGCTTGTGTTGAGGCCCCCAAGAGTCCAAAACGTCAATGCGCCATCTCATCAAAACAGAACGTGAGTGAGTTTGAGGCTTCAGTCGACCCGCAGTGATACACGAAGAAAGAGAGAGGAGGAGTGGAAGGAGGAGAAACAACAACATCAGCAGCCGTGGCCACAACCACCACAACATCATCAACAACAACAACAGCAAAAGCAAAGGCTTCCAAGGATTCTATTTCCCTTCTTCACTCTACGGAGCTCGGAGCTCCTGAGAGAACCAAATGGAACACCTCTTCTTACGGGCTTACCAAGACTCACTTACGCTCATCCTTCTTGAGGAAAGATTGGATCGACGACTGGGTCCACGAGAGTGGAAGAAGGGAAATGCGAATTCAGTCTCTCCTCCTTGACCTCAGAGGTCGGCTCTATTCAAAATGGAGGCCACTTTCCTGCTCAACATCACCCGAATGGGGAAGTGGCTTTCATCCTCCACTGTCTCTCTGATCAAACCAAAGAATCAGCTCAACGAAAATGTCTACCTCAAACGACCCTCTAATCCTCGTGGGCTGCGTAGAAACTGACAACCACTGGCACAACCTGACGGACTGTCTGTCTCCTCACGTGGGTTGTTGCTGTTGTTGGTTGTCTTGTTCTTCTTCGACTTCTCGGTCTTCTTCCGCTGTCGGTGTTGCACGTTTCGGCTGAAGTTGTCACAATTGTGAATTGATGCACAACTTTCGATCCACGACATCGACTGCACCCACCTTGTCAATTGTTTTGTCATTGTCGTGCTCGACTTTCGAGAAGTGCATCTTGGCCAATGAGAGACAGTGAGACCACTGTGCCGCCCAGAGACCCACAAGTCCAAATCAAGCCAGGTAAGGATCCCATTTTTACGTCCCCGACGAGTGGACACACTAACGAGTCTGTCCCACCTCTCATTCATACTAGAAACGCGATAAACAAGCTTGGAATAAAAAACCATTGGCTCTGATCCACTTGCGTGATCACGAGATCTCAAAAATCGGTCCAAAAAAACTCACATGCTCACTCAGTCGCTCACTTGACGGTCTGAAGCGATCGCTCCGCCGAAAGTGAATTGGAACGAGGGGAGCAAGCATTTGAACAACGACAAAGAGACACTCACACACATTTGGTGGACTCTCTTGTTGTCAAATTACAAATTACACACAACCACTGTCAATGTGACACCCGGAGATTTTGAATTGAACTCACATTTACCTTGTACGGTATCTTGTAAGTCAGAATGTTCGCCTTGTTCGAACCTGTTGCATGATACTTGAATGCATTTCTCCCCGATGACGATGATTGGTGGGGGAAATTACCACTCGAAGCAGTCATTGTGCGGTTTGAATTTTAGACCCCATACAGGATGCCTGAGTAGGTCTAGTAGAAGGTGACAAACTTTAGTCTCCCACAAAATAGTTATTTTTTTCATGAGCTCCCGGCAAACGAACGAAGTATGTTTCGACGTGGAGACATTGCAGAGCCACAATGGGCTTTGTTTAGTCATTGAAAATGAATTTCCGGTGCCAACATGGGCATCAATCTTCGGTAATGACGTGGGGGGAAAGTTTTCGGACTCCACACTCTAATCAAATATTAGTAACTTATTAATCAAGCATGACCATGCCACCTGAGACCAAAGACTGGGCGGCTTTGAAATTAAATCCACACTTTTCGTGAACAAAATACTAAAAAACAGAAGTGGAAGCAGTAACAAAAGGAGCCATGCTTGCGTGTGGTGGCTACTGGTTTCAATGTAACCAAATTTGACCGCGGCTAAACCACCGAATTCATTTGAGGGGAAATGGATGTTTTGTTGAAATTGGGGGGCTCTCTTCCTTCGGTCCCTCAATTTCTGGTCTGTTTGGTCTGGGACATTCATTTTTTACCTCCCTGGTCAATTCCATTGAACTGGTTGACCACAAGGCAGAATCATCGTCGCTTTTTCCATCCCTCGCTCTCTACCCCAAAAAAGCTCTGGTAGTTTCCACTGGCATTGTTCGCCTGTCAGTGACAAATCGGGTGATTTTTCGTTTGCTCCCAAATTTCCAAGTTTCAAAGCATTTCGGATCTTGATGTGATGAGTTCAACCTGGTAATTTGAGGGACATGACCAGCGACATAGATGGACAGAGCAAGGGAGAGAGAGAGAGAGAGCCCTTTAGTTGAAATTGATTTTCTTGCTCCTCAAGTCCTTGCGTTCATTCTTTTAAGGGGCGAACAAATTTGTCTTGATCTGCTTACTGACAACACCCTCATTACGAACTAACTTACTTGCTCTGAAATTGCGCTTGTGGAATTCTGTCCTCACTCAATTTGGACGGAAGACGAAGCAACAACTTCTCAGCTTGCTTTTTCTTGCATTTGCCACAACAGTTCTGCTCTTAAATGGAGAGGTAAAAATAGCAAGTATCGTTATCTGATAGCGCAAGCGCATTTTGAATTGACTTTCTCTCCAACTCTCTCTGTGGGATAAATGTAAGAGCTACCGAGCAAACTTGATCGCATTTGCAATCTGTGTTGGCCAAAACGCTCGGCTTGTCGCCTTGACTTGGCACAAATTTGGGGCCAAATACCCTGGAACTTGAATCAAAACTTGGCCTCCAACTGCAGATGACCGACTCGCAAGCTGACTGACTGACTGACGGACTGACTGCTTGATTGTTGCAAAATAAAATACGTGTGTGCCCGCTAGGCGGATTCAATTTGTCTGATATCTGACATTATCAGCGGATAAGATCGCTTCAGCTTTTCAGCATTCGCTAGTCCTTAATCATTATTCATGTATGAAGCCAGAGTAGAAGAAGGTCTTGTGGCGAAATTGACTCACCAACTTTGTTTTCCCTCACTTTTTGGTTCTAATGTAACTTGCGTTCAAAAAAAGCCACGCATTCATCAAAGCAGTTTCCCGCCACACTCATGCGCTTCACTGTCTAGAATCAGTAAGAATTTCCAAGTGTGGTTTACTCGTTGTGGGTGCCTTGAAGTGCATTATTTACTACAATTTGAGATAAAAGCACTTTGAGGGAAATTGCCATGTTGGACCATTTTCTGGTTGTCATTAGTATCAGAACACCAACCCAGAATCTCAAAAGTAATCTGAACGAAAAACCATTAGCAAGGGGGGAGGGGAGTACGTATTTCCTCTCAATCTGAGAGAGTGTGTCCATCACAGCAATCTAGCTGAAACGAGCGTTTATTGTTCCAATGATATCCAAGTACGTACCTACTTGTACAACTCACACTACTAATACTAAAAAGAGCTCTACGCGACCATCACGTACTATTCTAATTCAGGCTCCGTGTGCCTTCGTTCATCAATTGAAAATCGGCTAGAATGATCGTGTTCGTATGAAGTAATTTGTTGCTATCAGACATTAATAATGTTCCAGCTTTCGTTGCAACCCCAATGGTTGGTTAGTGGTGGTGAGCTCCACCCAAGAAAATTCAAGATGCTTTACGGTATTATGTGAGAAATACCGAGATGTTAATGATGATGATCATACGAACATCACTACATGCACTCATACACAACCAGAGTACACATTAGTTCAGCTCCCCCGTTTTGATGTACTTGTATTGATGAATACAATGGCGACTCCACCCAAGCAAGCAGGGCTGGGTCCGATCCGATGATTATTTAACACGAATATTTTCTCATCAAAAGTGGAAGGAAATCCACAGATCTGATCGCCATGATTGTTTTAAACGCGCTATGTGTGAATGGGAGTCGGACGAGAGTTGATGTTGCTACAAAACATAAGCAGGCGTGAAGGAGGATTCATCCATCGAAAACACCAACAAACCTATTGGGGAATTGACATGATCTTTTCTCTCTTTCTCTTCTTCAGATGTGGTGCTGTTGTGGACCATAGTGATGATGATGATGATCCTCCCACTGAAGTCATGCTTGGAGCTGGCATGAAAATTGGTTTTACCAGCAGACCAATGAATTTTCTTCTCGTGAAATCGGAGGCTAATCAAATTTCATCCATTCTTGATCACCATCCATCAGTGCTGAAAACCTTATTGGTTGTTTTTGCTCTTCAATGAAAACGAACTTGAAGATTGGATATCAGATGCTGCTGATAATAAGGTAAGAAGCTCCTCAACAAAAAAACAATAGAGAAAACACGTTATTTTTTATCATTGAGGAACAAAAGAAATGCATGGAATCTGGGGGTAATTAAGCATTTCCCAATGCCGTAAAATACGTTTAGGTTAGGGCTTCAGTTTTAGTTTTAGCGTAGGCTTCCTTTTTTTACGATATGCACTTCAAAAATGAGGGCCATAACATTTTTTTACTTCTGTGAATACAATCCAGCACACAATCAAACCATTGGTTGTACCGACCACCACTAGTGTGTCTCACAATGAAAAACATAAATTTCCTTGTGCAAACGATGCGTATGTTTACACATCGGTATTTGATTCGCAATAAAAAGCAAATCTGTCACAACTTCCAAGCTTCTTGTCTTGAATTACTAGTCAACCATCAACAAGTTATTAATGCAACCAGTGCATGATTGCTAAATCGCACTAATTGGATGGTTTACTTCGTACCAAGTCAAATAGCCAATGTGTGTTCGTACTTTGTGCACAACAAATCTCAAACCACGCTTGCGACAAGAATCCAAAGCCAATATGGCGTCTTGGAATGGAGGTAAAAAGTGAAAGAGCCTTGCCTTCAAAAGGGCCTCCTCGCTCTCCTCTTCCCAATTAGGGGACAAAAGGTAGATCGAAAAATCTCGACATAATAATCATACAAAAAACATATGGACTCGGGGATCACAGGAGAGACGTGGTAATCGTTCGTTCTTTTCAAGTTTTATCAACCCTGCTATGGAAGAAATTTACCCGACGTGAAGAAAAAAAACGAGGGGGAAGCTCACTTGTATCTGTTGTCGGCATCAATCTCCGCCCAAAGAGAAAATACAGGCTCTTTTGGCCTTTCTTACCTCTTTTCATTTTTTGATGAATCTTACCTTTTGATGTGCGTGAGTGAGAGTGAGAGATTTAAAGCCCAGATTTGAAGGTGACTTGGCGGTTCTTTCCGATCGTTTTTTTCCTCTTCCCTGCCTCTTTCTTGTCGAGACATGTCTACCGTTCAGAGGGAAAATGGGGAAACTGCCCACTCTGTGCTACGTTCCTTTGTGTCCGTATTGGTCCCCATATTATTATTCAGGAATAGGAATCGAGATTTGCCAAATGGTTTTAACAATCCCTCGTTTCTCTGCTTGCCCCATAGGTTGGTTCCCCGATTTCCATCCGAATTGGTTTCGTGCTCCCATCATGTACCAGAGGGAATGCAATAAGAAAAGATCCCTCCCTCCCTGCTCGCTCGGTCCGCTTCGTTCCACGGAAAATGGAAAAGCCAATTCGATCATGATGATTTCCATCTCATTGTTGTCGTTGTTGGACCGTCGCCGTCGTCGATGTGGTGGTTGTTCTTGCTCCTCGTCTGTTGTTGCCATCTTGGACCACCATTTGGGAGTCTAATCACGTCCTTCCTTCGGCGACCCTTTGGAAATGTGAACAAGCGAGTGAGCCTCTTTGGCCACGAGTCCATGAAATCAATCCCGTTAGCCTCAGGGATTCACAATGAAGTCAGCAGCTGGCTCGGAAAAGGGTAGCCAAAAATCTCATGGACATCCATCCCATCCAAGTTTGTGGAGCACACAAACGAAAAAGAGCTATCCATCAGATAGACGACCAGTCATGGGAGCATCTCAAGACACAAAAAAAGGCCGTAACAAAAGCTTTTGGGCCTTGTTGAAGAAGCCAAAAGTTGGATTCCATTCACGCGAACCACAAATCCATCTAACAACAAGTGAAAGGCCATTCAAAAAGAGCACCCGGATCGGAATTTATTTTGGCCTGGTGAAACGCGCACGACAAAGACAACAAATCCCTAATTTCTCAACCAACATTGTGACCACCTTCATCAAAAGGATCAATCCTCTCCAAAAGTGCTACAACTCCCCAATATCCCCCATGCCAAGCTTCTTACAATTGTCTTCTCGGCCACGTTTCGAATTTTGTTCCGTTCTCGTGGTTCTCATCAAGCCCCTTCCGTGATACTTTCCCCCATGAGTTCAAACCCACCCACCCGAAAACCTTTGGAAAAGGAGAGGAAGAAAGGAAAAAAAAAACACTTGCCAAAAAATCACACCAATGCGACGACCACCACAAGAGGCCCTTCTCCACAAGAAAGGTCAAAATCCGGGTCTTCCGCCTCCGATTTATGTTCCGAGAATGAAGTTGTAATTGAGGTCCCAAGTCATCGGGTAAGTCGAGATTCACAATTCCAATTCACAGCAATGAAAAGCACACTCAAGGGTTGGTATTAGGATGAAAAAAATGTTGTTTCGATTCGTTTTCGATCACACTCGGTTTGAAAAGCGTATATGTCTATCCTCTGGGGATCACCGCTAACGGCAACAAAAAGGCTGTCAAATTCCCCTCCTTCTCTTCTTCGGCGTTGTCGTCGTCGTCCTCCCCCGATTAAAAAACTACGGTCTTTCAATTGAGTTTTCAACACTTCAAGAGTGACTCTCGTTCTTTCTCTTTGTCGTTGAGTGGCTTAGAGAAACATGGGTGGCGTTGGACTCCCAATGACATCCTAATTATTCGTCTCCATTTCCAAGAAGAACGAACGAACGACTCTCCCACCCCATCATCATCATCATCATCCCTCACGGATGGACAACAAACTTGTTTCTCTAAGTCGCGCTTTGTTCGGTTTAAAACGTGTATATCGACATGTACCATATGAAATCTGGGTAGTTTAAGACAACAACGTATTGCTTTCAGTCCATGTTTTCACTTTTTGATCCTTAACGATCCCTTATCAACCCCCGACTGCTTTGTAAGTCCAAAAGAACAAGCACGTATTCTCCAAATTCGAACAATTGGATCCCTATTTGCCGATGTCCTTTTGGTGCCCCCACCAACCATCTTCGTGCGTATGGAGTTTGAGTGCTTTTCCATTTTTCATTGATTTCAAATTTAGTTGTACCTGCAAACGCATTTTGTTTCCCCTTCAAGATAAAACTCTAAAAAAAGGAAATCAGAACTTCAAAAAATAAGCCCCCACCCACGTTGCCATGAACCATCACATTCTCCTCCTCCTCCTCCACCTCCCCCTCCACCTCCCCCTTACTGAAGAACTACTACTCTAAGAAACATTCAACTACTAGACCACGTGTGACTGAGTCAAGCGACAATATTGAGAATGGTCCAAGTTTTATACACTCACCATCTTGTAAAGCTTGGATGACCATTATGCAAGATCGATGCCCTTGTGAGTCAAATTTGGAACATCTTTCTCCTGCTAAGAAGAGCACACACGCACAAGTCCAGGGCACTCAAAGAATATACGTCCTGCTTGCTTTCACACGTCATTGCTGTGGGCGAGTCGGATCATCTGTTTATACTCGCAAGTCTTTCATAACCTATCTACCAGAAGTCTTTCGTCTTTTATGCTAAGATCCTGATCAAGTACAAACCAACATGATACAACCAACCACCATCACCACCACCAACAACAAAAAACAACCAACAAAAACACCCAATTGAACTTCAAATTCGCGCCCCCAAAGCGATTCATTTACTACAAACTTGACTGCTACCCAATGTCCGTCCCCATGTCAGATAATGAGAGCTTAGTCGCTAAAGTGCCGCCCCCTCACATACCCGTAAAGTCTTTCAAATACGCCAATCCGATCGTTGACATTCGTCACGTCGATTGGTATTCACTACGTCTGTGTCATTCATACGTCCTTGGCCTTTTTGTCCCATTTCTGACTTTCTTTGGCGAGTTCAGCTATCAAGGCTCGAGTGGCGCCCTCTGGTGATAAAGCTTATGCCACCGGTTATGTTCAGGGTGCCCTCTCTTGCCATTGGTGCCTACGAGCTTGGATTAAGATTGGACGACCGGCCATTGGACTGGTTACTTTCCTAGTTTGGCATTGTCTGAGATGGGGACTGATCGAGCAGATCTCACAGCTCACACAACGGTCTTTCAATTCCTATCAAAAATGTTTGGATCCCTTGCTTACCAAGGCAGTCTTTCCACGCGTGGCAAGTGCATTCATTCTCTCCTTTGCGTCTTTCTCCCACACCCCCAAAAATGTATTTTATTTCATTTTCATTTGTTTTTGGAGCATTCATAACGAGAAATCCAGTCTTTCATTTTACCACCATCCCTACTACTACTATTACTACTACCACCACCACCACTCTACTACTTCGACATCAGTGCGATGACAACTTCTACGTCTGCGATTCGATTGTGTGTGTCCCGCTTGATCATAAAACCTCGTCGTGGTCGTCGTCGCTGCTTTTGTTGTTGTTGTTATTGTCTCCGTCATTATCATCATCTACGTCTTTCGAACTCTCACTATCACTGTGTCTCTTCACCAGTTGGGTTCTCTCTCTCTCTCTCTCTCCGTGAATTAGAGAAGCCCTCTATCTCTCTCTCTCTCCTCCGTCTTTGCAATGCAGATCTTTCATTAGTTTCAAAATTACTCACAGCGTCAAGGCTTCTTTCCCAACACTCCCAACCGCAACCCCAAAAGCTGCTGCTAGCCTTTAGTACTTGACCTATTCAGACCTATTCAGTCACCCACCAAAACACAAATGCATTTCACCTCTCTCACATCCTCAATGCTATACTAGTGTATGTACAGAGTAGTCTCCTTCTAATCATCAAATTTATCCACGTTTGAGGTAAACTAGCTCTTAATCATGTTAGATAACATCGTCATTGTTGGTTCATTATCTCGTGTTCTCATTTTATTCACAATGCAACCCAGAAGTCTTTCTGTTCATGAGATGATGTTCAACCCATCTCTGGGCCAAATCTTGGGGGAAACCCCCAAGTACATTTTAAGAAGAAGCACGTGTTTGCGTCTTTCTGACCAGTCTTTCAGTAGCTTTTAAGGACCACCCTAATAGGCTCTTAGCCGACCCATATAAACCACAACTTGGAGATGATTTAACCCATTCAATTAGTCTTTCATAATCATCTTTTGTTTTTAAGTCTTTCGTCATTATTTGAACAATTTTTATGGCCCGACGAATTGGTTCCAGACTCCCGCTCTGAACAAGAGGGATTGAGGAGCAATTTCAGGGTGCCCAAATGTAGCAAAAGTCTTTCATCAGCCGATAAAACAAACAACTACGACAAACGGGTTTTACCCCAAGTCTTTCAGTTAAATTCTCATTGGTCTTTCACCCGATTCTCTCAAGTTTTGAGTTCATGCATTGTCTTTCATTACTTACACTTTGTATAATTTTTTCAATGGCTATCTTGCGAAACAGCACTTGACCACCAAGTCTTTCAAATTGACATCTTGAATCATCGTAGTTTGTATATGCATGTACGTGTATAAAGAAGATACCAAGAAGTCTTTCATTCGTCCATCCTGAATTCAAAATCCCAAATTCAACGTCTCGTTTCGGAACTTTTGTGGACCTTTTTTGGCTGGAAACGGAGCTAGTTGTTGTGGTCATCTTCATGGTCTAATCATAGTATAAGATGATGATGATGTCGACGATGATGCAAGCTCTGCCCTTGATTTTAACCCATTGTCTTTCATTCAAGTAAATGTGGCCCCCGAACAGATTGACCATTTGCACGTAGACCATCTGAATATTTTGGGATTTGCTACTGAAAATGAACAGAAACACTAAATTGAGAGTCAGTCAGTCTTTCTTGCCTCAGCTCTTTCATTTGGATTGCTTTTTCCTCTCTTTCTATGTCTTTCTTGTTAGTGTGATAGAAAATATATATGATTTATACATGTCAGGGCACTATCGGATGAGTACAAATTCAAAAATTCTATTTCTGAGCCGAAACAAACCAGTATTCTGGTTACATTCGCTCATGGTCACAAAACCACCAACACCACCACAACCACTACAACAACAACAACAACAACAGTTTCTGCAGGTCAGGCGACCTTCTCACCACATGAAAGTACACTGACTTTGAAAACCCAAGTGCTTGGATCAATCAAAGTCTTCAAACTTGAAGAAAACGTGTTCGAATTTTGGCCAATCTCAAAATTAAGTCAGTACTCCACAGTTGAGTAGACAGCGTTTGTGTATCTTTTATGTGATGGTAATGCCCTCTGGCTATTTTAGGGCTGTCCCCGTCTTTCACCAATTCATGATTTGATCGCGTCTTTCAAACCCAATCACCGGAATTTCGTCTTTCTAAACCAATTTGTATGTGTACATAATAATAATTCTGACACGCCTCCTTCCCAATTCTACTCTTGTTGTTTTATGATTTGTTATTTTACCCTTGGAGGCCAAACTTGGCAACGACTGCTATTGTATTCATATCGAATTGAAACGAGTGTCTGGCTTCTAAACGAATCGATGCCAAAACTTTGAGTGTGCTTTCATATTGCTCGAATCGGAATAGGGATCTTCGACTTTTCAGATGACTTGTGGACATGCGTGACATGTATTTTCCCGAGTGAAAACAGTTGAGTTATCGACGAAATGTTATTAAATCTAAAAGATCGCAACCCTGAATCCGTATGAACGAATGAGTACGAGTAAGCATGTTTCATGAAAGGCCGAGTTCAAACCTTGTTCAGTTGTTTTATTTTTGCCCTTGCCAGCCACAAGCACCCTTGAATCGATTTGAAAATTGTCCCAAAGTTTGGGGAAGTTGATTACTCTGCACAATTTAACTGCGACCGCTACAAACTTCTATTCATGACAGGTCCTCACCCATCCCTATTGTAGTGAAAAAAGGCTGCGCAGAGAAAAAGGCCAATTCCACAACATTGATGATGCACATATAACTACTATACGATGAAAGGTTATGGCTTCATAATCTTCGACATTCGAGCTGATATATCGAAGCCCCTATCAGAGTGTACTCCAAGAAGTATGATAATAAAACGAAAACTATCAGAAAAAAACGGATGCAAAAAACGCGAATAAACATGTTGTTTGAAAAAAGATACAGATACTTGTTTATTTCTCTCTCCATCGATTCGGCTTCCTGGTCGATTAGAATGCATGAACTTCATCGTGGAATATGTTATTGGAGTTGATTTGAAGAAGACGTCATTTCAAGGCATTTTGATTGAGGTATGATTCCTTTCGTTAAAGCTGAAATTGCCACTTCCAAAGAAGGGCCCCCACTGAACAGGAAGCAATGACAGAAATATAACTCTCAAGGGAAGACTCAATTATGCTAAACTTCGGTTCCAATCTAATTTCATCAAGATTGGAGTCGTCCTATACAATACGAAACGATTCTCACGTTAGAGCTGGGACGTTTTCTTCTTTTTTTGTGAATCCCAAAGGTCATGGTGAAATTTGGATTGTTGATCCATCATCGCTCTATGCAGCATCACTTGTTATCGATAGTTAATGTATGTACACACAAAAAGAAGGCCGATTGTTCTTGTTGATACCATTTCCAACAGACGTGCATGTATAATAACGACGCTACGAATTATCGACTTCCAGAGAAGTATTGGCTGATTCCACGAAGAGCATAGATCAAACTAGCCTCAAACTTGGCCTCACAAGCCAACAGACACACGTGAACCTGAAACAGAAATGCACAATGCTACAACGGAAGTACTGAGCAATTTTAAACACTCCTATCGATGCTTTGGGATCCGTCATTTTAGGTTTGAATTTTAATGATCCTCATCATTTGGAGCAGAAGCTCTTTTTTTTGGTCGTTCGTCAATCTTCCTCATGACAGTAGTAATGCACAAGAAATAACTAATGTCGATTCAACAATTGAAGCCAAATGACATGTGTTCCAATCCATCACCATTAGAAACGAACATAACATACATTATATTTTGGACAGCCTTTGAAATTCCCTCCTTGGGAAGGTAATGACTAGTTCTTGATTGACACATGTTTACCCAACACTGTGAATTGGGGTCCAGCCAGCAAAAACCCCATCGAATGGCACGATTACGGCGATTGTCGTTCGCTTGCTTGCCTGCCTCGTGGTCTCCCCTCATACACAATTCACAGAACGGACAGTTTTTGTTTTGACTGTGGCGACTAAAACAATTCTGGTCAATTAAAAAGAGATCCAGCCCAATTATGTCCAGCAGGAGAAAGACAATTTTGAGGTGAGTTCGGTCAGTTTCGGGCGGAAAACATCCCAATAACAGTCTTACTCGGCCCAATCTAAGAAGGCACAAACGAACGAACGTATGGCTTCTGAATTCAACACGTCACAAATTTCTCATCCCCTCTGGAGGATTATTGGATTTGGGAACAAAAAGGTGTTGAATTTGTTGGGGATTAGTGCTGACCGGCCGAGAGTACCCAACACTCGCTCAGTCGTCGACACTTAAGAGAAGCCAAAGAACATCCAAATAAAAACCTGCCTTGGGCTCGTCCAAATGTTTATGGTGCTGAGTGAATCAAGCGACTTACCTTTTCTGAGTCTAGAAAGTCCGTCATGATGTTTTGATAGTCGGAGAGTTGACAACGATCCGGATAACAGCAAAGGGTCTTGATGTACTTCTTCAATGGCCTGAAAAGTGCAATCAAGATTGTGACTAACGATACGTGATTCCCAACGCCGTGCACAGTACAGGGATTGTGACGCTAATTGCCGGTGCATTCAGTCATTTATCTGTTTTAATTGGGCAAATTGTTCGTCTTGGGACACTTGAGCGAAACTTATTGTTTTGTGTCGAGCGCGTGGAGTTCAACATGTGACACACTTTTCGTCTTAAGATCATTTCTTGGTAACGAAGATTGACGACTGGCGACAGACCCATTCTTGAGTATTTGAACGGAGCAAAATAATAGCTCATTGAATCGGGATGAAAGAGTGAATATGCATTGCTCACCGGGTTATGACTATCGATCGTCTAGAAGCCCCTTCCTGACAAACATTGTGCACCAAGTGTACAATACGTACGTGTACACCGTACGTACTTATTTTGAAATAAAGGGTTGAGCCAGAGCCTTATCAATTCATCATATCACGGGGGAACGGATTTTTTCAAAGCCTTATTAATGCTAAAAACATGTGAAACGGGGTTTTTGCGTAGTGGTTGGCAATTGGCGTGTTGAACAAAGCCAGATAAAGTTCTAGATATCATGCAAAGTTCAGTGAAAATTCGAACTAATTTCTAACTGACACGAATGAACGACTAAAAATTCGGATGAACAAAGTAGTCGGTCCTTATTAACATTGGGTGCTGTAGGTAATGACTCGTTTTAAAGCTTCTTCAGTTGTATGAAGCGCTTTAGTAATCCCTACCTTGATTGTTGTGCAGCAGGATGGCAAAAATCTCTTCATTACGTGCCCAAGCGGGGTACTAATTAATTTCAAATTCTTTGTGTGGACCTCGATAAGATCGTCTCATTTTCAAGCTTTGAGCCGTAGTCTAGACGAGCAAGTGAAATCCTGGGATTCCAAATCCATGTCACAACACTGGTTCGCCTCCAAAAAGTGCTCATTCAATGGGTTTTCTCTTGGCCAAACTCACTAAACATGACGTCCTCGGAATTTGGGAATTTTCCCTCTGTCTATGTACTGTACAACTGAGATTTAAAATTGGCAATTGTGTGGAGAATGGAGAACAATAATATAAATTAGTATTGTTTCGTGTTCACTGATTGCCATCTTTAAACCTCAACGAACACACCTTTATGTCAAATGCACCCACTCTACGTAGATCTGGAAATGCTCATAATTCAATGGCTCGAACTTGAACATTTCGCCACTCGTTCAGCGTGACTTTTTGATGCGATTAAAAGGAACTCGAGGTTCATTTGCTGCTTGAGACAAGCGTGGATAAAAAAAGCCGATCCTCGTAGTTAATTGGTAATCAATGCATGGATTCGACTTTTATGTATTCTATTCTATAGCATTTACCTTGGTAGAAGCTCGTTGACCTCTCCGTAATCGTAATCGTCTTGGCGAATGCCATAAAGGCATTGAATGTAATTTTGAACGCTTCGCCGAAACATGGTCGTGTCCACTGAGGTGTATTTCCCGATGGTCATGTAGGTCAAATTGGAAATGATGTCAAACTTCTCGTCCAAGGAGCGGCAAATGTCTTCATTATACAAACTCTCTGCCGTGGGAAAGCCGTGAATCTTCCAAGAAAAGTCCTAGTTTCCAAACCAAAGAAGAACTGTTGAGTTTTAGAAGAAATATGTTTATAAATCATTCACTTTAACTCACATTCATTCGGTGAGTGGAATATTGTCCGGGGTTTTCACGGCTTATGAAATCCACGTACTCCAACGTGTCCTGATCCGAGTAAATGAGGGTGTGGATCATCTTCATCTTATTGGAATCATCATCGTTGCTCGGGCTCTCAAAGTCCTCGTTGGTGGCTTGACTTTTGATGTCTTCGAATCGACGCTTCAGTTCATCAATCTCGAGCTCGGCTCGATTGGCACTCAGGGTCTCCATTTTCTGGAGAATCGATTGAACTTGGAGACCCGTGTCACTGGAGGCGTTATTGGGATGAATAGGGGCGTGATCCTCCGAGGGTGTTCCTGTCCCACTTAATTCATCATTGGTAGTGATGTCCGGGGAACTCTCTCGACCTCTTTGATTGGAATGGTTTTCTAGCCAATAGAGAGAAAGCGAGAGAGTGAGGGAGTGAGGGGGTCAGTGGTCCATTTCTACAGTACATAGCAGGGCTCCTTTTAGAAGACACGCCAAGCGTTATTAATGCAGAATGGAAGAGTAGAGACAATATTGTGGTAAGACGGCATCCTTGCCCACTTGAGCCTGCTAGAGAATCTCATTACTGAACTCATTTCACCTCACGCTATTCGTGTTTTCAATCATAACAATCCAAATGTGAGAAGAGCCCTTAGTTGCGTCTCGTAGGAACGGATGAGTATACATAAATAGTTGTACGTAGTACGTAGTGTATTAGGAGAACACCAATATAGAGAAGGGCTATTTCTATTATGTTCTGGCTTCAAAATCTGAGAGTCTTTTTCCTCTTGTTCCCGGACTTTGTCTGGGTTAAAAAACACGCTTGAATATGATTGGGGGCAATAAACCAATCCGGCCATGATTTAATTTGAATGGTTACATAAAAACACCCACGGAACGGAAGTCAGTAGACCAAAAAATCTCGGTCTAGAGCAAAAACAAAGTCAATTGGAGAGGATCCAGATCCTCAAGAGTTAAATCCAGAAGCTACTCCGAACGTTGTTGTCTTCCCTGTCGAAATGAACACGCCACGCCGAAGAAAGAAAAAAAGAAAGAAAGAAAGAAAGAAAGAAAGAAAGAAAGAAAGAAAGAAAGAAAGAAAGAAAGAAAGAAAGAAAGAAAGAAAGAAAGAAAGAAAGAATCCCTTACTTGGCGTAATCTCAGCAATGGGCTGGAGAAATCCACATCCCTTGGCGAAGCAGGCGAAGGCGTGATAATGTGATAATAGTATTATGGCGTGCACTAACTCAGGGACAGACCACTTGTCTCGTCCCAAAGGAGCATTGGTCAGACTCTGAAAAGGAGCAAAAACAGGACCAAGAAAACATTTTAGTCTGATTAGATATGCCGAGCCAGACGTGGATCCACACGAACCCAACGGAACATGGAACACACTATATTGTAGAGATGTTCTCATGAAAAACGGGAACGAACGTACCTTAATCGTATCTTGGTTAATCATCCAAGGTCGGTGGGCCAGTAGAATGTTCAACGTGTTGAGATTCTTCATTCGTTGAGATGCGAACTTGAGCCCTTTGAGCCATGGCAGACACTCCTCTGAGCTATCCCGTATGCATTGGGTGTGGAACTCATCCTGATGAAACGTGACCAATTCGGAGCAGAATTGTCGACTCGATGCCTACAGGAAAGATCCAGGAAAAAGACCTTAAAACAATCGTAATTGAATTGTCTCTTGATTGTTGGGCCCATCACATGGCCTAGTTTACTAACAGTGTTTTACCTAATCTGCGAAACCTTTCCACTTCAACAATCAAATATGGTAAGCCCTCATAAATGCCACACTTCAAAGACGTCAGCAGAGCTCAGAGACCTTCTATGGTACGATTACTGAGCTAAATATACCAATCCTGTGTGAAGAGCCATCAAAACTCACCTCGGCGACGATCGGCCCCATTCAGAAGTACGGCGTATGAAGCGGTAAATATGTGATTCGTATCTTAGCAATCGGTGAACTAATTTGGCCTTTCATCTCCCTCAATTCTCGTGAACTCCCCACTTCGATCCTCAATAGCCTGATCTTGCAAGGACGTAAATTGGGGGAGAGTGAAGGACTTCTCAGCTACACTCCAAAGGGCTCTCAAGGGCCCTTTTTATGTGGAACATGTTGTAGATAATCTTGGCACAAGTTCAAAACATATCCTTATGTGGCTGGGCAGATCAAGGACCTACCAACTCTCTTCCTTTCCTTTCCTTTCCTCTACTCTTACTTTCCCTTTTATCCAGTCCATTCTGTTCCGAGCACAAACGCAATCAATTTCCAGATTATAACAGAGTGAATTACCCAGATCGAGATCCATTCAGAAGGATCGGAGGGGGGAAATGAGGTCTTAGGGTGCTCAGCAATTGGAAATGGACCCTCCATATAATTTGGCCATCGAGGTCGTTCCCAACGCACATACATTGGAAAAGTGTAACTCTTCAAGACGTCCTCAAGAGATATTTGAATTTGTTCTCGACAAGCAGAAACTGAACTCGTTCAAGGGAATTGAGTGTTCTCGTGTCAAAAGTGAAAAACGCGTATTGGCATTTTTTGCTCGGGTCATTATCCGACCAAAGTCGAGACTCAAGACAAGCAGCGCCATTTTTCAAGATCCAAAGCAATTGACCATAGCTACAAGTTCATATAATGGGTCCCATCGGCTAGATTTGACAATTTCCGCCGACTTCAAAGGATTCATGAATACCTGCCTATGTACGTATGATCTGCTACGAAACCCTCTTCAAACACGGAATTCGGAATTGGGCACAGTTTATCGATCTACCTTACGGCCCAAAATCTGTGGCAAGCAAGGGGTGAAATCGAATTCAAGAGCAAGGCTCAACACGCAATCGGGCAATTTGGTGTGCAAACTTATCCCATTGCGTCGTGGAAGCAATTTGGCTCAATTCTGTTCCCGAGGCCAATGTGTGTAGTTGTGTAGTAGTGCACCCACTAAGCAAGCCACAAAGACTGACAGACTGGTGTCTGACTGGTTAATACATTCAACACACACACCTTGAAATTCACCAGGGTGAGAATGTTCATAATATCGAATGGCGCATTTATTCCAGTCGGACCTTCGGCCGTTCATGAACGTTGGGTTATCATGCAAAGGTTGAGCCAAAGCGGTTGAAGTTCCCACTCTCCTTCTCTTTTAATGCTTGATTCTGAAGCTCTTGACCAGATTGTTTAACGGTAAAGTTCTTGCCAGTGAGTTGGACCATACTAAAAATGTTAGGTTTAAAGAAGGGTAATTTAAGAAAATAAGAAACGCAGTTCAACAATCTTTTATCGTGCTAATGAAAATTGAAGAAAATGGTTGTACGGATCCCAGGAATCTTCATTATTTCACATTCTTTTTCACGAACTTTTCCATTGTAATTGGGGAATGGTAATTCGTAATAATAAAGACTAAAAAAACTAAGAAATTGGGGACCTATTTTGTCATTTTTATTTGTTCAAGACTTGTTAAGAGTAGCCGACAGCAGGTTTCATCTCGTTTCGGCCATTGAATCATCCGACGTGCTCGGCATCACTTCCTATCGTGGCAACCATCTCGGGAGTCAATTAATTGGAAAATGTGCACTCCCTGCTTATGTAAGTGCCATTCAAGTTGTCACAGCGGGTTGTTATCGAAACGTCAAGTTCCTTTGCGTTTGATTGACTCTATTCATTTCTGATCCGCTGTTCGTCGTTCACTCTATATGTATGTGGTACACTCGTACGTACAAGTGTCGATTTTTTGGACTCGACGACGGACTTGCGTACGAATATCTCACGTTCGGGAAAAAGCGAAGGCAACTGGCGGATGAGCGAGTTAGGATACCTATGTAGGAGACAGGCCATTTGGCGGAAAAAGTATCTTTTTGAGCGACAAAGCTTCAACAGGAAAACACAAGAAAGCCGTCAACTAATCCCACAAGTGCCTGAAGATAAGATCATCGATCTAGTTCGTCTGTACACGTAAGTACGCCTTATTATACACCAGTCTAAATCTCAATATTGGCCGCAATTTGGACGGCTCATTTTTATGTCACTGGCGAGAAACATACAAAAAGAGCCAGTCAGTGTTCAAGTACATTAGATGAACGTTATGACTCCAGTACGAATTCAATGACTAACAAGGAGGCAACGCGCCAGCTTGCAAATAATCATGATATCAAAATCACTAGATTTGATGTGTGAGTGACTGGCCATTTTAGAATTTGACTGACAGCGCCTTTTGTCTATGGACACATGGACGGTTGGACATTCACTCACTCACTCTACTCGCACATACAAACTTCGTTGAATGACTAGTGCTCGTTTCGGAGGGGACTGAATTAGAGACATTGCAGAGGGAGGGGTGGGTTCAAATGAGATTCATTGGGTCGATTTTGATACGAAGTGATCCATATTTCCGTTTTCATTCCAACTTCCAAACGAATATGCCAAAATTACGAGCCCATGCCAGGCCAATTGCTCTGTAGTCTAGAAATCACGTCTGGTTCATGCCCAAGCAAGCACTAGAATTAAACATTGCGGAACTTAACGAAATGGTTGGCACTGTTTAAAGGAAAAGTGAACACTCACCCTAAAAATAGATCTGCTTTCTGATTCACAAGTGAAAGGAGACGGCCAAAAATTCAAAAAGATTACTCTGAAGGAAATGAAGGTGGCGGACCTCCCGCGTTTGTAAAATAAACAAACTAATGCAATAATTACAGGGTATACGCGTTTGTCTACCTGTGTTTCTATTGATCATTCGCGAGGTGTTGGGGAGCTTGTCAAAAGCGATTCTACTTTTAATAATCCAACTGGCGTAATCAGGACTTGCTATTCGGGAATACAAGACCCCAAAAGCGTTTTACCCAATGTGATCCACGATATTTATCTGTCTGGTCATGGGCGTCCTTCGTACCACCACTCATGCACCAATTGACTCGGCAAATAATAAGAAAACTTATGGGGCCATTAAATTACTCCGTGTCATGCTAAAACAGGGCCAGTACGTAAGAGTATCGTCGTTCATCTATAAGTAGAGTAGTCTGTTGTCCATTTTGACTTATCGAAGTCGAGGCTGAAATGCGGCAACCAAGCCAAGCATGAGGCTCGAAAGTTGTTGTTGTCCCGAGAGCGACTCGTTTGCTGCTTGCATGCATACAATGTGTTACCCAGCAAGCCAGGCAGGAGAAGGAAGAATATTAAATGAATGATATATGGGTCTTCAAATGTCAGTCAATGGACGTGGAGCGTTTATAAACGACGAGCCAGTGCGGTGGTGTCCATTGCCGGTGTTTGCACATGTGCTCGCATTGAACCAAAAACTAAACGTAGCGTGTGTGAAGGCCAAGCCAGCAAGTGAGTACACTTGAATGACGGCTACCACCTCTTCTCGTCGGTCGATATCACTATCACAACAACACAATTTGTGCAAATCCTTAATGATGACAACTCTTGCACATGAAATGGGATGTGAGCCACTTAAAGTATGATACGAAACATTTGAACTGCTTTCGTGGCATTACATAGCTGCTCTATGAATAATTCCAAGTGTCCCTTTTGCCAGGCCAAACGTGAAACGTTGTACAAATGGTATTTGTTGTCCTTTTGAAATACATTACTTACTTCCTTCCTTAAGAGAAGATCAATGTTTTCTGTTGTGCGTGAAGGGCGCCTATGATCAAGGTGCAATTAGGAATGACGAAAACTTGGCTCGAATATTTGAGAAACCTGGACCAGTAAATTGATAAACGATGTTGGATTGGAACCTTATAAGGTAATGAGACAACTCTGGTGTCTTGGGGCTCCCTTTGTGATTTTTGATAGATGATTTACTGTTCTGGAATCACCTTCGATACACTTGTTCGATCTTTGGATCGAAAGGATTTGGGAGAGATATTTCCGGATGGATCGAGAGCTCGTATGTACTGTACATGTGTGAGTGGCTCTG
Organism: Tigriopus japonicus; assembly: GCA_010645155.1. NCBI lineage: Eukaryota > Metazoa > Arthropoda > Copepoda > Harpacticoida > Harpacticidae > Tigriopus > Tigriopus japonicus. The sequence continues at coordinate 13,081,574 of CM021317.1, forward strand.
AACTGGGAGTGGAAATGTATTCCCGACATTCCATATATCATATCAGAAGTGAGATACCTCTAGGTGGTTTTCCATATTTGGGAGAGTCTTTCTCGTTTTCTTTCCCTTGATACATCTCTCGATTACCATCATGATAAATTGGCTCTACAGCTTTTTGAAGACGACGACCGGGACTACAAGGAAGATGATGTTATGGAGAAGGAAAGAGAAAGAAGGAGAAGAAGGAGAAGAAGACCTATTTGAAAGACTCTTTATCAAAAGAAACCTATCTTTGAGGCCAAAGATCCTTGAAACACGGCAATTGGGAAAACAATCTTCTTCTTTCCTCGCCCTCTCAAGACGATGCAAATGGTAACTTGAGGTCCCTCCAACAACCTATGTACGATGATAGGAGCCGGTGTCATCTACGTCGTTCTGAACTTGAGGCGATTTCAATGATTGCCAAAGCTCTTCCTGGAATGGTTAATAATTGCATTTCTCGCGAACACTCCTTGACGAAATTATTTGCCTTCCACCGAAGAGAAGCAATTAAATTTTATTGTTCAAATATCTATCAAACAGCATGAGAGTGATTGCTTCCCCACCGGCGGAGAATTGGCATGGATTTGTACACCAGTGTCAGTTTGTACGTATATGATAGTCCTTCCAGGCCAAAATTAGATTACCAGTCCAAGTTTTTGATTTTTCAGGCGCTAACTTTTGGCTTAGAGTTATCGGTGGCCAGCCAATGAGTACGGTAAATTCATGAATCTCGGCTGATGTTACCTTGTTCGGGCATATTTTACCCGCAAACTCTGTCATGATTATCTACGCATGCCTAATCCAAGATCCAGTTTCACTGTTCAAATTCGGTCTACGAAACAAGATACGGGAAATGAGGGTTCAAATTGTCAGGGCTCGGGCAAGAAAACCCTCAATTAAGAAGATATGCCCAAAAATGGTTAGGTGGTTGGCTTGATTTGATTCAATCTCGTCGAAAACGTAGAAGATGGTCGGTTTTGGCTTTTTTCTTTCTTCTTTCTTTACTCGTTCCTCCTAATCAGTGGGACTCCGAGGATTAGGAAGCATTTCATTCAGTGGGCTTCAAAAGAGGACTCCGCCGAAAAGCCTCCCATATTTGGAGCCGGATTTCGAAATGCAATCCTTTTTCTCACTCAGTGGGTGAGAAGATGATCACTGACAGAAACATTTTTGAACCTGTCGTTCCAACCGTGTCCATGTGCAATGGATCCCAGGTTTTTTGTCGGACATGATTCAGCAAGTTTGGTCGGACTATTTGAGGATGGATTAGTTATGCTGTCTTTCCAAGCACCGAACGTACGTAGCTAGCTAGACGTTGCAAGAGACGGATCGGTGTGGAAATCAAAAATTTAGAAGCTATTTCAGCCTCACATGTGTAGGACCAACCAGACTAGTTGGTAGTCCAACATGCATGCACTCACTCACTCACTCATTCCTATACGTAGTAGTGCACAATGGTGCGATTTGAATCTCTTGATATCAAAGGACCAAAGGGGAAAAATGTCCCTTTTGTTCAACATCAGGCATCAGCGCATACAAATCCAAAAAACCACCAACACTCCCAGTCACAGAAAAAAACCAAAGGATGGCGGTGGCTAGATTCGGGTTGGCGAAGCCCATTTGAGTGAGAAATGATTGCTCAGACCCAAAAACAAATGTAGTGGAAATGTATTCCAAGCACGCAGCCGGTTCTGGGCCATGTGCACTGACTGAGAATACCATCCCATCCACAATATGTACAGAACGAACGTAGAGTCTGTAGAAGGGGGTTGGATGCTGTATGCATGGATGTACCATGGAGCTTCTCTCCAACAGCTTGATCCTATGGTGTCGTAATGAACTGTCTGTGTGCATGAGATGAAGTGATCTGGTTGAAATGGAGGCCCTGGAATTGTTTATGGGGCCATGGAGAAAATACGATTCCACGCCATTTCATTGCACGGGATACTTTGAAAATATCCGGACTTTACTTTCCTGGAACCCCATCAATCCTACTTACTTCGCTTGGTAGCAATAATAGGACTGCTCGTAGTAGACAGGGTTGGAAAAGTAGCCGTCGTCGTGGTCCTTGACGGAAAAGAGAAACCTCATTTATACACAACAGACAGTCTCCCCAAATATCTTTCAATTTATATGCATGGAGCATCAAAGTAATTTCCATTAAAAGTGAAAATGACTTAGCACAAAAATAACTGGAGGCCAGTCAGACAGCCGAACACAAAACGCACGCACGCACGCACCTTCACTTATGGACAGACGGACACCGACGGTGTTCTACAAAGGTAATAGACATCGTTCGTGGAGAGCGAGAGGCACTCAAAAGCCTTGCCCTTGGTCTTGGATGGTAGGCAAGTAAGTAGGTAGCTACTCTCTAAACAATTTGATGAAAACCTCGTGACCAACCGCTCAGCTCGCTCGCTATAGAATGTAGATCGTTCATGGTGGATACTTACTCAATATTTAAGGAGATGATCTCGCTGGAAGAGGATCATCATTTCTGGGCTGCCTGATGATAGTTCGTGGACAAGCTGATAATGATAACCAAAATCAGTGGGTGGCTTAGTGGGATGAGCATGAATTGCTTCCATTCTCACCGATGACCTCTCGAAATCAATCGAGATGAGTTTACCGTAGTCGGGGAATGTGAGGCCAGGTTGACGACAACGCTTTCGGCTTCCACTACAGTACATCGCCACCCGGGTTTGAATGTTTCGAGGCGACATGGTGCGTTTTTCAAAAGAACCATTTACTGTCAGAAGGTTTTGGAAAAGTCACATATCAAACAAAATGAGGCAGAGCCAACCAACACCACCTTTACGATATCGAACGGTTACTGAACGGCTGCTGCTGAATTAGTTGAATCGAAAACGGCTTGCCTGACAAGAGTCTTCCGAAGTGTCGAAGTAAGAAACTTCGAAGTAAACGTAAGTATTCTAGAGTTTACACAGACATCCCAAGGTTCGCAACGAATGTCAGGGATGGCGGTGGCTCACAGCAGAAACTTTTTCTCGGATAAAGAGGAACTTCACTGAAATATGCAGTGGCTCTAATCGTATTAGTTCCACCTTGCCTCTCCTAAAATATACATACATAATCAGGCAGAAACTTCGGTCCGCCCATTTCGAATGGCTGATCTGGCTCAAACAGCCAGGCCAAACAAGAATTCAAGGCAAGTGATAAATGACAATCCTAACTGACTTCATGGAGGAAAAGAAGACCCCGGACATTTCCAGCACTCCATCCATCCTTGCACCTTGAAGAGAAAAGACGCTGAAAAATCGAGCCGAGTTCCTGATTCCATGACATGAACCAATGTTGTGTCGGCGATCATGACGGATTTCAATCTCTCGGCGTGGTTCTTCTCAAAAGCCTCGATCGCTTTTCTGATCTGCATGATGTCAAATGTGGACACAAATCATGTTGATTTGGGTGCGAGTCTGCGGGAAAGCCATCACAAGATCTTTGACATCTATTGCATCGGGATTGTCGGTCGGTCGGTCTGAGCCCTCTGAACGTCTGTCTCTCCTTGAATCTCTCCGTGTTCCTGTCAGAAAGACAGTGGGTTGCTCTCTGAAGAAAATCCCCACTTTGGAAGACTGCTAGTATGTTCACAAATATTGTATGTGCCCCCTCACAATTCAGATCGGTCACACTTCTCACAAACTCACCCAAGTCGCCATAGATGCCAAATGTATGTATCGCCCCGGTGCAACAATGCATCAACCCGAATTCCACGAAGAGATGAGGAAAATGTGCCGTCTTGGCACTCCGTTTCGACAATTGTGCTGAAGCACGTAGAGACGTGGGACTGAGCTGGTTTTCTTGAACCCGATAGAAAAGAAGAGCTTGTTATTAGCGAGTCGTCAAATTTCCGACCATGCAACAACAAGGCAATGAAACAGATATACAGTACGTATGTTCATTCTTGTCTGTGTATGGGCCTCAAATCGAAGCCGCATTTTCAGAATGCAGCCTCAAGACGACGACGAAGAAAAAAAGCCCAGTTCGCCAGACAAAACATGCTCTGTCTGGATGCATGCATCAAAGGTCTGCCTTGTGCGGATCATCCCACGTTATGGTCGGATGATGTGCTTTTGGAGTCAAAGGTGGAAATCATCACGATGACTAGTTTGCCCCCTGAACACGAATCCTCTAAGGGTGCAAATGGTCCTGGCTTTGGCACAGACATGGTCCACGTTCTCACCCGGAAGACTCGAGAGCTACTGGATTCAAAACCAACAATTCCAATAGCAAAATAACCCAAAAAGGAATACCGTACACATAGCGACAAGGAAAGGTAGATTGAGCTGAACGGGGAATGCTGAAGTTTTTCTCTCACGACCCTTCGATTCCAATGGGGTTGAGGTTTCTTTGATCCGTTCCAACGATGCCAAAGTGGTAGGGTGGGGATGATGGTGATGACTCGACAACTTTCTTGCCTCAATTCTCGCTCTTTCTATCTATCTCTCGCATTCGGGAATGAACTTTTTCTACGCTAAATTTGAAATGGACTTTTCGGAAGAGCTCTGATCTTTCTCGACCATCTTGACCCCATTCTCAAGTGGCACCCGTTCTACCAAATTGGACGAGATATCCCCCCCGGGGTACCATCCATATGGGAAATTGCTGACATAGGAGAGAGAAAAATCAATGGAATCGATGCCCTGATTGAATCAGGTTAGAAATAATGTGACAGTATTTGGCAAAATTGTCTTGAAAGCTGTAAAGATAAAATGCCGGGAACTTTCTTTAAGGCAGAACAGAGCGAACCATCACTTGTGTGGTTAGTGGCCTATTTTTGAAGATGGTAAGCATTGGAGAGAAATATATGGGCTTCTAGAGTTTCATCAAATCCCAATGAGTCGGTCTTAATAAGTACTCTTTAACTTATGCACCCTCAAACCCACTTAACTAAGGCGTCTAGGCCTTCTACAAGCATAAACTACCAGTAATGCCATCTCTGAACAATCGTCTCAGTCAATTATTTGGACTTGCATGTTCCCCCAGGACGAAATTTTCCCTCGGACACTCCACTTTCTGATCCCGAGGACTCAAAAATTTCACACATTTCCCATGCTCTGCTACAATTAACAACACTAAGCTTGTGAATGAAGAGGCCTCTCCCACGTCTTCTTCCTTCCGTTCTCTTCCTCTCTAAGTCGGTGGTAGACTCCACACTACAAAGGTAAGACACCAGCGTAATCAAATGACGACGAGGGTACACGTGCCATCGGTGCAATATTGTTCTTGGATTGCACTAGCCCGTGCTTACGCTGCAAACAATCAATCTGGAAGACTAAGCGAGGGGCTGCTGCTGATACTGCCGTGATTCGCGAAGAAATGAGGATCGAGTCATTATCCACTTTGACGTGAACCTCCATGACTCTATGGCTACCTAATCCTGATGAGTATCAATCCCATGTTTTGACATTGGTAAGCCGGTTCATTTCTTCGACAACGAGCCCTTGGGGTGATGAAGACAACTGATATCGCAGATAAAGATGAGCTCAATAGTGCTCAAAACGAGGAGAGGTACTCTATACCCATCAACTCAGTAAATGTGGATACTTGGTAAGAAAGCCTGGCGGGCATTTGTGAGTGAATAAATCTTGTTTCTCAGGCCGTTTATGTGCAATGTGTTGTCAGTTAGTAGGTTGTTTGGCATGGCATGACCAGATTTCTTGAATTTGGACAAAACTCTTGGCTGTTGCGCAAGCAAATTTGTTCTCTGAAAATCGGAAATGACTTGGGAACACCTCGAGAACGATCTGCACGCAATGGCACTCAAGTCGATCTGAAATGGTTCTAATGGTTCATCACCAAATCGTACTATACACATTGCAGTGCTACTTCCTATTCAATTCGTACTGATTTCATTTGATTGTGTTAAGGTGACAAGCCCAAGCAACGCCCAATTCCCAAGAAGAAAGAATTCAAAATTCAGCCTCTCAATTCGAGGAAGACTCGAGCAATGGAATTGAGGAAGGAATAAATCTAAACTGCGTGCATAAACTGTACCGACAACTCAGGAACAGCTACCACTGCGTATTTTTTTGCAATCGATTCTAAGTAGAAGCATTCCTTTATTAAGCAAAATATGTGTATTCCCATTGATGGTTGTTCAATGTAGTTTCCCATGGATCAACTGGGCTGTCAACTGACAGGGACTCACCATTTGTATAATATCCCAAAACGGCGAAGAAGGGGCCCACAAAAAGCTCGCGCTGGCTGATGACAAATCATTCATCACTCCCAGCACTACTCCTAAAACGACTACTAGAGCTTCTGCTCAAGCACCAACAGCTCTTCTAGTGCATATGAACAAGCAATAGAAAAGGTGGGTAGACTAAACAGCACCTTTGTAAGAGTGATTGTTCTCTTCGAGGAACACACCCATTTAATTTGATAGAGACATTTTTTGGCCAATACAAATAGGGTGGGCCCAAATCACGATATGACCTGGTTCGAATGATCCGTGCGGTGGATGGATGGATGGAGAGATTTAATTGTGTAGGTATGGCAGTTAAATCCGGGTATCAGAGCCACTGAGAGGCGTCAACCTTTCACTGATGTGTGTTCATCTGTCTATCCATCCGTAAATCCACGGATCCATGAATCCATCCCGGAAAACAGCCAGGCATATTTCATCCATCCATCCGTCCGTCTGTCGACCGTAGTTGTTCATTTTAGAAGCGAAAGCTACTGACAGGCTCATGTTTTGTTTCAACGGACACCATCTCAAACACGGATCGTCTCAGAACGTACGAATGTACCTGCATATTGTAGAAGAAGAGTAAGTGGTGCATTCCTTATGGAAAGACAAGCACTTTTCTTCAGGTAACGAGATGACGAGCTGAGAAAGACGCGAAACAGGGAAATGAGATATCTCGATTGTAAAAAGTGACATATGTAAATGAGGACAAAAAACGTCTAGGAGGGGCAGCCTGCCCTTCGGAGTTGGAATGAGAGAAAAAAGACAAAAACCAAAGCGAACAAAGGAAATTGGAAACTTGATGGACAATGGAAATGAGACCTGCTAACAACAACAACCTGTAGATTTGAGGATGTGTTTCTTCAGCTGCTCAAGGGATCCCTTTTGTCTTCCATTTACACACATACAACTCGCGGTCGTAAATTGTGACTTTTCTCATTTTCCTCCTAATTAGCTTATCTGCTTTCCGTGGATAAGCGATGCTTTCCAGTTCCGTTTACTTTCAAGAGATTTGTTTCAGGTTTTCTTCCCCGAACTGATGAAACCGCATTTCCGATGCACTGTTTGTCGTCTTTTCATCTGCTCGTCCATTTCCAATACCATGGTCCAATGGAAATTGAAACATCAACCTCGTACGAGCGAGAGATTGCCCCCAAAAGGTGAAGACTAAAAGAGCACGAAAAGACGAGAAATGTGTTATTGTCTTGTCAGTTTCCCCATTTCCCTCTGAAACACTGCCAGAGATGGATGGAGCTATGGAAGTTGGTGGAGCAGTTGATCGGAACTTCCTTGGACAAAGAGTGAAAGAGAGAATCCTCCTCCTTCTCCTCCTCTTTCGTCTTCTTCATCTTCTTCTTCTCATTTGCCTCGTGCCACCCCTCTTTCCGATGAGTGTCTTTCTTCTAATATCTCAGTCTTTACTCCTTGGGCAACATCGTGGATGATGTAGTTTTCTGTTCATTGCACATGTCAGAGTCAACCCGAGCGTTAAAGGAGCCTGTCAATTTTGGGGCGGTCTCGACCTGTCAAACTTTCTCAGACAAGGAGGCCACTTTGGCCCAAGAGAGGCGGCGGGAGGAGCAGCCTCTAGTAACAATCGGCGGCCAAACACTGATACGACCAACATGGCGAGCTTGTGGCATGCAAATCCGGATTCGAGGATTACTCCATCGGGAGATGCGTGGACGGCTGGTTTGGGACAAAGAAAGACCTGGCTCTAGCCCTCCCCAATAGGTATGAATAGTGTGTAAACTCTTTGTCTATAAGGTGTGTGCGAAAGAAGCCCGGAATCAAAGGGGATTTCAAAGATCTGCCGTACGTACGTACGTGGGTGGATTTGGGGGAAGAATAGAGAAAGATCCCAGAAGGAATTGGCAGTGGGAAGAGTGTGCCAGTGTGTTTCCACTCTCGTCTTCTCTTTCTTTTTCTTCCCCTTTTCTCGTCCCACTCATCTTTCAGCGCATTCTTGTAAATGCGTGAGTGCTTTTTCACCCGATATTCCCAATCACATTCGCTCCTCGCTCAAAGATGTGCAAAGTGCACAATTACCTTTTTTCTTATGTACCAATCTCACACGCTTTCAAATCTCGATCCCACCGTTCGACACACTTTGGCACTAGACATTTTGAAATGGAGGAGCCAATCCATAATTCAGGTCGCTCGTTGGGAACAAAAATCATGGCGATGACCTCATGTATGATCGTTCTACTTTTAACACTCCCAAAAGTAAAAAGATCCCAGATTGGAGGCTCATGTTTGCACCTTGTAGTGTATATACTTAACTAGAGAGGATGAAGATTGCGTATTGGCCCAAGGCAAGAGGCATCCTTGCCCAAGGCAAGGGAAATTGGAACGAGATTGATCTGAAGATTGACGCGTTTCAGGAACTTGAGCCCAAATTCTAACAAACATGACTCGAACGGGGCGCTAAGTCCACCCGTGCTCAAAAATGAGTCAAATCGAGACATCTTTATAACAAAACAAAAAGAGGCGAAATAAAAGCTTACCGTGCTAAGCAGGCATTTGGAGACGATGTTGGAAGAGGTAGGGATAGTTTTCAACAATTCTGAGAAACCTTGGAAGAAATTTGCTGACCATGATTCATGTGGTGAATTTCTCCCTCTTTCAAAAATGAGATCAGAATGCGGATGATGATCAGGAACTCTTTCATTCTGACTTGGGTGTGAGGAAAGTCTTGATGAATTAAGAGCCTAGTTTTTTACGAAAGAGCGAAACTATTTTATCGCTCTAAGATCTCTCGTATCCAATCAGATTTGAGAAATTTCCAAAATTAAATGGACGTATTTTGCTCTTTTGTTCTCCTCAGATGCTGGTTGCCCAATGGCAAAGAACGCTTAGAATTTAAAGCTAAAAAAATCTTGCTCGTTTTTTCTTCATCTTCTTCTTGGCTCCTCTCTCTTTCTTTCTCTTTCTCCATTGACAAAAGAAAAGAGACATCATAGGGATGAGTTTTGCTCCGTTCGTCCCAATCGTCATTGCCTATTCAAGAGGTTTTCGATCAAAAAGGACCCCCATTCTTCTCCTTATCATTATAATCACCATCATCATCAAGAGCCACTCTCATGAACAGGATTGTTTCAAATGGACCTCATCAACGGGCTTTGTCTCTGAAGGAAGTGAAATTCTCTCACCAATACATTTGCCAGATTCTTCTATTTGAAGAAGAAGAAGAATGTTTCGTCTGAAGAACCATGCTATATTCAATTCATGATTCACCACCTCTCCAATGATTGTGGTCATCAACTTGATAGTCGTAGGGCATTTTGTGACCATTTTCAAGTCAAATAAACTTCACCAGTAAACAAAGCCTCGTCCTGATCATCCTATTCATACTGCTTTCGTACATGAATAATTTGGTGGGAAATGCCTCGGACCATTTGCCTTTGTAATCTTGGACCGAACTTGATCAGACCCGATCGACCTGAAACTCTAGTTTTCGCGGCGAGGCTGTCAAGATTTTCTGAGGGGAGTCAAGTTACCGATTGTGTACAAACGTACACGGGGCACAAACCTACTACGTACAGAAGTAACACAATATAACATCCGACTTTGTAAGTACCCACCACAGCAGTCTCAAAGTGGGCCAAAACTTTTTCCCCTCTACCTCTCTGAGTGAGTGTGATATGTTCCAGGTTCTTTGTCAAAAAAGCATTGATGGCTGTCAAAACATGTTTCTCGTCAAAATTGGCAAAGTATCTATCTGTCAAAAACTAGATCCAATCCACATGCGTGCGAGCCACTCACTCATAAAGACCGAGTGGCTCACATTCAAACTCGGTAAATAACCTTGCTATTTTGTTTGTTTAAAAACTGAGCTCACACGGGTAAAATGAGATGAATCATTCTCACGGTAGATCTCATCCCCAGATAACACTATTATCCTATTTATCCCAAGACAAGGAGCCAGACGAATTTTTTTACCGTTTATAAACGATTTTTTTTCCTTGGCAGGGCGGCGGAGATGATGAGCTACTGCAGTTCATTGAATGACGGTGTTTTTCCTGTCAGTTCTTTTGGCGCCTCGTTTTGTCCAGTTTGGCGTTTTGAAGGCAAAGCCATATTTTTGATGTTGCTCCACTTTGTGTCCTGTTCCGCCTAGTGATCTGGGGAATAACTTCGTTTGTCCGCCTATAAAATAGCAGTGCTACAGATTGCATACTCGCCACCTCAGATGATGAGGAAAACATCAATTCTGGGTAGGGTGGCCTCGCTCGAAGACGAAAGCGAACAGTTCTAATTTCAGTAAGCTCTGATTAGTTGGCATAGGACTTGTGCCCATATTTTTAGGGAACTCTAGTCTTAACTACATGTACATGAATCATTTCATTGTCAATGACTCATTTTTTTTCAAACGGGTCCTCCAACATAAGGAATTGATCAATTGAGAGAGAAGATTTCTAGCTCTGGACTTATGGACTTGGAAAACAAAAAAGTCCTCGTCCAAAATCAGAGGGGTCTTTTGGATGGAGGTAACAAAATTGGGCGCGACCCATACAATTCACATACACGGCACTCATCCACACTCATATTTTTGTTCAACACATTTTCTCCCTCTTTAACCGTTCTGGCCAACACGAAATATGATTATGCCCTGATTGAGCTAGACATCTGTATCTAGGGACTTCAATTTTCAGGGAAATATACATGTTTTGCCCCAAGTGGACTTTGGTCCTCAACTACGTATGTCACTGAGTTTCGGTCTATTTTGCATATTTTGGAAGTGGTTAAGGTTCAGATGATTCATTCCACTCTTTGTAGACTTCACGTTTGTGGAAGGTTCATAGTGTCTGCGTACAAGTATATGGAATGTGGTGTTGGTGGTTTCGTGGCTTTAATCATGGGTTCATGTGACAACGCACCCGCTTGTTAACCTCACTGAGATTATATTTTTGAGAAACAGAGAGAACAGACAAGAAGCGAGAGAGAGAGAGAAGGGGGGGTATTTTATGCCTCGAAAAACATCACTTAAAAATGTTTAAACTTGGCAAATTATTGGGTGGAGGCTGCAACATCATGCAACACCGGGAATTAATGGCCAGAAATTGACTCATGGTCGTCATTAAATCTGACCATTTGCATACCACATCACTTTATGGATAGATGCGAAAACAGGAGAGAGAAGAAAGAATCAAGAAGAATCAGAAGCTGCACTTCTTAAGTTTTCAAAAGTTCAATCCTCAAAAATTGATGCAGGCTTTATGAGCTTAATTTTGAGGAAGCAAGACTAAATTCTACAACACCCCATGACATGGGTCAGTTTTTTGAAGACCAAACAGAGGGTAAAGTGATTGCGGATCAAGACCTATACGTCGGAGGCTCATAATCTCAAATCGCCTCTGAAAAAAAATCGAGTCAAAGGAAGCGCGATTTACAATCGTAGCCATCTCAGATACCTAAAATGATAGCGCAAGGTGGGAAAAACATAACAATCCCTCACTTCTGAACCTGTACGTGAAACCAGAATGAATTATACAAATGGCCCATGAACATGTTTCAATGGGGGTCAGAGGAAAGTTGGAAGCATTCTTTCGCTCTTCCACTTGCGAGTGAAATATGTGTCTGATTGTCAACACTCTTTAGACAGTCTCAGTCAGGTCTTCCGAGTGTGTCAAAAAGCTAAGACATTCAAGAAGAAAAAAGAAACGGTTGTCGTTGTTGTTGTCTGTCTGCATGGGTCGGAAATTCACAAAAGGTTGGCTTGAACAAAAACTGACTACCTCCACTACCATTTTGGGAGAAACGAGCCGAGCGAAAACGGGCAGAGGGGAAAAAAAGAGCCGAGGCCAAAAAAGAAAGATGCTTTTTGTGTGGTCGTCAGAGAGACGTAATATTCATAAGAAACTTGGAGCCACAGTCCTACAATCTCCGATCTCAGAAGAGATCCTAGAGCCCTAAAAGAGCAGAGTGGCAAGCGCCTACTCGTTTAGGACTGTAGATTCGAAATTGAATCCCAGCTTCCTTGTGCATAAAAGAGCGATTTTGACGTGTTATGGTTATGGCTACCAAATCCAATTCCTGGGCCCACCAACGGACATGAAGACGATATGCGAGCGGTCGCCCAGTACAAATGGCTGAGATCGTCTTTGTGCATAATTCGCAAGCGTTTCAATGACGTACGATCGAATGGGTGCGGAGGCAGAAAGTAGTAGGATAGGAAAGAAAGAAACAATGGAAGAAAGAAGTTAGCCAAAAAAAAGGGACAGCGTATGCTAGAGGCCTTCTTCAAGTGGCGTGGGGTCGTCGTTTACGAACAGGTTACACAGGGGGTTGCAATGATTGGAAAGAACAAGCGAACATAACTTATCTCCAATGTCCGTCCAATGCATCGTACAATAGAACACAAGCATATCCACGTATGTACCCCTGAGCCTCTTGGTAGGTTGAGTCGGTCCAGTTGAGGCCACCAAGATCGGAGGGAAATTGGCTGGTTAGCTCATCACCATAGAACTTGGCTTTGTATGTAGGTACTCGTCCCTTAATTTAGGAAAGACCGCCAAAACGAAGATTATCGCTAGATAGTGGGCACAACACTAACGGAGTTGGTTGGCTTTGAAGGTGCAGTGATTGACCTAAACACCTTGAAAAGGCATCAAACCCAAAGTTATGAGTATAACGACTTCTGTGAAGGTGTCGGTTGTTGCTTTGGCTCATGATGCCCTGGCTGCTCACATCGCTGCTACAAATGTGAACCTTTGGACGTTTCTGGGGTCGTCTAATTATTGGGCGGAGTGAAGATCTCCGACAAAATATGGCAATATGTCGTAAAAATATACAAAAGACTTAGTGAAAAAGAAATGAATTAACTAAATAACACTTATGGAGTAAGTAGTAGTTGCCCGTTTGTACTCTCTCATGGGCTTTTGTGTACCAGCTTTGGCAGGAGATACATACGTCCATATTGTAGAGACCTTGGTAGAGAGGAGTGACATGGGAACGGTTAGCGAAACTCGAGAGCCCAATTGAGAAATCCAACTGAATCATCATTCAGAATCTTGATAAACTCCACTCCTCCTTGTCACATGTCCGTACAACACACCACTGCATTCTTGTTCAAATTTTCAGACATCTCAGCTGTCAGAGGCACAAAAGATATTTTGATATGATTTTTTTTACTCAGCTTCTAAGTTCACTCTGCGCTTAAAGGGTCTTTGATCGACTCAAGGGTACTCGTGAAGAACCAAGAGATGGCAAGTGTTAGTTCTTCCACCATCACCATCATCATCGTCATTACTTTGTCCTCCTTTTGTTGAAGCTCCAATGTTTGGCCTGCATGGTAGTATTTTGAAAAGTTATTCAAATCCTCCTGAAGGAGAAGGAGCAACTTATGTGATTTTATTCATGAATCAAGACGATGCCTAGTGGTTTGTCGACCCAGGAGAGCCGAGGAAGTGATCGAAATCCGTTGGACACTCGAACAATCAGCCAGATTTCAAAGCCACACCATAACTCGTTATCTCGACGCAAACGGACGTCAGAGCAAACAGATTTTATTGCTCGTAAAACAGACAGTGCTGTTATGTAGAGACCAAGACCAACATCAACCATAACCCAATGCATAGCACTTGGATGGACGGGCGTGGCCAAGTCTAAATTTCTACCCCAGAATTCGGCTTCAAACCCGGTTTACTCAGCATTACCAATGAAAAAGCCATGACCTGCCAATCAGGCGGGAAGAGAAGGAGGAACGGACGGCTGCCAAAGCAGGGAAAGAGATTGTGTGTTCGGGTGCCCGAATTTCCTCACTATCTTCCAAAACCATCTTTTGGCAACGTGACATTTGGCACGTGGATCTCTGAGCCATCAAGAACGAGCATCTTAGCCATAATCGCCGGGAACGAACTTTCTGTCCGGGATACTACAAGGTATGTACAACCAACCCTTACTGTTTCACTAAAACAACCAACAGCCGTCGTCATTTGCTTGTGTTGGCAAACCTGATGGCCAAAGAATCGAAGACAGGAAATTGGAAATTGGCAAATCAGCAAATCAGCACACATCTCTTTCTCTCCCTATCGACCTGGTGTTGTGCAAAAAAACCCTTCATTGTCTCTGAACCCACCCAGGTCGTTCCACTTCAGCTTAGGTAACACCTTTTGCCTTTTTCCTTTTCCAAACATGTTTTCCAGCTACATATTTTCCAGTTCTAAGGTGTTGAAACGTATTGGTGGATGTATCTAGATTAAAGAGCCCTGTACGCTCATAATTTTCATGGCTCTTCTGAACGTATTGACTTGCGTTTTTTTTCGACGTGCCAATCCTTCGGCTGACTACTCTTTCAACAATGGAATCAGTGAAACATATTGTGCGATTTTTTTCCTTTCTTCTGGCCCCACTTGGATTGTGCAGTTTTTTGCCTATACAGCTCTCATCCGCTCTTGATCCAAGGGGAGTTGAATAAAATTGGCAGAGTGAGAGTGTGCAAAAATTGGAAATGACACTTCAGAGTGCTACACCTGGACAAAGAGCAGGAAATAAGCGGCTTTCGGCCAAAAAGAACCGTGGTCGTCACACTTTTAAAGTGAGAGAAGGGGAGCTCAAATTTGAAAAAAAAATCAGCACACGGAGCAAAACTTTTTTTGCATTGGACTCAGTGTCTGAGAAGCAGGCAGAATCACGGCAAAGCAGCCAAGCCAGCGACCAACCCAACGGTGCTTTATTCACTAGAGTTGTGTGCAAAATCTGAAGAGCCTTTCATGCCATGGGTTCCTGATGGTTGAAACTCTGATGATCATGACTCTGACTCTGACGACGACGACGATGATGATGATTTCTCAAAAGGTTGGAAATGCCTTGTTATAAAAATCTTAGGGGGAATAATGATAAAATGCTTCACGCTGAGCAGACCATCAAGTGGGGCCTCCAATCGTCAAGGAACTCGTTCTGCGTTGATATGATGGTTCTCATGGCGAAACGAGAAAGGCGAAAAGCTTCTTTCACCAACCACTGCCACCAGTCCAACCACTTCAACAACAACAAAAATAAGGTCTGGTTTCTTGGTACCTACGTGCCTTCGGTTGTCTTGCAAAAGGGTGATGACAGCCACGATTTTGTTTCCAGGATCATTAATACGACTCCTCACTGAGCTGACGCTGACGGAGAAATTCCAGCCAAGAAACGTATCCAAAACCTCAAGTGATAATACTCAAATCTGAGAACTCTTACCTCTGCGAGTGTCCAAGTGCTAGAACGGCAATTCAACAAATCTGTACTTACTTTTACAGGCAAATGACGATATCAGAGGTACTCTATGCACGTAAGTTTCTACTAACGCAGCTTGAATATGTTGAAGACACTTCTTCTGAATTGATTGAAGGATCAGAGGGTGCCACCGATTGGAGATATTCATCAAGTTTTTGCTCTCCAAAAGTAGTTCGTAAGTAAGTTTTCGCCGACCACTAAAGTGGCCACAAACGATATATTTGATCATGACAAAAAGTTTGGTTTATTTACAATGTCTTGCTGGTGTTTTTGCTACCCTAACAAGACGTGGTGGCTTCCCAATGCGATATAACACTCGTTAATTCTTCACTGATACGATTATCTAGAGACGATCGTCGACGTTGTTCTCTTCAAAGTTTGGTGTGGCGGCCAGACGTTTCGATAGCAGTCATAACCAACGTCGTAAAACAGTCATGAAAACCACGGTTAAAAACGACACGTCAATATCGCCCATGTCATTGTTGGAAAAAAACATATTACGTCTCCTCAATTTGATATCACGTTAAACACATGGCACTTATGTGAGTAAACCAATCAGCCCATGCCCCTCTTTCATTCATTAAATCTTGGCTCGAACCACCCTGAAAAGCTTTCCCCCCAACCATAAAAGGGTCTTTTTGCCTATCTTAAACAAGACAGTCCGGCTGATAAAAAATAACTCGTTACGGAGATCTCTAAGTCGATCCATCTCATTAGAGGATATTTTCAAGTATTTGGGTCATTTCGGGCTCAACAGAGTCACCTTTGGAAAGACAATCCAAAAGTCGCTAGTGTGTTGCATATGTATTTACACTATCGGACCTTTTGAGCGGTCTCAAATATAATAAAATTGGTCTAGAGAATTGGGATAGACAATGCCACTCCTACTAGGCACACAACCGACTATCATGAGGTCGTTCAATGTTTATTGACACTTCATTGGTGCCCATAAATTACTTTATTATCCTGGACAAGCCCTCGCAGACATGGATGGCTCTGGGAAAGAGTATAAAACAGCGAACTCCTGTCTCTTCTTCCTCACACGAACGATCAAGTTCGATCACTTGACCTCAAGAAAGCTCTATCTAGATCGTGTACTTAAGGTATTGTTTGTGGAACAATTCAAGTTAATCACATCGTATACTATGTGATCTCATGAGGGGAAGATGAAATCGTCTAATATGGTTCAGATCGACAACCCTAATAAAGGATATGCATGCATAAGACTGGGTGTATTCTTTTGGCCTCAAGATTGAATGCTTCACCGAAGCTGCGATTACATTGTGAAGACGACGACGAGGAAGGATAAGAAGTGCAAGCCATGCTTTATCGTCGAAGTGCCACCAACCAACAACGCGAGGGGACCGAGGCAAACCAGATACGATTTGGTCTCGGTAGAAGGCAGTCTACGGAAGAGTGCATCTCCTCCTCGTTGAAACGCCCTGGATCCACTCAATCTCCACATTGGGGAGCTCAACGATTTTCTTCTCGAGACAGAAGGCACAAGCCCTGATTAGGGAGGCTTTTCTTACGAGTGTTCTCTCGGGGGGCAAATAATATTTCTTTTCTTCTGCTCTTTCTTCCCTTGCCTCTGCTTTGTTACCGGCCTAGCCTTTAACAAGGAAAAGAAAGAAGAATAATGGTCTTACTTTTTATATCCGCTTGGTCTTTTTCGAGAAGAGGGAAAGCCAGAAAGAACGAGGATCAGGATCAGGATCGCCAATTTCACTGAGGGCACACAATCACAATTCAGGAAGACCAATCTTTTTAAGAACAATGTACTTTAGTCTTGCCATGCAGGAGTCAACTATTCCTGCGATTGAGGTGAAGATGAAATCGAGAAAATACTTGAAAAAAGGCTTTGGCTGGTACACCACAAATATGGTCGAAATAGGAACACTGGTCCTTTCAGGGGCTTACCAAAGGATTAGAACCCAAGTGGAAAAGAGGGCAAGAAAGACCATCATTAATTTCACAAAGGACAGAGATATTGGAGATTGGTAGCACTAAAAGCCTGTAAGATTTGTAGAACAAGGTGCCATGAAACAACGAACCAACCCATCTTTCTTTCACTCTTTTTTCACTCGAAACGCTCGGGAAGAGAGCCTTAAATCAAGGTCCGAAAGAGGCTTATCTCGCAACTAAATGCCATTTATCCCTAATACTTCGATGCCCATTCATCTTATTTGAATCTCTGTCTGCCTCCGCAAGACAATTGGCAAAAATTGGCCTTCTCTCCAGCTCAACATTAAGATTTCATCCAAACAGACACAGCACCGACGTAGAAAGTTAGTCAAATGGGCCATTTCGGAAGAGATCTCGAGACATGACAAGCAAGCTTTTGACTATGTTCCCGTACTAGGCCGAGAGAGAGAGACAGAGAAAAAAAGCTATTTCATCTTGATGATCAATGCGGAAAGTTGAGTTATGGAAGGGTTGTGGTTAATAAACAATCTCAGCCAGATCCTGAGTATTTCTCGGTCAAGTTGGTTTGATCCCAGCTGACCTCTATTCGTAGATTGAGGTAGTTGATTTTTTTCACGAATAGAAAAGTTGGGATGGTGAAATAGGAAAAGGCTTAAATGGCGACCGTACTGTACATGTATATTGTCTCTGATGTGATACGTACGCATGTAGCCTTTGGCAATAAAAATAAAACAACCCATATCCAAGATAGTGTCTCCCGCGCACATAACCAAGCTTTGATGTTTGGTGGTAGGAAGCTGGAAAGATAAATAGCATTGATGCCTCGAAATGATCCGTCGAGTCAGTCTGAATCAAGATTGCACAGACAAATGAGACGATTTAGATTCTTATCAAACAATGCCATCTTTTGTTGCTATTCTCGTTGGGTGCTTGCCATGTCGAGTCCATCCATGAGTTTCTCGCTAAGACTTCACAATGCAGTACATGTGCAAACATGGGTATTGTACCATCCATCCCCCACATCCCCCATTCACAACTACGAGAACGGTTGACTTCGAACAAGACGCGTTAATGAGTTGGCAAGCCTTTAAATAAATCGAGTGCATGGGAAAGGAGATCCCCTATTTGATCGAGTTCGAATCGTCCAAGATGAAATGATACTTTGATGACGATAAAGATGATGATTTCGTGAGCCATGAGAGGCCGAGAGGAGCTTCTTGATAATCCGGGTTTGAACTAATGCGATGCGAAGAGCGTGAAATTTATTTTATGTTAAAAAGTATTTCACGCAAATCACCCACCACTGACCAACCAACCAGCTAACCAACCAACTTCAACTTCTTCACTCAGCCCTGTTCAAGTTCTTTTTTATGCCGAAGGATGCTAGAGGACGTGGAAGGCTGGATCAAAGCCAGGGCTTGTCACTATTTTGAATGTTAAGTCGTCTGTGATGGATTAGAGTCAGGGTAAATCTGATCTCAATTCCGTGAACAAGCTGATGGACTGCGATGCTCAAATTTGAAGATTTCTAAGGGGGCACCATTGAAAAGATCTGCTCAAGCAGAGCGGACCTGTAATGATGAGAACTGAAGGATTGTCAGAAACCATTGAAACCGGCTCCTTTTCTTCGTTCGCCGGAGAAAATCCCTCACCAAATTTTGTAAACTGACAAGAAGCTCGTTTCAATTTTTCCTTTGAGAAGGTGCATTTCCTTCCCGACACCCGATGGTGTGTAGAGTGCACGCACTCACTGGTCGAAAGAATAGCGTCGTCGACGAAGGCGACCATGACGACGACTTCGTTTGCCCCATTCGAACCATTATGCCGAGGCCCATGAAGATCATTTTTCATTCGAGCCTTTTTGCTTCAGAAGCAATTTATTCCATTTTTCTTGGAACCCCTTTTTTCCAACGAGTGATGCAAGGCGGGAAGAGCAACGGCAGTATAGGAGTACGTAGTAGTGGTAGTGAGCGGTTCCATCCAATCATGGCGCTATTTCCCCTCCATTGTCAAGCTGGGAAGAAAATGAATTTTCTTTCGAGATTTCAGATTCCGTCTTGCCATCAAAGCATTGGTCTTAATCGAATGAAAAAAAGCCCCTCTATTCAAGAAACTAGCCCTCTAGCAGGGTCGGTCTTGATTCAATTGTCAACTTTGGAAGAGGGACGACCGAGATTGACTATGCATCTCAGAAACACCTCATTTTACAATCACAGATGACGAACAAAGGAGACAACGAAGACGAGGCCAACCAAGCCAGCAAGTCAGTCAGCCAAGCCATCTCCAAATCTGGTTAGCCAAACGACGTGCTCCGCTTTCATGGGTACTCTGTAATCAGAGAACAAATGTTCAAAAACGAAATTACCCCAATGAAGGGTTGTCAGATTTCGTGATGTGAGAAATAATCAAAAGAAGCATCATCAACTCTTTTCTGGCTCGGGGTCAAACCCAAAGACGACTCTAGCATTCTCCTCTTCTTCTTCTTTATCTCGTTCATCATCATGGTCTTGGTCTTCCGCGTGATGCTTGAGCTAATGACAAACATTTCTGGGCCAGATTGCGTGAGCAACCATTGGGGATAATATCACAGGGTGTCCAAAACCATTACGCTCCCTCTGCTCACCACAACTTTGCTTTTCTTTGCGGTCTCCTCTTGACTTGATGATGACCGACCTAGAATTTGGCCTACCACCAACGTAGCAAACATAGGTTTTTGAGGCACCCAGCGTCTCCCAATCTGAATATCCAATGCACCCAAATGTGGTTGTAGGCCACCCATGCAAGCCAACCAACCAACCAACCACCGAGTCCGTGTGGAATTGAGGGTCAAAAACTGTTTGGGCCTCTGAAAGTGTTATTTGAACATGAAATGGTTCGCTTTGATTGCCGGGTTTCATGTTGAAGTGTGAGCAAAAAACAGTTTCTCGTGGTTTAATTACAAAAATTTAGAGCGAAGCAAATGTCATACGAGTCCAAGAAGTGCACGCACTTCGTTTCTGGAAGTAACCACTAATACCAAGTTCATTTGTAGTAAGGAGAGTTTTTTGTATTTCATTTCGACACAGTTCAAATCTTCAACTCCATCTCAAGAACATCCAGATGCGCTCTCTCTCTCTCTCTGTTCTGTCTGTCTGTAATCTAAATTCTAGCCATTACATCTCGTCATGCAATCATTACGATAAAAAAACAGTTGCTCTCATGATTTCACGTCTTGCCGTCATCATCAATTTTCCCTTAATCCGGATGAACAACGCAAATGGCAATCATAATAATGAAATCCCTCGGCCTCTTCTCCTCCCCAAAGTGTCATGAAATTTGAAATCAACATAGTACAACATCAAGAGACTAACTAACTGACTGCTGGTACAATACTAGAGGAAGCTCACTCTTTGCTTACTTCTTGGAAGTCTTGGAAGTGCTTCCCCCATGTTGGTACTAAAATCAGTCATGCAAATAGATATGCGTCTCAACGTTAACAAGTCCATTCGAATAACGCTCTCAACTCAAGTTTGGCGAATCCTTGGCCGATCATGATGATGACGACGACAATGATAAAGAAAATGGGGAGAACTCAGAACCTGGCAAGCTTTGTTTAAGATTGAAGGTAAATTGTCAATGGTAACTACCGCCTAACATCCCATGTTCTTGTGAACATGACGTTTTAGCTCTACTAGTGTATACGTACGTACGTAGATGAAAATCGCCGGTTGAAATGCGCCTCTGGCTTGTTCATCTCATATCTGGACGAATTAAGTCACATTAAACAAAAGCCCGAACAAAGGCAACCCTTTTTTGAGAGTGAAAGAAACAGGAAGCAGGAATAAAGGCGAAGAAGGCAAGCTTTGTCCAAGTTTTCGAGGAGCAGCAGTAGTAGTGTCTCACCACTTGGAATAATTGTGTCGCTCATTGCTGTTGTTCAAGTATTACCCTCACACACCACGATCGAGTAGTACGTGCACGTTCGTTGTTTGGTACTGCGTAGGTCTCTAGGTACGTACTGTGAATGAGCACGTTTCTTCTGTCATTTGGTTGCACTCCCGTCTAATTGGACCACAATCAAGTCAAACAGGCTGAGTTATTTGACATTCAAATGGCCTTTAGACTGGATCAAGATCTCATCATCACCAACGTAAATGGATCCAAGTGAGTTCTCATGGCGGCTTTAACTGCATTTCTGTCACTTTGGAAACTTCTAGGAAGTGGACAACGAGTACGATGACGACGACGACGTCAAAGCAACGAAACTCGTTCCAACTAGTGATGGGATGCAAACAAGAGCTTGGGCAAGCGGTCCGGTACAGTACCTTGGACTTGCCGAAACTTGGGTCTACTTGGGTGCCTGTACAAGTATTTTTCCCACCTTACAGTTTTGCCAAATTTGCTAGGAATGAAGACTAAACCTTCGGCATCAGAATTTCAATTAACCAGAAAGTTTCAGCGAAATAGGGCCCATGCCCTTGTTAGGATGGATTTTTAGATGAAAATACACAATTCAAAGCTTATGTATCGAGAAATGCAAAAGCTTTTGAGAATATTTCAAAAAAAAAAAAGAGTTGGCATCTTATATTTTTTTTTCTAGCAACTCTGAGTGACCGAGCTTGTTCCCAAGTGTGACTGTTAAATCTCATTCTTGATTGGCCCGATTAGTGTATTCATATGGGGCTTAGAACGGAAACTAAAGAAAAAACATGGTTTTTCAAATGCTATCCAAATCAAAATATTTTTTGTTTCACTTCCACTGTTTATTGCTAAATTATTAAGGTCAAAAGATCATCGAAAATGCAACTTGACATTCTTTTCTTCTAAGTCACACTGCGAGTATCTTAACTCTTCAAAGAGCAACTGCCGGCAACTGCATCTTCCGATGTTCCTTGAGCTTGGGAAGTGTATTGGTGTATTGCCCAAGTAATGCTTGTCAACAACTTGTGCTTGGGGTGTTTGTGATGACTCATTACTTGCCCAAGTCACATCACTAGTTCCAACCCTTTTTCCGCCCAGACACGATCGCTGTCAGCGGAAAATTGCTAAAACACTCTAATTTGCTCTGAAATGCTGAATCAAGCTTACGCTTGTGTGACATGTGTGAGTGTAACTTGGTCTGTCTGAAAATGATACGTTTCTTCCCCCTTTTCTACAACTTCATTGGCTTGCTCTTCAACGAGGACGCTTTAGTCATTCGTGGTCTTTTTGGCTTGAGCGAATTTGAAGTACGAACAGTGTGGGCAAAATTTGCAGAGATATAAAAAAACCGTGAACGGTGAAGAGGAGCAGTACGTACTGAAGGTACGTAATCAGCGCACACACGAATTACACACGTACAAATTACCCCCAATACACTTTCAGCAAGGAAGGACGAAGAAGATATATGTAGACTGGAAAAGTACCTATGAGCATGTGCAAATACCATAGCGTGAGAAACACATTAGTTGCAAAAAATCAACTTGAAGGTGATGGTGCTCGTACCCACGTGGGTTTTTGCATTATGGATATCAAATGATGTTAACGTGGTTAATTGAAAGAAGTTCGCAATCAAGCTGAATCCAAGCAAACTAATGAATCTCTTTCCGGACGTTCAAGCACGTACTTGCCGTGTTTGGTCTTTTTGTACTCCTCAAACCTCCTTCATATCTGAGTTGGGCGGAAATTTTATGGCCATCAGAGATCCGCATCCTTTGTTTCAGTCTACATTTGATGATCTTGAATTTATGTTTATGGCCTCTTGAATTTTCGTGAAACCCGGCCTGTTTCGAGTGGTTTTCTGCATTTAGTGGCAAAGGATGCAACTTAGCTAGTCCGTGACATTTCACATAATGATATTATAGCAAACCATCACTTAGCGTGAACACACAAAGTCAGTGGATAGATATGCAGTGCGTAGGGAGGCTCTATTTTTCCCACAGTGCTCATTTGTCGCCAATGAAGGAGTTTACACAACACACGAAGTGCAGAAATCTGCGAATCATGATTGGTGAACAGACAATTAGGCTTTTTATCACCTTGAGCTACTTGGCATTCACTGAAGATGCATGGCTGGATGGTTAGTTGCTTGGCGAGATAGATAGATAGATGGATGGATGGATGAGCAGATGGGTTGAACCAGTCCTCGTGGTAGCAGTAGTGGTGGTGGTGGTGGTGGTGATCATCATCATCAACCTCATTACCACGGTACACGGTGGCAAAACGGTGGCAAAACCAACCGAGTTCTTCTGCTCCTAGTTCGTAGTCTAGAGCGACGGAAATTACCTCAACCGATCAACGAAGAGGCTACGTGAAAATTGCCAGTAAATGACCCGTGAAAGACAGTTGAAGACTTCCTCACCAATGCATGCATGCATGCATGCATGCATGCATGCATGTGCCTTTCTATCCATCCATCCATTAATCCATCCAAACCGAGCTCTACCTAAATCAAACTAGTTGCTCACCAAAAGAGGGAAGTACATAGCAAGCCAATTGCATAGAAAAGTCGCCCCCAAAGATAAAAGGTGAATGGTGATCCCACTTTGTATGCTTCACGTCGGGAGTAAGTGTGACGTTAGCAAAAATTGAGCATTGACGAAGGAACACTGGCTACTTCGCTACCCCAAAACGAGAGAAAGGTCCAACCCACTCTATCTTCAGGCAACTTGAAGGAACGAATGCACAAAATGTGCTTTGAGAAATTGCCGTCTCAACGGCATTCTAAGAATTGAGTATTGCCATGTTCGAAATTGAGATCTGTCAAGGGAACACTTGATAGATTTCCAAAGTTAATTGTTTGAAACGAAATGAGCTCAAATCGAAGGGTGAGCATTTGTCATAATCAGGATTCATGAGCATCCTTTTACAGGACCTCGGGACGGACAGTTAAGGATCACCATTTGACGATGCCCTTATTCCATGATCCAGAGACAAGTTCTAACCTAGCCATGCATATTTGATGTGGAATCTAGAAAAGCACTTTTGCTTTTTCCCCCTTGACAGGCATGGTGGCTCTCTAAAAACTCCCCTCGCCCCATTGGCCTCGTATTCCATACACAGAGGATAAAGTACTCAGGGCTGGCATGGAAAATGCTCAGTGACATCATGATTGTGCACAATCTCAAAAAAAACTGAACTCACACAACCAACGTCATTTTAGAACACAGTCAAATCATTTGCACCCTGAGATTGCATAAGGGCTCGAGTGTTTATTCGACATGTTACGACTAGTAGAAATGGATCCACATTCTGCAGAACAAGGTCCATTTGTGTGCCCAACTCTTGAAATCAACGGCCATCTTGAAGTGGCTGAGTATCGATGTATGCAAAAGTAGATCCGAAGAGAGGGATGTGAGTGGAACGTAGTGGTCCACCAGAGATGGGGCCATCAAGTCTGGCATGGTAGCGGCAACCGTGGAAGACTGAATGGCCAGGGAACTTGGGAAGAAAGATTGAAGATGTATTGAGAGCTTGCCTCTTGAATATTTTAGCTTTTTTCATGTACGAAATCTTTGCCCGTCAAAGATGTTGAGTCAACGTGGGTTCCCAAGTTGTTGGAACACATCTCGACCAAAACGCATTTGAATGATCTCTCTGAATGACGGTCTTTTCTTATTTCTACTTGGTTTTCTTACCCTTCCATTCAACTATTTCAAGTGCACTACTACCTACAATACAACAAACCCTTTTGCTTTTGCTCCGCCTGTCGTAATGAGACAGTGGGCTACTGCGAGCAAAGAATTCCAAGTTGAGTCACGATTGTTCGTGTCTGAGATTTTCCACCTCCTTGATTTTGTCATTTGTCTGATCGTGATGATTTCCACAGGAATTCCCATTAGACAGAAATGCCAAACAAAGAAAAGGCTACTGACATCAATAGAACTCGATGTGGGTTCCGCCGCGTTGATTAGATATTCTCTTGACAGGAAAACGATGAACTCACCTAAAATACGTACACG
The DNA here is from genome assembly GCA_010645155.1 of Tigriopus japonicus. Taxonomy (NCBI): domain Eukaryota; kingdom Metazoa; phylum Arthropoda; class Copepoda; order Harpacticoida; family Harpacticidae; genus Tigriopus; species Tigriopus japonicus. The sequence goes on from CM021317.1 coordinate 13,106,870, forward strand.
CATATGTTCAAGAATCAAGATGAGAGAAAGAGGCACTTTTCAAGCAATGGCCAACATCGGGAGAAATAGAAGGCGAAGAAGAAGAAGAGGTGCTCAATAAAAAGAAAGATGGATGGGTACAGTATGTTGTTTGAAGAACAACTCTGTCACGATTCTTCAAAATCAGACACGACACGTCGTCTTGACCTTCTTGGAGCACAAAAGTCGGATGCGATCCACTTTAAAAGAGTGAGATTGATCCTGATCCCGTCTTGCTCACAAATCTCGATTCTCCCTGGCGAATGGCGAATCATTACCGAGAGTGTATCATCGTTTTCATCATCTTGGCGTCATCAAACCGTGATAGATGATCATTTCTGCTTCTCCTCAAGCCCCTCGAAAATTCATCCTCCATGTAGTACTGAAAGTCCGCAGTTTCCCTACCTTCTACCCAACTTGCCTCATTCAACCTCCCGCGTTTTTGATAGTTAGTCAGTCCCCCGTTTGTTCCCTCCATTGGCCTTTACCCTTCTCTTCTCTTCTCTCTGCCTTCTTCTTTATCATCAGCATCATCATGATGATCACAGCCTCGGTGATGGCTGGGGATTTCTCCGTATTCATCAAATACTTTTTAGGGCTGCTCTCTTTTGGAGTTTCGACTTTGGCTCACTTTAGTCGTTATGTTACCACTCAGTCTGGCGGGAGCAAGAGGCAATGGAAATTTCCAAAATTGCTACTGCTTCTATTCGGAAAGAGCCTCTCAAAGGACTTGTTCGGCTGCCTCTTCCATATCTGGAGAGATGACTCGTCAATTTCCTAAAATTGGAAATGACTACGTTATCGTTCCGGTTTGTTAAGAACATAAAAGGGCTGAACGGCAGCCCCAGTCAGAATACATTGATGTAGAAGCATGCATGGCAACTAGGGCAACTGCCGAAGCTCGACGGACCAACTAAATACAGTAGTATACGTACGGACCTGCCAAGCGTTGAGCTCAAAATACTTGAGAAAAAAGCCGAAATTATTTTCACAAAGTATTCAACAGAGCATAGAAACACATTTTGGACTTGGCTCTCTGAGGAACTGTTCATGCTTTGCTTTGTGGCCTGGGGTTATTTTGCCAATTCTCTAGTCATTTGTCCTCTACTCGAACATCTGACGGATACCTCAAAGCTCACAATTTACTTCGCGGTCAACCTCGAGGATGAAAATTGCCCCAAAAGTGACAGATCTCAAATGCAAAATCTGGTCACGCCCAAAAACAATCGGTTCTGTCCATCAAAAATGAATGCCCAGTGATGGGCTGATGGCCACAAGATCACCATGACCTCGTTCGCTCTGTGTGCCGCCATTATTATCTTGAGAACGGTTCAAAGTGCATGCCACGATGAACCAAAAATAAGCGGCGAAGACATAGTTTGGGAGAGATGGAAATTCTCCCGAGTCTCTTGAACAATGCTCTCAACGGAGGGTCTTTTAGTTTTTGCCAGTCACTCTGCCTTGATCCAACGGAAATGAAGCCAACTCTGGACGGAGTCAGCGTCGTATGACAAGGAAGGTGGGCAAGGGGCATTTATAAAAATGCACCATGATGCAACATCATCCTCGCCATGAATTCAAATCCATCCTCGCCTAGCATGACATCCTCGTGGGATAGATGGTTGGATTTGAGAAACCACACGGGAAGCTGGCTTTGTTTCTCGTTGGCTGGAATTCCGGCTAGCTGCATGATGAAGCAACTGAACTGCAATTGCATCGTGTCATCATGATCTAATCGTGTTATCGGCTGGACGAACGGACGAACGAACGAACGAACGGGGGATTTAGCCCTTTTGTCCCTTTCAATGCCATGTTAATGAGAGTTTTCTTTGGATTTGAGTCTTTGCGACGCTTGGCTCGTCGAAAATTCAGCTTAGAATTCTCATTTAGACATTTAGATTCAACATGTTTTCAAACCTCGACTGAATCGGATTCCAACCTCTTTTAAGTAGAGTCGCTATTCGAAACGGAGGTTGAATGTTCAAGGCGTGTTTTGACGCATCACATCCACGAAGAGGTGATAATTGCACGTCTCTCCTCTGTTAAGACTAAATTATGACTGATTGTTTCCCATTCCACGACTTGGTGCTGACAAAAAGTGACAACTGATGGAGGTGTTTTTTCCCGAGCCAAAACGGTCCTCATTGCACTTTTTTGCCGCTATCGTCACTTTTTCGAGTGAAGCACCATAATTTTCCAAAGCAAACACATCGCTTGACGAGGTTCACAGAATCAGGCTTCTCATCGTGTCGGCCGCAAATTCCCAATTCCAATAATTTAGAGTTAGTTGGCTACTCTACTCGGCCCAAATGCGGATGCATTGTGTTTACGTGTGAACTCGGGCTCCCTAAATTTATTCTGAATGACGAATAATCCCCATCGAGGGACAAGGGTCTTTGTTGAAATTGAATACCATTACAGGCCAAAAGAGAAAGACGAACGACAAAGAGCCAAACTAGGGTGGAAATACTTCTGTTGTGAGGGCTGTCGTTTTACTGACCCGACCCGCGGCCTCTTGTTGTTGGAGCTTTGTCCAATCTCTCCGATATCTGAAGGTACGGACAGCTTGGATGGATGAATGCATACAGGCATCTGTGAGTGGTTTTTTCTACCAGGATGCCATGGCCTCAGCGACCCAAGCAACCATATTTTTGAGTGGGATTAGCGTTATTTACGCAAAGGGACTCTCCGTCCCATTAGACCCAATGGCGACGCATTGATGCATGCTCGTGAACGAAGTTTCAGCATTGTTGCACATTGCGTCATTGATGAACAAAGAGCATTTTCTTGTGCTTGAAAGAGGGCGTTTGTTGGTTGCGAGAACGAACACACCATAGTAGGAGAGATTGGCTAGCATTTGGACGTATGGCCAATATTCCAAATAGGGGAACAAGTTGTTCCACCTTCTCGGGTCTAGTGTGGGTCCAGACGTAGTTCTTTGTTCACAGCCATGGAATATATAAATATGCACAACAACAATGTTCTTCCCCTATCCTGATTCTCAATTTATGATAACTTCGTACTTTGGTGTTCGAAACCAATCAACAACCAAGCATCTGATGATTCGTTGTGTGAGTAGCAAATAGCAGGAAGCCCCCTTAAAAACGAGAACAATCCCCTTTGTGACACACAATCTTTCTGTTCTACTACAAGCGAGTGAGGTCCTCCAAAAAATGGCAGGAATGGCGGTGGCACATGTTTGATTGATGCTCGACAATGGGTAGAAGAGCGTCAAACTGATGATGCCAAAGGTGTTTAAACGGTTCCTCTTTCCAACGTGATTATCCCATTACCCGAGATAACCATAAAAACCCAACCTACGTAATCCTTCTGAACGAATGGCCCTCATTCCGTGGGTCTTTCTCTCGAGCAAAGAGCCCTCGCCACCAACGTCGTATTTTAAACAAACATGTCGTTCGTCTCCGTTTTCAATTGGTTGGGTGCCCAACACTGTCATGTTTGAGTTGTGTGGTGCCATCAAGAGCGCTTTGTGACCTTCAAATTGCATTCCGGACACCTGATGTGTCTCCAACGAGAAGAAAAATGCGGGCTCATTAAGCCATGACATTTTCCACTTTGGGTCAAAATAACCTGTTGACCGCATATTTCGGGGAAAAAATCCACAAAACCACGTTCGAGATTGATTAGCATATCGAGTACCTTTCGAACTGAACGAGTGAATTCTTCTTTAACTCATTGTGGCTGAACATTATCCAACCATAAGAATTATTCTCAGAATGGATAACCATTTCATAGGCCAAAATCCGACAAAGCCACGTCGTACATTTACAAAACTTTCAGGGTGTGGTGGTTGTTGGACATTAGACAATATTCGTTTACCGTTGTTGTCTCAGTTACGAGTTCAGTCATGGGGAATAATAAGGCAAAACCAGGCGACACGATAGCAGTGTGAGGACACTAGGGAGCTGGTTTTCAAAACTCAGAGTAATCCTAAAATTACTACTGACAAAAGAATGCTTGCACACACTCAGCCCACCTTCGGCAGATGGAAATGGAAATTCATTCTGGAGTAGTTCATAGCAGATTACTCTCGGACCAGGTACAAATTGTTCAAAGGTTTGCCTCGTCCCCTCCTCTCTAATCCAGAGTAAGCTAAATGGAGTTTGGCTCTTGAGGACGTAGGTTGTGATACCCAATTTCAGGCCACCATTATCTCCTATGATTAGCCCAGAATGACAACGATTTTCGTGCAGCTTTCTGGCCTTCTCCAATACAGTTATGAGAAGGCCCGCAATAATGAAAAGTCGGGGAAAAATAATCACACTGAGAACTTACTTGTATTTAGACTCAATAATTGCCTTACAAGTATACCGTCGAATGCATTATTGGAACCTCCTTTTAGCCGACACGCAAGTGCTATTATGGAAATTTACTCGAGTTATGAGGGACATAGGTATGTAGAACTGTTCTTGGCTGTGAAGTATGTTCAGTTTATTTACTACGAATGTGTCTGTGTGTGTGTGTCTATGCGAACAAGGGGAAGGAAAGAGAGGACCAAATCAAATTACCAAAGCACCCTAGCCGGTCCAAGGGAAACTGGAACGAATGGCTAATCTGAGCAAGGTGGTTGTGCCATCGATGGTTGGCTACCAGCTCCACTACCACCGCCACTATCATCCATTGTATTAAGGAGGTATCTTATCCATCATGTGGAAGTGAATATGTGTGTGTGCACTCGAACCAAGGGCAATCAATAATGCACACTACATAACAAGCTACTTCCAAATGCCCCATACACGTGCATACATAATGCCATTGAGCCACTCAAAACGAGGACGAGAAGAGGGTGGACTTGGCTGTTGGATTCGGCAGCCAGATCACTCCTCAAGTGCAAAAGTTGGCGTTCAAGACAATTGAATTGTATTAGATATACAGCTAACGATGGTGCCAATGCCAGATCAAGCGTGGGTACCGATGTATGGAAGTGTCCCCATTGCGACAACATCATTTCGATTGAGCGAGCAGAAGGCAAGTCATGCACGAAGCAATCCACGTCGAGCAAATTTCAATTTTTACGCATGTTCATAACAATGAATGGGAGTATGAGGCTGAAGGGAGACATACAACAGAGTGAGAGAGAAAGAGGGAATTTTGGCACCCAACTGTTTTGAGGTGCCAACGACTTGCCAGACTAGTCAGTCAGCAACACATACAGTACAAACACATGCAAACACCTCCATAGTACAGTACTGCCACTTCGACATACTAATGCGCGACAACCACATTTTCGAAGGCCAGGTGGCACTTTCAGAATTCGAGAATGAAGGCTTTGAGAGAGTGAAGACGAGAAAATATGGAAGCATGCTCCAAAGAATGGAAACTTTCTTGCACCAAAGCCGAATTCTCGGGCTTTGTGTTGAAGGACCTCGATCAGGTATGAGTTTCGTTATGTGAAGTGGAGTAACGGGGAGTTTTCACGGGGAAAAATCCGATACCCATTATCGGTTTCCTTTTTCCACAACTTGGTCCATTATTCAAGGTCTCATTTTCTATCATTAGCAGATCCGTTCACGGCAAATTTGGGAAAAAATAATGGTTCCACTTTGCGTTCGAGTGTTCCCAGATCCCCTTTTAGTTAGCCGCCCCAAAAGAACCACTTAAGAGTTTACAGGGAGCTTTTATCCCCAAAGTCCTTTTCCCACTTTTTGTTTGGATCGACGAGTTTTTTGGGGAGAGCAAATGGGGTGACCTAGTCGCTCGTCGTTTCTGTTGTGGTGGAACGCGGAAAAGAGTCTGGAACCGGGAACCATTCGAGTGGCTTGGATGGTTCACTTTGCACGTTTTCAGCACTCCGTACATCTGCGTGAAGCGACGAAGGAACCATTCAAGATAAATTGTCCGAAGAGCAAGCTCGTTGAGAGAATGGCTCAAAAAGCTCGCTAATGGGCTACTCTTTCTTGCCCCAGCACTTTCCTTCCGTGATTCCATAGCCTCACAACCTCCTCATCGAAGAACGAGATGATCATGCTGCAACAACCCAAGTCTGATCACCCGGACTTGCACTTGGACTTTGGCTCAAAAGCAGGCAAGCAATGAGCTCGCTTTAGATTTCGGGAAGTAAAGAGGGAAAGAGCATTTTGGAATGACTCATTACCACAACAAAGAGGAAACAAGTTGGTCCAAACAGGTCTTTGAAATGCTTTTGTAAACAGGGCTGACTGCTAACACGGGTGAAAAATCCCATTGGCAAGCAGCAACAGCACACTCTGGGTGGCTCTCTGGAAAAAGTCCCATTAGAAGTGATTTAGTGGCTTTTTCAAAGAAACTTTCCCCACCAAGTTTTGCACCCCCACCGCTCCGATGAGAGAGTCCAAGTGTTCCACCAGAATGCTTGTTGTTGTGGTTGTTGTCGTTGAAGTAGTTGGTTTGGCAGTGTTAGTGGTCGTGGTGGTGGTTTGTGTTCCTTGTTTACTTTTCATTTCTACTTCAAAGTTAAATGGCCGAAAACGCTCGACAAGGATTCAAAATTGCGGTTAGATTCTACTCCAGTTCCACAAGAGCACTTTGGACCCACTACTAGCAAATGGAGCATGCTCCTTGAGACTTGGCATGCATTCATAAGATCCCTTTGTGCCCTGGTTGAGGCGAGTGTATAAATTCACTTCGCAACTACAGAATTACTCGAAAAAAAGTTTTCCTTCCAGAGATTTGTCTGGCTTTTTGGCACGGCTAAGTAGTGGAACTACTCTTCGCAGAATGCAGAAATCTTCCTCGGCTCCTGGCTTTGTCCCCATGACTTCTAAGGGAAAAACTTGAAACAAGTTTAAAGTTGTGGAATATTTAATTGCAAAACTTTCTGAGTAAACTCTGAAATTAAAGCCTTGCTGGTAAAGGTAACTCTTTCCTAAACGACAGTGCAGAAGGGAGCGAATTTACAACTAGGAGGGGGGGGGGCTTTTTTAAATTTTGTTCACTCATTTCAGCGAGTCGATCGTGATGTTGTGTCTGGGGGATTTCAGGGAGGTTCCAACTTGATGTTTGAGAATCAAACCAACTTTGGCACAATGCCGTTTCCGTTCCCCTTTATATATGTCCCTGGGGAACTTTATGATCACATCAATTGAGTTAGTACTGCCCATAGAAAGTGAGAGAGAGAGAGAAAGACCAGAGCCACAAAAGCTAATCCCAAAGACTCGGTCGCCGATCTCCAACCACTCTTAACGTCTTTAGTTGGAACTGCCGGATCGAGTTCGAATCGGCCAAGTATGGAGTTGAAACACCTAAACTCCCTGGGATATTGACGTTCAAACAAAGCCTTTAGAAGATCAAGCCTCTCCTCTCTCTCTCCCTTGCATTGGCATTCCAGACCCCGCATGAGATGACGAGGAGTTGGTTCTTTCAGCCCAGTCTTAAAGTTAGTTAGTTCCATTTGAAAATCGAGGAATGATTCCGCCGTCCAATTGAAATAAGTAAGACATTGCGACCAAGCTCGACTGGAATGAGATAACTGAGGGACTTGCGAAGGAAGAGAAGGGGGCATTGCCAAGAGAATAGCTCAGTGGGGGACAAGAAGGCACCTCATTACAAGAACACAACCAGACACTGACGAGAGTAGTAATTTCTTCCTTTGCTTTGAGAACTTCCTTCAACCGAATGCCAAACGGATTGATCTACGTCCGACAGCTCAAGACTTTAAGCTCACCATTGGGACCAAATCACCTCATTACATGGCCAGTGTTCAATTTGCAAAGATGCCTGAGTGTCCCAATGTCAAAAATCATGAATTTTTTTTATCAATGAAAACCTGCTTTGAAGGTTTGGTCGGGTTAATGTGTGAGGCAGAAATCAAAAAGAGAAATCACCAATGATGCCAGTATAAAAGCAGAACTTGGGTAATTATCATTGATTTATTTGAGATGCCATGTCCGTAGGCAGGGGGCTTATGAGGAACCTTAGCGGAGAAAAACAACCGCTCCACTCCATTCGACGTTTGAATGCTGCTAATAAAGAGCTCTCACGCACTACTCCAATTGAAGCACTTTCGCCAACCCCTTTTAATACAGATACAACGAATTGGATTGAGTTAGCAAGTATAGAGAGTTGTTGTTTAAACCTCAACATTCCCGGAAATAAGGACCAATCTTGCCCAGAATCCGTCGCTATTGACAAGTCCATCAATTTGGTGGCAATGTTGTCTCGTTCGTGATGTGCTTCGTATTTGTCCAATGCCATCTGTTCAAAATAATTAGTGAAGCTGGTGATCTTTTTCCCGATAATCCGTCATATCCGAGTAATGACTCATTTTAATCCATGATGCAAATCTTGCTCCAGTTTATATATTTTGTCATGACTCATCTCGTACTTTTGTGTCCCGCACTCACATTTGTGTCCTTATGAATGACGGGCATAGTAAGTACCATGTTTGGCTCGTTTGGCCCTCTCAATAGTTAGTTAGCTGGACAGGGAATTGTACTGATAATCCTCTTTGTCTGGAAATCAATGAGTGAGCAGGGGATGATGGACATAAGTGTGACTCAATCCACGTGATCTGCCAAAAAGTGACTGAATCATCTCCAGATGGTGGCATCACCGAGCCAACCTAATCCAATTGGTAGGAACAAGCTCCAAACGAGATGAACCTGATGTATTCGCCTTTAACGCATTCATAAATACGTGCTCCCAAGGATTGTTACGCGTCTATCCAAACCAAACGCGCCAACAGTGAGCCAAACTGACAAGGGCCCCCAAAGCCGACAGAAGATAGAGACAGCTAGAGATTCAAATGGAAGTGGAATCAAGATATATGATCAAAGGAAATTTGCGTCACTTTCTCTGTATGACTTCATTAGTCGGCTCTCATCCACAGGCTGGTTTCATTACACGCTTTCAAAGAGCAAAAATCCTCCCCCACAGAGAGCAGCTCACTCACACGTTCTTCTCCGTACGTAGTACTAGCTCTGTCACTCGATCAGTTACTTCTTCACTCTTGGTTGCTTTAAAGCTAAACAAAAAAAATACAAAAGGTCTTGCAGCCAGCCAAACAGCAGGAAAGCAAGCCCATCACCACCTTCCATGGAGTTCAAGCTGAAATTAACAGCGTTGTCGATTCATTTCGAAAAATCTCCCTGGGAGCTATCGCTGTGGTCATGAATGGGTATCAGGCGTGATCTGTCTTCATTTGTCCATGGCTCAGAGCTCTTAATTGCTACCGATGAAAAGAACGAACACAAGTCAACCCCGTGAAATTTGCCGCTCAGCTCAGTGGGGATTTTTTCTGAATCCCAAAACCCTTCTCATGAGAAGAGAAGCGAAGAGTGAACTTAGCTTCAGACTGAACAACAGACCTCCTCGAGCTCGAATTTCAAAGGCCGCTAAAATGCTTCCATGAAAAAGATGAGGGTTTCCAATCAGCGAAAGTTTCACACCCTCAAGCATCTTTAATTTGGCTCAAGAAACCTCCGATCTCTGGACAGTTGGCTATTAATGACATGACTAAAAGAAAAACGGGGAAATCCTCCCTCAGATCTTCTGGTATCATACATCATGTTGCCCTTTGGTTAATTGTTCTCAAACATGCCCTTCCCAAGATCACAAGACTCATAAATACGGACTCAATAAATACGTACATACATATATTCCAATCACAAATTTGAGAAAGAGATAAATAACGATCTGGTTGGAAAAACGTTCGGTTACTCGAGAACGAATATTTGGAAGCACTTTTTTTAAATATGACAAATGGCTTTTGGTCTCGGAAATGCGATGGAAATATGAACAATGGTTTGGAAAGGAAATGATCATCAACTTTGGAGCCTCCTTTTTCCCCTAAAGACAAAGAGGAGTGATATTTCAAACCTAGAGTCCTTCCCATGGAGAGGGATCGGGATTGTAAGGAAACGAAGGAAGGAAGCAAGCAAGCAAGCAAGCAAGCAAGAGAAGCAGTAGACGGGCATGAGAAGAGCCCCAAGTTTTGAGCTCATCCATAGAACACTGTAGTAGCGAGATCTATGGCTCATCCCTCAAAGTGTCTCCTCTTGAGCGTCTCCAACATTTTTCAGGTAAAACATGAAGATCCATGAAGGTTTGCTAGCTTCTCGAGAGTTGAAAGTTTTTCTTGCACTTAGTCAAAAAAAATTGATACCAGAGTCTGGGTGACGTTAAAACATCAACGTGGAAGACGTTTGCATATTCTTGATTGTCTGGTAGCAATAATCATTGTAGTAAAACAGTTGGCAATTTTCTCAGGAGGACGAAAAGTCTTCAAAGTTTATTGGTCTTCTTATTTTTGAAATGGTTTGTTTGTGCGTGGATAGATTTGCCATGATTTGGTGTGTGTTTATCACTTTAGGTGATAATTGTTTCGCGAGTGCTCACGGAAAGATTTGACAGGAAATCGACGAAGCGAAGATCGAATTGAGACATAAAAGTTGTGATTATCCTCTGTCACTCTCCAAGCACATGGCTTAATGCTAGTGCAGCACCTCATCAGGCCAGACAAATTGGCAGCCATTCTGCTTTCATTCGTGCCTACAATTGTCTCATATCAACAAATCACCATTTGTACACAATTATGGAAAGGCAGCAGCCAAAAGGTGGAAACACCGACAAACAAACGAACGAATGAAAGAAAGAACCATCAAATACTGAATACGTACAAAAGCCGAAAGCTGCCATTCATCGATTGGTATTGGCTTCCAATGCATTTCTAGATCTTGATACATACTACTGCTACTTAGATGCACTTGGTTGGCTAGAGGGAATCCATAAAATATCTATTAGACAAACTTACCCTGTCTCTCAGTTCAAGACCACTTTGTGGTCATTCCAAAATAAGTTGACGAGGGAAGAAAATGTCATTGGCTGCTCTAGAGAAAATAATCTTTTGCCAGCATTGTTGGTTGCCAGAAGACGCACAAGGCATTCCTCCCATCGACAAAGAAACCCATTGGGTAACCTGTACTTAGTTTGCCGTCGTGCTAACCTGCCATATCATAAGTTCGAATTATACAAATGACTACTCCAAAACCAAGAAGATTGGGAAGTGTTTCTTACGCTTGTGGTCGCGGGCTTCTTTCTTGCATGTTCGAGTCAACTTCAATGCTTTTTCTCAGCCCATAATCATCAGGTGGAAGGTTTCATTTCAAGCATCATTACCCGGGCAAATACTCTTGTTAGGAAACACATTAAACTCTCAAATTCAGTTTCATTGCATGCTTGAATTCGTATTCTTAAGCTAATCATAGAGATTCAGAGTTTCTCCGGAGTTTTGAGGTCACAATATTTCGTAAAACGTCATTCGACCAAAGGGTACTAAGTTGCTGTAACGACATTGAATTGCCGCTTTATAGCTGCGGTCGTTGCCGAGACTTAAAATAATACGTCTAATAATTAGAGACGGGGAAAAAGTGTAAAAAACTAGGAAAAATTGTAAAAAACTAGCAAAAAGTGCAACTCAACTGAAAGTGTTTGAAAAATGGCTAGAAGTGCAACCAAATGTGCAAAAAGATCTAAAATTGTAAACCTTTACGATTTATTATTTTTAAGTTTTCAATTCCTGTGTGTGTGTGTGTGTAATCGTGGTTTTATTTCTCTCGTAATATGATGATAATGCAAAAGAATGTATGTCGTTAGCTTTGCATATACTCGCTAGTCGTCGACAATTTATAATAAAAAGGGGATAGAAAGAGGAGTCGGAAAGTTTGGAAAGTCGGAAAGGTTGAGCATTAGAACCTTGAGAAGAGATGTTGTTGTTGGTGATTTGGCGGCGACGTGGGCTACAAGGGGCACGTCTGCGCAAACTTCCTCGCAGCGGTGTAGGCGGTGTGTGTTAACAATGTGCCCCCAAAATAAGCACATTTAGAAACAAAAAAAAAAACAGAAGTTCCAAATAAATAAGGGAAAAAAATACCAAAACCAGGAGTTACCGATGGACCAAAGTGAGTTAAGAACCTATTTCATAAGTCCTTTAGTTTGTGGGGGAAAATGTGGGAATGATAAATCGTTTAAAATAGAAACCGAAAACTTTGTTGGTTATAAAAATCATTATTTTCAAACTTCTTTCTTGAAAGTGCTTGTTTGTTTGTGTGGTGAATGTAAACTTAGCCTTAACCAATAATATAATTATTAAACGTGTCTTTCCAGGCACAACACTGAAAAAGAGGAGCATTGACAAAATTCTAATATTTAGATTACACTGCACACTTTTTATTGCAGATCGAGGCAAACCTCGGAGTTAGAGAAACACATTTTCCATTTGAAGGCAGAAAGAAGGTCTCCGCATGAGGTTGTGAAATTATTCATCTGTCTTGTCGAAGTTAGCCTCAAACTGGGATATAACACTTATCGAGCCAAATTCTTCAGCAATGAATTTACAAAATAGTCCTCTAAAGTTTTACTATCAAAGTCAGTTTATTTAGTACAAAAAAATGCTTTTGCCTCCACACAAATTAAAACAATGGGAATAATCTTAGATGTGGCAGAAAACTGCTTAGTATAATGAAAATCATTATTTTGGAAAAAACTGAAACGCATAAATTCCTGCAAATCAACGGCAAACGTATCAAACAGTGCATTTGCACTTTCTGCCCGTCCCTACTAATGATACATCTACCTATGACTTCAGTAATTGAGTTGTGTGTGCTTACTGGGCCTTCTAAAGTTCTTGCCCTATTGAGAGCGAGTCCTACGATGTTGATTACCATCTTTGTACGACTGACGAATTACTTATGGCCGTGCCCTTTAACTGGCGTCGTTTGCGGCTGGTTGACTTCCGAAGGTGGTTACTTTAATGTTGGGCAGAGTTTTGAAGTTTGAAGTTTCTTACCCAAAAATGGGGTCTAATTTCGCCAGACGTAATATTCATTTCTAGTTTTCAAATGAAAAATTTGGAATTAATTGTTCGAATTGTTGGCCTGTCTTTGCACACTAAACACCGACGATAAGGCTAAAGCCAAATTTGCCGAAGGGCGACGACGTGACCCCACTTCTTTCGAAAGGTCAAATTTTGATCTTTTCTTCGAAACTCCAGATCGTGCTCCACGATCTCCCAGAACCTCCGATGCCTAGACAAATGTGGAGCAATGAGTACACTGAAATGCAAAGAGCATCATCATCATCATCATCTTCCTCATTATTGCGAGTCAAAAGTGGTTTCATTCGAATTGAGCACTGACTGAAATGGAATTCACACAACTTTCTTTTCAGTAAATGAACTGGCTTAAGTTGGATTTGTAAAAAAACCAACAACATCCAGAATCCGAAGGTGATTTCATGGTATTCCAGTTCCTTTCCAGTTTTTTACACCAATGAGTTATACACCAAAGATTAATCAGGCATGATGATAAATCACATCCGATTTGTAAGCGCAAAAAATCAGCACCAAATAAAAAGTCAAGTTACAAGGAACAATTTCTGTAAAATGAGAAGAACCGAATGTTTGAAGACTTCAACACTCGAATCAATGGACACCTTATAACAGCAAAAATCATCATCGCGAGTAAATCTCCTCGTCAGTCGGTCGGCAGCTGATTACGTGGCTTGGTAATTGGAGATGTGAAGAGATCAAACATGAAGCAAACTTGGAACGACAACAAAACGATATATTTCTCGAGTGGTTTGAATGGAGTATGCTCGTTCGCCCACTTGTGGAGATAATAATGATGAGACGAAGGTTGGGCCCTCAGGGCTGGCACAAGGTTGGCCATCCAATGCTTCCTGACTAACATGCGGAAAAGCAGCACACGACCAAAGAATCAAGGTATCGTATTGGGGCGGGGAAACACCAAGATGAGTTCGCGAGTTCGATCAAGATCTGGCAGTGTCTGTCTGATGCGAGTTTGATTTGAGTCCGAGAAGCATGTCTGAACAATTCTGTTTGAGTAATCATGTTTTTCTACGAGTACAACTGTCGTCCGTAGTAGAGCACTATAGTTTTGGACAAACTGAAGTGACTAAAATGTTGATGGCAGAACTCCAAATGGAACATAAGTGTTTTCTGGTGAATTTTGGCATAGATCATGTCCGAATTACCTTTTCAGTAGTCAGATTTCCATGTCAATTTGAAAGGGACTTTACCGATAATTTCAACCAAAAACCACCACAGGTCCATTAACAATACTCAGTCAACATTTCAGGCACTTTAGTTTGTCCAAAACTGATGATTGACCGTTGCAATCCTCAAATATATGTGTATCATGGGAACGGCGAGCTGTTGCCGCATGAAATCAACTAGATGGCGCACTGTATGACCGTACTCTGTTATTATAGTGCTCTAGTCCGTAGTGTAATGCTCTGCTTAGTTATTGCTGTTGCTGTTAGTCTAAATCTTCTCAAGGAGCCACTCAAGTTTTATGTGGTAACGACAAACCGGGAGCAAGAGACACAGACGCACACACCATAGGGCACGATTGTTGGATGAATGCAAGCATAAAAACTGTGATTAAAAGCTCATTTCTCTTTTTGATTCACTTGAATCATCGATCACAAAGGAAAATGTTGTTGCTTCAATGGCATGTTGTGCTCAACGAACGGAAGAGGGAAATTACTAATTCGTATCCATACAAGTATCACAGTTGGGCAATGGCTCGCTTCTTGTCCATTGGACAGACCACTATCCACTAAGAAAGATTTGAGATGCACTCCATGGTAAAATGAGCCCGAGCCATCCAAGAGACGAATATTCTAGTAGCGTTGTTATTATCACGGATCATTCCAAGAGTATAAACAATCCCTCTGTTGTGGAAGACATCGGCTATGATCATGGTTGGTCAGAGTGTATCTTGTGTTAAAGTCAACAAGACCATTTCCAATGAGCTCGTGATGGATGACGGATTAAGTTACTAGCAACTTTACATTAATGGTCTTCCCCTCTCGGCGTGTTCCTGGCCGGGCTAATTTATGACAAAGACCGAAAACGATAAGGGAAATAAAAGTCCACAATCAGCCCTAATGGTCAAGTAATTCAGGTGAATTATTGCTTATGGCCAACCACGGAAGATGATGCACCCAAAGATGCCGATTGGACAAGATAATTTTGGCCTGGCCACTTACCGAACCAAAGTGAAGAGCGACCAAGACTAACCACGTAGCTCTAGCTAGCTCAATGTCTTTCAGGGATAGATTAGCTTTACGAGACTGAAGAGAGAGAAGAAAGGAAGGGGAAACTCGTTTCACGGAGAAAACGCGTAGTGGTACAACGAAGTCTGCACGTACGCTATGCATGTGTGTAGTATGTGTGTATGCACTTCGGCATTGGGCCCTTGGACCTCCCAATTGGAAACTCAATTAGAATCACTTTGACCGAAAGCCGAGAGTGGCTACAACAAGCCATCCCACAAGACCGATTCTGTAGTGTCCAATCCTCGGGATCTGGAGGGATATCTACGTATCTCTCTATCAGACAAGCTTTTAGGGATCGCCACTGACTTCATTTGGCGTATCAAACTTATCTCCACGAGGAGAATCTTTTCTTTCCATTTGATTCCAGATTGTCAAGCCGGGAGAATGAGGAGGGGGCTGTTGATTGCTCTTTATGTTGAACGTATTTTGTTTTGAACAAGTTCGAATTTGGTTGATGCCGTTTACAAGATCACGATCTTGTCGCTTTCTTGATTCAGTCATTCCGCCTCACTCGACCATAGAGTACTCTTTCCACCTACCTACTCCCCAGTGAGTGAGTGAGTGTATCAACCACTTTATAACCCACTAATCTCAACCACGGAGCAGAAAAAAAACCATCGCAATGTTTCACAAGCACTTACGCGAGTCCACTTTATCGAGAACTTTAAATCACATTACGAAGAGGCCGAAAAAGCCCAATGCGCCCGGGCTCGTTCGACTCCTCTTGTGAGGTCTTTAAGACTAACGGATTGTAGCCCGTGGCTTTGAAATGGCTGTCGACAATCAAGCTCGCGTGATTAGGCTAGGCAGTCAAAAGATATCATGATAATTACTTCGAGATCATGACGGAGGGAAATCGTTTTTGCTCGCACCAACCAACCATCTACTACTACCTACGAGGTAAAGAAGGTTCAAATTAAGAAACAACCAATCCGAACAAACTTTGACCACAAGCATCATCCTCATCAGTAGAACAAAAACGAAGTTACCAGAGTTGTTGAAACTAGAGACGCTAGTTGAAACGGGACAGCACGTCAAAAAATGATTTACCCGCTTCCAACAAACGACGAGCGTTTTTGCTTAATGGCATTGTGCCATAATCCGATTTAAGCTGGCTATGAACGGATTAAATCATCCAAGTTTGGGTGCAAGTTTTAATCACTTTAATTAGGGATTTTTCCTGAATTTCAAATGGGATTTAAACCACCCTCCTTTCAACTCCTTCGCTTTTTCCTCTCCTCTTTTCCTCGACGTTTCCCTTTTCGCTTCTGGATCAACAAAGCCTTCGTTCCATTTTCTATTCCGAGAACTTGAATCATTACACCCTTCATATTTTTCAAAGATGAAAGGTACAACAGTGGAGACAACAGGACCTTTGATACGACTACTTCCACGGTTGCATGGTTGGGAAAGATCGGCAAGGTCAACCTTGGCTCTTGGAAGCCAAGAAAAGGCTCGTTCAACTTGGATTTATTGGGCAACATATTCGGAACTAAGTTCCCGTGTTATTAAGGCTCGAGTGAGTTCCTTATTCAGGAGGAAATACTCGTACTACGTGTTCCTTGAAACCTTACCGTCTATGAAATTCTCGGGCGAGTCCAATTCCGTTGAAAACTTCATTTAAATTCAGATTAAAATCTTTTTCCACAGATATTTCAGCTCGAGGGAAAAAGGGAAGCTTACTGCTTCTGAAAGGGGATTTGATATTCTCAAAGACTTGAGCGTTCTCAACGCAAAGCCTCAAAGTGCGAGTTCTTTTCGGGGGTCTTTCTCTAGATGATGCTAAGATGACTTAATGAATCGCATTTGAACTAGGAAAGAGGGGGCGATGCAAAATCTTTGCAATTTCCTTTCAAGAAATGGTAGAACTTTTTTTAAAAGAAAAGACGAGATAACCACTAGTTTTATTGAAGGGCGCTCTACCTGAAATTGAAGTGGGCACTAAATTAGGACTCACTTTTCAAGTCCTCATAAATCCTGCAAAACCTTATGCATTGCATACAACAAACCCGTATCCTGTTCCATTGATAAGAAATGCTGTTATATTCTGTGTAGACAAAGCTTTACCCAAGGCAATCAAAAACATTTTTGATGATCAATTCTCCACCACTCGAATGTGGCCGACCTTGCATCAAAAAAAGGAGAAAAAATCGTAGTCTTCTTGTGGGTCATTCCTCGCGTTTCATATGAGCTTGAGTTATGGACTATTAAAGACCGTTTTATGCGTTTTCGGCCCGGGAGCGTCTCATCTTGGGATTGGAATTCAAAACGACTCCGGGATCTGACTTTCATTGCCCTGGGAAAACAATACCAAATACCTTATTGGAACTGTCTTGGGTCTAAAAAAATGGGCTGGCAGGGAAGGTTCAAAATCGGGTGCAGAGTGTGGTGAGTGTTTGTATGATTGCCGCGGACGAGCGCAGACAATAGATTGCAGAAACCGATAGATGGAGATCTCTTGATAACAAGCCAAATGCATTTGCTTGCCCACCTGGATCAACCTAATGCAATACTACGTACACTCGTCGAAACTATCGTTGTCTCTGACTGGGGTGCCGATTTCATTCAAGAGTCCAGCACATTCACGAGGACCATTTCATAAGTGGCGGCTCAATTGAGTGCCAAAGCAATCTACTCGGCCTCCTTCCTCTTTTTCCTAGGGACTCCTAATAGAGGAGGCGCATTTTCATTAAGTGCCAAAGAGTATCCATCTCCAACGGTTGAAAGCAAAACGTGATTTCCTGATAAGAGTGATTGAGATATGCATGAGATTCTCGATCCCCTCTCTTTCCATTTCGTTCATTCTACTCGACTCATTCTTCAATCCAATAAAAGCAATTGCCATTGCATCCCAACGAAGCCATGGTTCCGATAGTGGCACCATGCCAACAAAAACAGGAGAGCGACCATTGACTGTTTGACACTTTGTGCATTAGCCAAATGAGATGAACCCAAAAGCAAAGATGGTGGCTGCAAGTAGGTACGTAATCTATTGAATTGAAAGCACAAAACCGGTACACAACAGCAAATGAACGAGAGCTCGTCTTGTTGGCTATTTGCGAATCTCACGGTTAGGCTTCACGAGCGAGTCCTTGGGCGGTGAAGGTAGTAATGTAAGATTAATGATTGTTTCGCGAGACTTGGATTGATAGTCTCTCGTCTTGTCGTGCAACGAACCAGGATCTGGATATGAATGCATGCTTGCTAGCTTTTAGGAACCGGCATCTTGTAATGTGCCAAACACATCTTTTGAAATCGATGAACTTGGAGTGGGTTATTTTTCAAATTCACACCTAGGCCAAAGGCGCGTTGACAAATTTCAGACACGACAAGGGAACACTGTAACCGCCATCAACGCCAACCATTGCCATCGGGTGACCAATTTAATGGCTTCCATGTGGAAACTCGAAGTTTACTCCGACTCTTGAAGCATGGTTTCGCGGTTTTTGCGGATCGGGAAACACCGCACAACCACAACCAAACTCAAAATGGTTTCAACTGTTGATGATGGTACGCCTACAGATTCGGAGAAAATCGAATCTGATACTCGAAAATCAAGACATCCGTACTTTGTGCGTCGTTTGGAATAAATGAGAATTGAATTGAGTTGACAGGAACATTGAGCAAGATTCCTTCGCGATTCACGTTTCTTGATAAATTGTCCACAAGCTCAGTGGTCTGCCAAATTCACAGCTACTTTGGCTTTGTGTGTGGTCAGCCCACCGTCAACGGGTATTGGTATTGAAATCGCTAAGGCATCTATTTGATCTTTTGGGCGCTTTTGGCATTCAACCTGTCCAAGTGATGTATGAGCCTCCGTTTATCTCGCCCCATTTCCAGAGGTCAAGCAGCCTGCCGAGACAGAACGAAGCGGCAGCACCCAATCCCGAAACAAATCCGAAGATACTACACGATTCACATCGATGTAGGGAGCCTTTCTTTAATGCATGCCAAACTGATGGTCGTTGGGTAAGGAGGATTGGTAGGTAGGTCGTAGGCGTAGAAGAAGTAGTTGTTGTTGTAGTAATAGTAGCAGCAGCAAGACGAGTAAGTAAGAGGCTGTTCACAGCAACACTTTGTGGGATGGGATTGATCACCACGATAGAGTTGTTTCCAACTCCTTGGATTTTATGGAGATTGAATGCACGAACGCCCTCGTGATTTATGTCACACCAAACCCAAGATTGTTTCTCGTCTTCCTTGGATTTGGAGTTCTTGCTTTTCGAGTCAAAGATCGAGAAAATGGAGGACAGTTCAAAGTTTTCTAATGAAGCAGTCTTGGAGAGCCAAGCTGGATGTTGAATAAAATATTAATCAGGACGCTCGTTAAGGGTTTGGGAGACTGATAGTGATAAATGCACTTGCCAAGCCGCCCAATGGACGGCAGCTTTATCCTTTGAAATGTAAAGTGATCATTACTCTTCAGATTTGGGGGTCATCAGTCAGCCTGATCCCTCAACAGCTTTGCCCAGTGTTGCCATGACCAAAGATGCAATCCGGCACCATTGGTTGCTTTTTCAGCTCACCGCTCAAGCCTATGTTTTAAAAACCTAACGACCAATACGTCCAAAGGGTGAACTCGAATTGCGTTTTTTAAGAGCATAAGATTCACTGAAAGGAAAACGGTGAGCAACCCTGAGTTCGTAGGTCAATTTCGGTTCCTTGACAAGCGATGCATTGAGAGGTCTACACATAGAAGGACATGTTGAAAAATGATGCTAGACCACTTGACGAGAACCAACGAACTCAATTCCATGTGGAGCGAAAGCTTTTAGCCATTACATTGGTAGATTACGTCTGTACGTCAAGGCCGTTTGCCCAAACCTGAATAAGTTAGGGTAGACCACCTAAAATTGCATGAGTGAACAGGAATTTGAAATCCGTGAGAGATATAATTGGTCCAAGTAGATTGATTGTATCCATGTAAAAAGAGGACCCCAGTTTGAACCGTAAGGAGTTGCATGTCAGCATGGGTTCCAGGGGATTTGAATCCAAAATTGAAATCGGTAAAAAATTGATCTCATCGCCGTGAAGCGAGGCGGGGTACATCGTGAGCCCTACGTACATTCGTAGGGTTCGTACTCGTAGCCGTCACCGTAGTAGTGGTAGTAGTAGTGGTGTGCACTTTGTACGTAGCTTGCTTTTCTCGTGGGTTTGGCCAAGACGGCCACAATGGTAGAATAGACCGAGCAGATCATCCAAAAGAGGATGAGGATCATGATGACGATTCCCCCTATTTTCCTTTTCGACGCAGGTCATTTATTTGATCAGTGTAATGAATTGTAAAGGAGAGGGAGAGAGAAAGAGAAGAAAAAAAACGAAAGAGGGATTGTTGCCTGCCTTCTCGTTACGTGGATTCTCAGAAGGTCCTCTCAGACGCTCGATCTGCCATTCTATTCGAGATTAACTGTATTTCCATGGTCCAAGGACTCCATTGTAGGAGAAATTCTCGAATAAACAATACGAGTTATGGGAGTTGCCTTCTTCATTTCGAGATTGTTCATCGCTGAAGAAATCTTTCAACTTCTCTTTTTCGTTCCTTTGCTCGATTTTCACTTGAGGTTATGAATGTGTCCGTGATCATCTTGAAATGATCCTTTATGAATCTTGTTTCTGTTGGAGGGTTTTCACATGAGCTCTCCCAGTTTCCAATGGAACTTTCCACGAAGACGTCTTCCATCCCTGACTTGTTCCAAGGCCGGCTGTCGCTCGCTGTCCCCTCTGTTTGAAGAAGACACAAAGTTTGAAGAGCCAGTTGACATTCTCTAATGTTGTCTTTTCAAAATTGAAACTTCTCCCCTCTCTCCTTTTTGGTCGAAGTCCACGTGCTAGCAACTTGGTTGCTTGGTTGGTTGGGAACTCGATGAAATTCCCCCTGGTTCATATGTCGTCTCCTTGAAATGAGAGACTTCGCTTCTCTATCAGAAGAGTCAACACAAGGAGATATGAAATGAGAGTGGAACATGCCATAGGTACGGCCCCGAAAGAATGTCATTTCCAACTTGAACAACGTTAGCAGAACAACCAAGTCTCTTGAACCTTGAAACTTATCAATAGGGTCTTTTCTCTCGTTTCTTTGGCACGGGAAGAATCTTCCTTCTTCTTGGAGCAAATATCGAATCCAAAGCTCAAAGAAGGTTGACTCTTCCTCGCCGGATTCCTACACGAAGACTAAATAAACACTCAAGCACCCTCAATTTGGTGCTAGAAATTCTGATTGCACTTTCTTCGAGCCCCACCCAAGAGGGATGCATCGGGATTGTGTCAAATTGCATGTTGTGTCTCCAACAAACATTAAGATGGATATAAATCTTGGAGTGTGCGTTGTTCGCATTGATGCTAGCTAGCTATTCGTTCGTTCTCCCACGGTTTTAGAGGGACATACACGCCCACTTCATCTCAGACTATTGCACTGTCTTCTGCACTCTAGACAAACCAATAAGGCAATGAATGTCACTTAATGTCAAGTCTGAAATCATTACCCAGAGTTATATCCCTGGACCCACTTTCGAGAGGATGGATGCCACACCTGGAAATCATTCCAATCGTGTGAGAAATACACTTCTTGCCAAGGAGCAATAACCATACGCACCCTAATGCAGAAGTTATAAAACACTTGGCAACCAGTCAAAAAACTGTACTATTGATTTATTTATTCCAAGTCCTCTGTCCTAGAAAATCGAAAATCAAATAATTCGAATACCTTCATTCACGGAACGCTCAAAAATTGCCAGAAATGAGTACAAATGAAACGAAACCCCTCAGAGAGTTGTGACAATTCCCATTGGTCTCGTATTGTATTTGGAACATTTTTACCGAGCACCAAAGGCCATAGGAGTAATTCTCGTCCATTTCGTCCCATGACTATTTTAACAGCACTCAGTGGAGAGACGAAGCAAAGCAAGAGCAGAGTAGCAACACCGGCAATAATGCCGACTTTTTACGATCTGTATGACTTTGAATTTCGAAATTCCCGCCTGGAGAACCATTACACAATCGTAAAAAGAGAATTTTATGAATGTTTGGGGAAATTTTAAACAAGCTTTTGTTTCAAGGTGAGGATCACGGGACAGAGGAGAGCTAATGTGATGTCGATGATGTGGAACGATGGATTCAGGTCTCTGTTTAGGCACGTATTTATGGGAGTGCAATATGAGAACTTGGAAACTGGACTGTGGCTCGTCCATTTGAATGTGAAAGAGTTGAACCCACAAATGCCATTCCTCCACAGCTCTATAGTTCGTACGTATGTCCTCTTTTGAGTTCAGAGGTTCGTGGTTGGTTGGGGGGTCCTTTTTAAAATGGATGGAGGAGAGTTTTCATTCTTATTCAAATAGATGCAAAGCTGAAAAATGTCGTCTTGTTTGAGACATTTTAAGTGCGTCGGCTTTTACTATATTGACACTGTGGACTTTTTTCAAGTCCATATGTATCATCACTTCATCAGATTCTCCATTTCACCACATAACTCGAAGAAAGGTTCTTTTAATGGGATGCTTCATATCATAATTTTGTTTCATGTCCTTTCCCATTTCATCATTCTTTACGGCTTGATGGTGTCGTTTTTATCAGTGCCATTGCTCCTACCCAAATGGTTGAAATGGGTTGAACGAGAAAAATAGCAGAAAAGGGTGGCAGAGACTGGCGAGTCCAAGAAAAGTGTCACATTCAATGTTGATCTATTATGCACTCCTTTTAACAATATGGCCCATAAAGGAAAAAGGGTTATCTCCCTGTGCACGTTGTAGTGTGTATGTGCATGCACTACACAAAAATGCTCCCATTGAGTGCGAGAAGGAAACATAGATATGGAGGATTGAGATGAAGATCCATTCGGCTGATGCTAGCCACAAACAAGTCTGGATTTTCGTTCGTAGTTTCGTTCGTCCAAGCGGTTCTCAAACGAGACTCATTTCGTCGGTGCTCAGGTGTCTACTTTTGTCTTGAGTTTCACATGTCTTGTCACAATAACTTAGGCTGAAAATTGGTTTTCTTCCCGTCCTAGAGTGCGAAGAGGGAGGGACTCGCAATTGTCGCCATAAAGTAGATGAAAAGAAAAGGAACAAGACGAGTAAAGCTTGTCCAGAAAGTGCATTTGTTTCTCTTCCACCCATCCATAGGCCACGGAAGGAAGGCACATTTGCTTTTGATACAAACTGGAATCGTTGACTCCTTTGGAGACAAATACACGTACATTGGGAGCTGCTCGGGCTACATCTGAACAAGAACGAGATCAGGGATCAAAGGAGCGATGGACACTTGCAAATGTAGCGAAGGGCTTGTAAATCTAGACGCGAAAAGCTGGTGCGAGTCCAAAGAGTCTGGGGAAGAATCTGGCTAATCATTACTTCACAAGTTATTGTTATTAGCCAAGCCGGAGTGGTCAAATTAGGTTTACAACTTACTCGAGACTTTTCAGCTACGTCAGTGGCTCAGTGCTCCATGCAATGAGAGGAGAAGGGTTGCCAAGTTTCTTCCAATTATGGAACAGTGCCCAAAGCGGATGTCTTTAGGTCAATTTGATGTGGTCGTGGTCAGAACAGACCAAAGCCAGCATTGATTTTTATGGTTCTTGTGAACATGACGCATCCATTTCGTCAGTCTCCCAGTTGACAAAATCGTCTTTTCTAATTATGGCAGCCCTGTCGGTGGATGTTCCAGACGAGAGCCATCAGACATGGGCGGGAAAATGAAATCCCGTTTCCATGCCCCTCTCTCTCTGTACAGTGTACACCTTCAAGCCATCGTAAGACGGAGGTTGTAACTAAGAATTTACATGATTTTCCTGCCTTGAAATTGGACTCGGGTTGTAAGTTATGAGCAGTGTGTTCTTCCTGCACACTCACGTCATTTTGGCTCCACTCCATGCTTGAGCAGAGAGCGAAGAGTGGAATCAGGAGACTCGATCTCGATGTCGAGGTGCTCCTGACAGAATTTGACAATTGTCAATTGTAGAAATGCTCACGGATTCTGAAGGGCTTGAATTTGGCGAATTTGCAAATTTGTCCAATAAAACTGTCACATTATTTTGACAAACATGCAATGCAACTTGGCTGGATCTTCGTGGGCAGGTAATTCTCGAATTGCATGGAATCTCTTGGACTCACAAAAAAGGCCATGCAGACGCACACAAGCAACCTGTCTCGTTATCTGGATGATCGTGGTGCTCTAAATGTAGCGAATCAGTTCTTTTTTTCAAACACGTATTTGAGGGGAAAATGTCCCGGATGGTTGGCGAGCACGAAATCATCGCCAATTGTCGTTATGTACCGAATGATTTCAAAAGGTTCTCCAGTAAATGCAGGTTGTCTAAAGTACATTTGGGGCGGGACATTTTTTCTAGCCTGACATGTGATTCAATCGAATTGTCATTGAATGGAATCTCCCCGGCCAAAAAAAGAGCACACCAATTTACGTTCCTTTCAGACAGATTGCTTACCTCAGCTAAGAGATTTCGTTTTGAAGTGATAATCAAAGTCTAGACAAAGGTTTCCAAATATTTAGTTTGTAGAATTTTATTGGGGTCTAATGCTCCGAGAGATGTAGTAAACGTCGGAACTGCACCCAATATGTGAGATTCTGGTGCCAAGTCACATCTCACACCCGCACTTTATCACCTAACAAAAAATCCAGAGGGACAGCTTAACTATCCCGAAAATAGAACACCCAGAGTACATTTATGAATATCGTCACCCATTCCTTTCTTGGTTTCAAGTAGCGCTTGAAAACATCCAAGGGCATATTTTAATTTATTTTTACGACCAAACTGTTTGTAATAGTTGATGGAATCACCAATGAAGAGAGCAATCGACGAATTTGGGTTGTCTAGAGAAACAAAGCAAAATGGTAATAAAAATAGTGTGCCAATGAATTTTTAGTGAAGCCCCTCTGGAAGGGTTGATGACTTCGAAAACAACAGAGGGAAGAGAAGTGCCAAAACGGAAGGCAATAGCTTGTCAATTCATTTCTTGGCTTGTCTGAGAATTTAAAGAGCAGATTCTGTCTTATTTGCCAGTTGTAATTCAGTCGGTAGCATGCAACAAAAGTGAAGAACGATGTGATTGTTAGGCGAGATTTTTCGCAATGTGATTACAATTATTGTTTTTTGTTGTATGAGGCAAAGTTTCGTCAGGAATTGGCAAGAGCATTTAAACAAAATGCAATCTCGGCCAGGTCAAATCCCATCGCTAGTAGCATGATTATTGCCAATTTTTGGAAGAGCCAGAAGGCCTGTTACATGGACCAGTCAGCATTTTTGCTTCATTAAGACCTCATAAAGTTTGCAATTCGAGTCAGCGGAGGTTTTCTCTCATTTCAACTTTAACCACCACCACCGACACTACCGACACTACCGCTAACCAACCAACGCCAATTTCAACAATAGCCAGTCGGTGTCAAAGTGCAGGAGACACTGAAGGCATGAATCTCGGCTTTTATGACGGAAGTCTAGTAATTAAAAGTCTAGGAATGAGCTAATTTTATAATTTCCCCTTGCCTTTGCTCGGGTTCCCTCTGTACTTGGAATTGTGGGTCTGGCTGGAAAAGAAGGCAGTTTCATCCGGGACTTGATTTGGTCTGTCGCCCCGATGGAAAAAAGGGGGAAATAAAAACTTTATGGCGTCATTTCGTCCGTGGATCTCTCATGATTGGTCCGGGAGGTTGGCAATGCCTTCACAATCCTTTGAAGCATTCATAAATGTATTTACACAATATACTCACTGATTCGTGAGGTGAGTCCGTTCTTCACTGTTTGAGCATCCACAAAGAATGCTTTTCACCCCTCGCTTTGAATCCATTCACGCTTCGAACAGACAACGTCAACGATGACCATCATTCTCCTACACGAATTTTGGGACAGGAACACGAGAAAAGACCTCACCACGTTTTCTACTTCCCGCCGTCAAAGTGGCCTTAATTCTGGTCATAACTGTCAATAAATGTCAACCACAGGCGGAATTTGTCGCCCAAAAAGGCACCTTCAGACCAGCCAGATATACGTGTAGTATACGCATTCTAGCCAAAGCCAGTGTTCAACAACCACCGTTTCCCCAACACTGACAGAAATCACACTGACCACTCCCAAAACCGGAGCCATAAAGTGCCGATTGTGTCTGACTTCCTCGAGTGGATGGGGACTTTGGCTAAGTTATCATTATAATCATCCTTGCGGTCTCAGGACATGAACACATGTGGTTCACCCAAGATCCCTGTCCGTGGATTAGTCCAAGCAAGTCTGGCTCATAAGTCTAGCCTGTTTTGGCATTAATGTCCAAAGCGACGCGACACACGAAATATCGACGGTCGATTGTCGCCAATGGCTTCATGCACATGAGCAACCCAAGGAGACCACGTTTTGGAAAAAGGGTTCTCTGCACTCATCTTCGTAAGACGACAAGAAAGAGAGTGGGCGAGATTGCCTGAATAGATTTCTTTCCTTGGGTTTTGAAAGTCTCCGATTTGGTGTTCATTGACTGCAAACAAGACATGTGAAGCATTCGTGAGTGCATTGCATACTCAGAGAGCTGCATTTGACGTCTAACTAACCAAGTCCATTCTTCCATTCTTTCTTTCTCTCTGCTCTGAGCAATAAAAAGTTCAAAGAATGGCTGGCTATCATGAGAGAAGCAAAATATGGCACTTTCGAAAGGCAAAACCAGTCGTTGGTTTCGTTTCAAGCAAAGTAGACAAACTTGGATAAGAAATTTTACTCCTCTGTCTGTCTGGCTCTCGCTCGAAAAGTGACACCCACCACCATCAAAGTTCAGGTCAATTCATGGGTACTCATTGTTGTTGCTTGCCTCTTTTTCTGTACATTCTTAACATCTCGGTCTGAATGTGTTCTTCTTTTGGAAACAATCGACTTCCAGAGAACTCCCTCCACTTGATGTGCCAGAGCTTTGGGAAAAACAACTGGTAGTCACATCTCTTTCGAAGGGCAAACACAACGTTTACAAAAGAGCGACGGAGTTGAATTCGGCAATTCGGGATTATGTCAGTCATAAATTTGATTTTTTGTCCGT
The DNA here is from genome assembly GCA_010645155.1 of Tigriopus japonicus. NCBI lineage: Eukaryota > Metazoa > Arthropoda > Copepoda > Harpacticoida > Harpacticidae > Tigriopus > Tigriopus japonicus. The sequence continues at coordinate 13,133,986 of CM021317.1, forward strand.
ATATTCCCGGTGCTCGTTCGTTTGTTCGTTCCCCTTCTTCTCGTTCTTTCTTATCTCGGACGAAAAATGCGGAGTTTCCTTCCCTCCACCGTTTTGGAATTCGCTCCTTGAGAACCGAATGTGGCGAAGCTTGCTTGTTTCTTGAACAAAGTAGGGACAAGAACAGTGAACTATTATTCAAATTGATCAACTCTAAGGCAACGCATTTTATTTTATGATCGTTGTTGGCATTAACTTTTCAATGCGGCACTGCGGAAGCAGGCGATTGAAGAGCCAACGTTACGTTGATGGCTTCATAATGTTGCTTAAAATAATAATACATCCGAGCCATCTTCCATAGCTGTGGAAGTGCTCTTGGTGGTAGGAGATCACTTTTTGTCCCTTCTCCATTCTTTTATGGCGGCTTGAAAGTTTATAGTTCCTTTCTTAAAGATTATGTCACTTTTATCTTGTTGAACATCTGATGGCAAAACCCTTCCGCCTTGTCTCATTCTTCTTCTCGTTCACTGGGCGGCTCTTATTTAAACGAGCCATTATTAAACGAAGCATTTCCTGTACAAACTCTTTGTCTGCCAACGAGAAATTCGGAGAACGAGAGAGGAGTTGAATGTGCATGCATGCACATGTGCTATTTTGATCACTTTCAACGTTGAATACCCGCAAAGTAATCTCGAGAAGCGATTCAAAGGAATTAGAAAAGGCTTCAAGATAGGCGTGGTAATTCTGCTAGTAGTCCATGTCTACATGAACAGTAGTAGTCAGAGTTCTTTTGATTGCTCCAAAGTACGAGGACCAAGAGAAAAGTTCCCCATCAAATGACGCTAATTACCGTCAAATTCAAGTTATGAGAATTGGGCTTCAGCACCACAACAGGAGGTGGAAGAGGCATTTCAGATTGCCTTGTAATCTTAGTCTGGACATCAGAAATTGCTGCCACAGCCAGATTCTTATCAATTGAACGACTTTTCAACACTCCAAATACGAATCGAGAATCGAGCCAAGACCTTGAGATTCTGCGCACGCACTTACCATGATTGCGATGTATTGTCGCTCGAGGTAATTCAAAGGCCCGTCACTCGTCATAAGGCCATCGTGAGCGGCCTTCAGGGCCTTTCGATACTTGGGATGCATATCCAAGGTGTCCCATACCCCTTGTAAGGCCTTCTTAGCACCTTCCAAGTCCTTCATCTTGGGGATCTGAAAAGAAGCACAAACAGATTGGATTAATAAATCGAACATTGACCGACCGCAAATGCACAAAGCTCTTTGTCATAACAGACCAGAGGATCGTGGATTCGCGTTTTGTGGTTGTGTTGGTGTTGGTGGTGTTGGTGGCAGAAGTCGTTCACATTGCAGTTGGAGTCAGGCAATCAATCAGTGATTGAATTGATTTGTGGCCTGAACATGTTTTCCCTTGTGGAAATCGAGAAGAAGGGGGAGTGGGGGTCTTCAAGACGAGTAGTGCATTTGTTTCATTCAACTTTGAGCCCCATCTCAAGTCTTGGAAAATTGCAAGGAAACCCTCTTTTAATTCGCTTTATATATAGCCATCCATCACAACAATAACAAGGCTTCCGAGCAAGAAAAATAATTCAACGGAAACACTATGATTGTATTCATTTGAAATGAGTGATGTGCAGTCGCTGATGGTTGTACGCTGGCTTGTCTGAGTATGAAGTGAGGTAAAATGAATCTTCACAATATAAACCATTCGTTTCCCTTCTACATATAAACACTACCTACTTATAGAGGGAGAGAGAAATAGAGACCATGCCGAATGTGAATACGAAGTACGTATGAACGTCGAGATGTGGTTGGGCTCGAAACGAGACCGCCAAACACACAGGAAGGCGCCGTTTCGGTGTATGAGAAAATTACAGATTAATTACGCACTCGTAATTACATATTTGAAACAAATTAGCTTCCGACAAAAATCCGCTGGGGGAATTATGCTTGAATTTCTACAATTTTCCATGCCACTTTATCCGTCCAGAGGCAGAAACAACGATGGTTGAAATTATCAAGCAGACCTAGACAGTAAATACTCGAACACAGTCAGTCATTGCTACCTACGCGTACTGTACATACGATCTAAGGTACATGGCAATGAGACATTTTCTCAATGAAACAGTGGCCTCGTTTCAGTCTCTTCCATCGCAGACACGATCGTCTTTGAACCGACGAGCAGCCATTAAGATGAGATTTGATACACTAATGCGAGGCTATTTAGAGCACGGAAGAGAAGACGAAAAAGTGAACTGTCATCCTAATATTAATGCATCATGCACCCATAATTCAAGCACTGGAAAAAAGAGACACTACGTGTCTGAACAAAACTCTCGTCAAGTAAATGTGACATGGACAAGCCACCTCTCTCATAGTGAGAACTCGCAAAGCCAAAGACGATGAACCACGCCACAAACCCGATTACGCTCAGACGAAATCTCTCGAAGTTAGACTTCTTCGTGTGGATCTCTTGTTCAAATCCTATTTCAGTCTCGGATGGATGAAAGATGCTTATCTTTGGAGAGGATCACAATTAAGGCTGCTTAGAATTTCAATTACGCGTTTAAGTGACACTAATTGACGGTCCTCACGGATCATGCAAGGGATAATCAAAGAGGATTTGAACAAAGCCAGCCTCTCTTTTACTCTACTACGTACGTACTGTACGTACGTATATGAAGTGAAGAACCTCTTCGGTCGGTCGTTCATCAGACAAAATTTGGGAAGATCATTTTGAGGTTCAGTTCCTTTTGTTGGGAGAAGAAATTGGCAAAAACTCCAAGGGCTAACAACTGTTCCACCTGATCTGATTAGGAACAAAAAGGGAGAAAGAAGAAAGACATATTGCGAAAGGGGAGTGGTATGAAAGGAGCAGTCAAAGGATTTGGACTCACTTCGTTGGTTCTCGTTCGCCAGGAAGAAAAATCTCCCTTTTGCCTTTCTTTTGCTTTCAGTCTGAAAAATATATCTGATTACTGGGGAGGCCTCTTTCTTGTTGGCCTGAGGGTGTTCCTCTCTTCCAGCATGTTCCACTGGGGCTTTGTAAGACGGAGTTTATCCATATGTTGTCAGACAAAGAGAATTGAGGAAACTAGGGAACAAAGGGAGAGCCTTTTTCTCTCATTGAGAAGACACTGCCGTTTTGGAAACCGGCTTCAAAGGCTTATCTGACAAGAACACGACGAAAAAAAAATCTTGGAATTTGTTTTGGCATAAGTGCTTTTTCTAACGAAGTCTTCAATCTCAAATAACATTAAACGGCACTTAGAGAAATTGCTTTGATGTCATGTTTTCCCATTGATCACATTTTTCGAGTGATGAATTAAGATGAAACTTGGATCGTTATGGAACACACCAGGGTGGCCTTGGAAACCAAGGCCAAGCAAGTCAAGGCAGAGAATTTCCCCCATAAAAAGAGCGATCGATGCCTTTCCAAGACCTGTTCAATTGACTAGCTTTTTGACATCGACACCAAGAACCCCATTGATTATTGCTCAGATAGATTAATGAGAACATGACGACAAATTTTCCGAATGCAGTCACCCTTGTTCCCTAAACCTTGCTGTTCCTCTCGACTCGCGCTCGTACATCAAGTTCAGAATGATGGATTGCCGCATGAGTCAGAAAATCTTGAGTTTCCATACCAATTAAGATATCTCTGAGAAGGAGGGGGAAAGCTCTTTAAAAAGAAAATATTGATTCCCTGGCTGATGTTTCTCGTCAAGGAGACCGAAAGACCGATATCGAGGTACTCGAGCGAGGAAGACTAAGCGAATAAGGGTGCTTATCTCCTGACAAAGACGTATCTATGTTTATCTACGAAATTTTGACAAGCTTTGGGAAATCTTAGAATTCATCCACATCTCGCCGCAGTTATTGCAAACGGATCTAAAATCTTGGGAAACAGCAAGGAAACATTTCGTTTGGTATGCATTGACAGAAATCTCCCCCTGCAAGAAATATTAGTAAAAAAAAGGAACGTGATTTACGACCACCTCCCTCTCAAGGAAAAAAAACCTCTAAACAGAAAGTTTTTTCTTACTTCCAAGACTTTTGAAAAGCCAACCCCGCTTACTGGGAATGGCAGAATGGCATTGGAGGGGGGAGAGATCCAATCGATATAAATTTTCAGTGGAAAAACTTTGTAAGAGATTTCACTGAATTTGAATAGGATGCTCTCTAAAGTTGGCCCATTTGCATTTTGCAGCAGAACCGAACACTCCTTCCAAATTGTGGTCTGGAAAAATCCGGGGATTCGCATAATGTTTTGGTCTAACACTATTGTAGACTAACGAAGTGATTGGAATTTGCGGTTAGTAAAGAGCTTTAGACAAAAGACCGCCTTTTCAGGCATGGTAGACCCTGTTAGCCTCAAGTTCAAGCCAGCAATCTCTGCCAATGACTAGATACATAGGATGAGGATGATTATGGCCATCATGCTCATTGTCTGGTTAAGACTAGAGAGCATAAAAAGTGTTCTTTCCAGACAAAGAAAGTCGGGAGTGTCATTAGCACATTTCCACACAATAAAACAGTAATTGCTCAAAGTCACACACGCACACACACACACACACACACCTATGCTTGTACTCACAAACCCAATAACGCAGAGAAGGGGCTTTTCTCCATGAGGTGAGTTCTGTACGGTTGGTGAACCCCCAACCATTGCACAGACAAAGAGCAGGAGAAGTAAATGACTGTCTCTCATTTGCAATTTTGCTGAAATTTTCTGCCAAGGTTCAAGCTCTCATTATAGAGCTCGGTTTGATGGGCTGGTGTCAGGCAACTCGCAATACGAAATGACTGAAAAGGGGCCGCCATCAGCTCGTTCTCCTCTCTCTTTCTCTACTCTTTCACTTCTTCAAATTTTCAGCAAAACCCAGGTCTTTCCTGTCTTTCTAATCAGTAGTCATAACCTCTTCCAGTAAAAAACTCCTAGTTGTCAATTTGAAAGGCTCGCATTGCGGAAAAATGTAACTGTAAATATCATTCATCTTTGGCCTTGTAAACTTTGGAGATAATGTATAAAGGATAATGAAAATGTGGAGAAACACTTAATTTCACTTTAATCAAAGACAAACAGGGATAGTACATCTGGCAAACAATATACAGAGTGATGTTTGTTCAAACGTGCGAATCCACATTAAATGAAACCCTGGGACGAGGATTCCATTTGACCTTTAAAATGTGTCTAATACTTGTGTTGTGCTCAATTGATTTTTTTGCTGCCGCTTCTATTTTGTCTCCATCAAACATTGATTTCCTTGGTTAGGTTACATCAACTCGTTGGTCTTTTTTCTGGTAGTGGTCCAATCTGATTATTCAATAAGATTATGTATTCTCGAGGAAAGTCTCAGTTTTATGCGCGATTGCTCGACTAAAAAACACACCTTTAATGCCCAAAATAATTCACTTACTAACTTCAACATATGCTGAGACTTGGATAACTGCAAAATGGAGTATGTCCTTTGTAAATTACGTATGAACTGATGCGTGGTCAAAAAGTCGAGTACACATTGCTATTTTCGTTTAGAGTGAAGCTAGTAGTTCTTTTTCTAAATGCGAGAAACGTGTCAAATATTAAATCAAAAACACTGCAATATTCCTCGATGGCTTGTTAAGGTAATCGAGGCAAAAACTTCGGTTTCATGTCATGTGTACTCTGATAATGATTATAGAGACCCTGAAGTGGAAGCGAGCGCGGAATGTCAATAACTTAATGTGTTACTATTTTCATACTCTTACAAAAACAGCGTACACAATAAAATGGAGGGCGAGACGAGAAGAAAGAAAGAGCATCTGCTTGTCAGCACGTCCAAATGTCTACATTTAATTGAAATCAAAATTCTCGTCACGTGACGGCAACTTCACACCCTCTCGCATCAATCATGGTATTGCCATCGATCAGTTACTTTTTGATCACTCAAGACCCGCCATGGTTAAGAGATAGACACGTCACAATATATAAATTTAATCTCTTCACATGAAAGGAATATTGGCTAGGGCAAAATTAATGGAACGTATTTTCCTATTTCATGACTCAGTTCAGCGTCTGCGGTCGAGAACAAAGTGTTTTGTCTTGGAAATAGTTTTTGACGAATGAGTTCGATTTTCGAATAGTTACGCCAAGTCAGGGCTGGTCCCTTCTCTGCCTTTGCGGTCGATCCAAGACGCCAAACGAGGAGTACTAAGACGTGATAATGATCCTCATCATCGCGGCAACGGCCGTCTTGTTTAAAGACTGGAAGGTGTTCGTTCTCTGTATCGATCCCTCTTCAAATGAACTCGAAACTGACAGAATGAACATCGAATCTGTGGAACTCTCTTGAACTGCTCACCTGTCAAAATGGCGAGCATTCCCTTCAAAGTCAACCGGCGTTTGAGACTGATCTGTAGCAGAGCCGAGATTCACGCCAATATTGCCAATATATTTGGCAGAACGAATCTAGAGAAGATGGATATCACATGCCCTCACTCCCCGTTCGTCCCGTACCCTCACAAAATTACCGTATATGTATATTATTAGTGCGCCACTCATAGAATTTGGGTGGAGTTTGCTTGCGGTTCACGGTATTCAAGATCATTAGACTAATTTAAGATATTGCAGCTGTCTATTGATGACTTTACCATCCCAGTATGAAATGGTGTAAACATCTTAATGATGCTCTCAGCTCCCTCCATCGCTCTAGATCTCTAGATCTCAATATGTGAAGAGTCAGTGTTCAAACATTGAAAATAAACAATGTTGCACTTTACGAATCAATTTGGAGCACTCGGAACCGCAGGAAAGTTGCGCTCAAACCCCTCGAAGTAGATACAAACGGAAACCTGACGATGTTTTGGCCTAACCCATGAATAGCTCTTTTTTTGGCACCAGTCAACCAACCCGTTTTTCTTCAACGACAAGGAGCGAGATCTAGTTCAAGTTGAGGAGAGTAAGACGAAGAAAGATTTCAATCCTGGCATCAGTATTGGCCCGTCTTCAACTGTCTAATCAACCCATTCAATCTTGTCACTTTGATGAGAGGTCTCCATAGGAGACAATGGTCTAGCTAGATCTTCAGCCGCTCATTCGTCTTAGAAATAGAGATGTACTACGTACACACATACGTAGAGAGATACCTATGTCCCCCCAGGGAAGGAACTTGCTTACCAAGCCCTTGCCAACTTCAAACCTCAAAACGCAGATCAAGAATTCGACACTAAAATATGTGGACAAATGCATTTGCTGGAGTTTTCAGTTCATTCGTTCTCAAACCACGTCTGGAACAAAAAAGTAACCAATCAATTTGTTGCTCTTGATCCGTTTCAACGAAAATTTAAAGGAGCTAACTCAACAAATAAAAGTCATGAATATCATTACTCAAACTATTTGAGGGGCGAGCAATCAGCCTTTGATGAATTTTCTGTCACTAACACGCACGCTATGAGATTGAATTTTTCTTTCATGCATAACGCTAATTACTGTAGAGCAGCATAATTATCAAGAGCCAATGCTATCCGAAGGAAATTACTCTAAAATGTCCGACTTGACAGGATACCCAGTACTAGTACCGAGTATGTTTACTGTACTGTAGACTATCACACTGGTATGTATGTGAGTGGAGCGAGTACTTGAACTGAGCGTTCCACACGGAAAGAAGGCACCAATTGGAGTCAGTCAAGATAATTGCCTTTGTGAAATTTCGGAACCGTCTCGTAATTGATATTTTCTCGGAGACTTGACATCTCTCGTCATTTCAAGCCAAACATGTCAAGACCAACGAACATCCAACACAACCATCGTCTTGGTTTAAGGTGGAGGCAGATCCACCCGCTGTCATCCAGGCTTGCGAGTTATAACTTGATTACCAGTTTGAATTTCAAAAAGTCAGAGGTTCATTTGCACCTTAGCCACCGCAACTGAGAAGGTGTTTTTTGTTTGTTGGAGGGGTTGCATGTTATGAGAAAATATTTCATTAAGATTTATTTCTCGGCTCCTGCACCGAAAAACCTGGTGTTACCGAACCTTTCCATTGCATTGCTACCTACACTTCGAAGCACTGCTTCGGGCTCGGCGCTTCCAAATGACCTGACCCACTCAGAAAAATGTAGTTCCTTTTTATAGCATAGCATAGAATTAAAATCGCTGCAAGGGTTGGGACCAGTAACATTTTAGGGGAAACATTTAAAACAAATAGGAACAATGAGAAGAGTGCATAGAAAGGTTATTTCTACCAGTGACTCAGGTCATGACAACTCCACTTCATGTTGAAACTATATGCGTACGTTTATCATGACACTTGGTGTGATTTTTTGTTGACTTGCCTGTCGCCCCTCCATGTAGTGAGTATCTAATGTTTGTCTCTCTCAACGAAGATGTAAATGGCGGCAATAATGAACGACTTGGACACACGGAATGACGATTTTTCAAAGGTTTCCACATTATGCACAAACCAATGGTTTATTACGCTTTGAGCCAGAGAAGACATTGCCTGGATGTGTTGGCGGAAAATCAGTGGGAAATTTAATTTGTAATTTGTCTTGTTTGGTTCCGATGGGTGGTAGATGATTGCTTTACAAGATGGATGGCTTCCATTGCCATATCAACTACCACATGATCTCCTCAAGATCACTCCTGCTGCCGCCTTGGAGAGAACGAGATCATATCAACACACATTTTTCCTCCTCTTTCAGGAAACCAAATTGTTCAGAAACGTCAGAGGTACATTTATCATGGAACTGAATATTCCAAGAACCCCAGTGTGACAAACCTGAGGGGCATCAAGTATTCCGTTCATGTCGGGGAATCCATGTGTTCTTGCGGGTGTGTGTCCCCTCAAGAATTTGTGTCATTTCGATTCAAATTCCGCAGCCAAATTGAATGCCATTTCCAAGCCATTCCATTGTTCCATAAATGCGGGAACGGGGAGAAAACGAGCGAGACTTGGGCAAAGAGAATTCTAAATTTGGCATAAAGTGGATCGACGCTGGCAAAGTGGACCTAAGCGAAGATTTAACCCAAAACGAGCTTCACTTGGTCAATTGGGAGTAGAGACTAGATCAAACACAGGCATGTGGAATTGAACCTCGATTGAAATGTGCTCCTTTCAGACTGTGCTATCTGTCTTTGCCAAGCGAAGGTGGAAGTTTTATTCCCTGGGACTGAAAAGAGCTGAACTCAATGACAGAAGGAGGGTCACAAGAGAGCAAAGAAACACGGGGTTAAATCTGCAGGGTGAGAAAGAAAGAGCTTTCATCAAAACACATATTTCACATCAGCAAGCCTCTAAATCATGAAAGATGTCTCTTGGAGGTATGCACAGTCTGTCTCATTAAAGGAATTTCAGTTTAAATTGGAGGTGAGGTTTGACTAAGAAATCCACGAAGTTCGGCAACCCACTGATACTTTCAAAGAGGGTTCACAAACTGTAAGTACGGTTTTATCTAAATTATTGAACACCACTCCTAAGATTCAGAACTATAATTTGTAACTTGCCAATTGGCTGAAATAATACATAAGCACACTTTAAGCAAAACAGCCTTTACCTCCGATGTTCAAGGTACGAGCTTGTGAAGAAACAGTTCTCGTTATGAGGAAAGCTTCTTGTTTGTGGCTTCATGTCATAATAAATGGCCCGAAATTAGAATTCATGTTCACCTCGACTCACCGTGGAACAATTTGCAAACCCCAAATGTTGTTGTCCCCTTTCACGAACCCCGCTGTCATCAACATCAGAATCATCAGTCCCACTGATGCAATTTACGGTTCACCCTAACAACATGCAGGGTTATTTCTCGACAAATGAGTACCAAATGTCATTGTTTTGATCAGAACTACTTGCAGATAGGGATAATGACGGGGATCTATTTATGTGGTGCATTTTTGAATGTGGCCAAAGTGACTGTTGGTGCGCAAAGTGTGGAGACCAGAAACATGCAAAGCACCATGACGCAAATGCTGGCACATGGTAAGAAAATAAACAAACACTTCGCCTTTATCGCATCACACGTACACCACGCCTTGGATAGGGTTCAAATCACAGATGGAACTGCACTTTTCACAAGGGTAGATTTTCAGTTATGGGGGCCGTGCATTGATTGGAATAGCTTGAATTTAAGGAACAAAGATAAATTATCTTTCAACCAAATTCCAACTTGGAAGTAAGATCTCGAGTCATTGAAGGTATGTCGTCTTGAGCTTGGGAAATTTTGCATGGGTGAAGGCTAATCTGGATCCCGCTGTCACATCTCTGGTTCATTTAGAAAGATTCTGTTTCACTAACATTATGGGTACGGTGACGAGATATGGGGAAGAAGACAAAGAGGGAGGGTCATTTTAATGAGTTTATGCTCCCGACCCTAAAATGCAAGGAAGGATATATCGGATGATCTTTCACTTGATCCATATGGAAAAGTTTGTCCCAAGTCAACATCAGACTTTCTAAGCTGATATTTAACACCTCTTGGGAAGCTAGGATTTGCTCGCATCGCCTGGGAGAAACTGGCGAAGAGGGGAAGAGGGGAAAATATAAAATGTGAAGGGTTAGCCAGCCATCTTTTCTAACACCACCCACCACCTCATTCTGTGTCGTCGACGACGTCCGCTTTTCTTCCTCATCAGCCAAGCTCTTTAGATATGGCCCAGCTGTAACATGTCATAATTGGATGAAAAGGGGGAAAACACCATCCTTCTTAGCCAAAACACTGGCAAGAAAGATCTGGCCCAAACAAAATACCTCTATTTCAATGGGGATTTAGAGTGTTTCATGAAATACAAGGTTGGGCACATCTATTGTCAAAATTTTCAACAGCAGTTTTGAGAGTCAAAACGAGGTTGTACAATATTTTAAAGCATTTTACGTAAAAATTCAGACAATTTTACATAGGAATTTTCAATTGAACCACCATTTGCGGCAACAACATGTTCAACATGACCATGGAAAGATTGGCATGCTCGGCCAACCTCCGCGGGATCCAGGTCGGCAGTGGCCTTGATAATGGACCATATTAGGTTTAAGGGGCTTTAGGCTATTTTGGTGGGTCTTGCAAGCCATGGCCTCTATTCTCCTCCTCTTCAAGTAGAACTCTCATGGGCTCAAGTCAAGGGAGTTTGGGGGCTTGAAGTTGCAAAGGCATGCCAATCTTTCCGTGGTTGTGTTGAACGTGTTGTTGCAAATGGTGTTTCAATTGTATAATCCTACGTGGATTTTCACGTGAAATGCTTTAAAATACTGTGCAACCTCGTTTTCACTCTCTAAACTGCCGTTGAAAATTTTGACATTAGATGTGCCCAACCCTGTACTGTATACCTGGGTTGGCCAGGGGTAAACGTCCATATATTTTTTCCAGTGTCTGGACGAGGATTTCCGAAGAAAAAGGGCTGGAACAACGGGGAACGGTTTTCTTCCATGTACCATACCACTCTTCGGGTGTTTGATTGACTTTGGTCTGACATGTAGGGATCAAAGTGTTGATGTGAAGAGGATATTTCATTAGATTAAGTGGGTGAAGAGGCGCCCTTGTGGTCTCTCAGTACACTATACTATATCAAGATGAGTCAATCTTGGGCCATGTTCTGTTCATACGTACAGAGCAAACAAACACAAGCTTTGTGTAGAAAGCAAGGGAAAAAAATGAAAGAGCGAGAGCGTCTTCATCAACGAGGAAATCTTGCTTGATCCATATGAAGGATCAAATGATTTCTAATCCAAGAAAGAAGATGTGTTTTCCCTCTCACTTGCCTTCTGCAAAGACGGCTTCTATCCATGTGTGATTGGAAATGTCTCGTAATGCCAAATATCTGGTTCCCCCTTTCATCCTTGTGCCAAGTGAAGCCTTTTAGTTCTCTACTGCAAAGAGTGGGCTTGGCTGGCAAGTCCGCTCCCGAGATTCCCTCTGTTCCCTTGAGAGTCATAGAATCCAATGTGGGAATTGCCCTATTCAAACTTGCCGATGTTCGAATGCCAATACCAAAAGAAGTGGGGGAGGTGGTCGGGGTCCTTTTGACTCGTGAGTCTTTGGATTGCAATGGTGAAGAGCCCTTATTTCTGGAGCACGAAGCTAAGGCATCTCGTTTTCTTTCTTTCATTCATTCTTGCTTCCGTTGTTGGTCCTCGTTCACACTCACAGCCAAGTATCAAAGCCATTTAAAGCATTCCTGTATAACGAGGAAAAAAATCCACCTTCACGGAAGAACGAAGAATGAAAAATTGCAAACAACTTCAGTTTACATAGAGTCAAAGTTAAAATAGTTGTAGAGATGCTTCATTCAGTTTTTAACAAATAAGGTGGATGATAATTTATAGAAACGACTAAGAAAGAAAGGTTGGAATTTGGTGCAAGGGCTATTGAGCAGGTGTTCCGATAGAGCCGAGACATGGTGTTTTGCCCCTTCTCGATCCGAACTTTCTTCTTTTCTACCCATCGTTCTTGGTGCCAAAACATATTGGAACACTCCAATGAAACGAAATAATAGCCAACAAAAACCAAACTAGGAGAAGAGCAAAACCTCCATGGTCGGTGAAGAAAGAGCTCCGGGTTGATACAAGATCGAAAAGACACAAAGAGAACATTTTGAAACGAAACGTACGAATAACTTTTTTTAACTAATTGTTTTGAAACTCAAGCCTCAAAGTTCGTTTTGAACTCTGTCTCACGTCTTTACAAGATTGGAAGGCTTTAATCCACTTTTCCATTTCATCACGTCGCTTTTTTGGCCTCTGGAAATACAAGGAGAGGAAATTGGAGAAGTTTGGCACACATGGAACCATCTGTGTTTTGGCACTTGCTCTGTGGAACCAAGGTACAAGAGAGAACTTGGAAACCTGCCGAATCAGAAATGTTATGGGAGGGAAGGGATAAATTTTGAAGGGGGAACTTTCCAACTTCTTCCCAACTCTCCATGGTTCTACACGTGTGTGTGTAGGTGGGGGCGAGCCTGTGGGTGTGTGGTGGATTGGCGAATGGATGGATGGATGGATGTGAGTAAAGGAGAGAAGAGCCTCTCAAGGGCTTATGAAAAAAATGGGACTGAGACGTATGAAGATGGATCTCTTGGAACATGACACAACATCGAAAAGAAATGAACACTTCCAGACGGTTCTCTGTGTTCCCAAAATGTTTCCAAAGCCTTCTTTGGAACTTGAAGCCCTAAAGATCAAACTGTTTCATTTAGCACGAACAGAGGAGGATCAAAAATGGGGCTTCCTTCTTGGAACATGAAACACCAAGGAACAAAGGGAACGAACGAACGAACGAACGTCACACGCCACCACGTGAAACTCGGGCAAGCTGGAAGTGACAGTTTTTGGTAATAATTTACAGCAAACTTGGGATAACGAGCTCACATGGCAGAAGGGGAACTAATAACCTCGGGACCCTCATCTGGAACCGTTGCTGTTCCCTCCCAACTCCAAATTGCTCCTTCGCTACTTCTTCGCCGACCAAGGGAACAAACAACCCACGACGTTCCGTGCCAAGCATTATCGGCGAGAAACTTAATTAGATGTCTCAGGAAACAGGTTCAAAAATAATACCAAACATGATATTTTGAACGGCACTGTTACGAATCTTTCCTATCCATTCCTCACCATCCATGTCTCAAACTAGTGCAACCACAACTGAGTTAAAGATGGGCCTCGCATTCTAGATGCCGTTTTAAAGAAACTGCTTGGGTCCAATTTGTGGCTCTTCTTCAGAAATGATTTGGCCATTAAAGAGCGCACGATACCCCAGTTTCATCGGATGATGGTGAATGAGCAAGCTAGTCAACTTTGCTTGGGATGGAAGGTTAGATTTTCCTCTCATAAATTTTCTTTTGAGCGAGTGAACTTTAGAAGGAGATTTCCCTTTCATGATCTTAATTGACAGAATTCAAGGAACAAATACGGCAAAAAGATGGTTGACCATTCTGTTTCAATGCCCAACGTCTTGGACAAAAAAAATAGGATGAGACCCATTAAGACTGGGCCATTTTCGGTAATAAGCCATTTGAAATTCAAGAAATTGTCCAAGGGGTGTGGGTACTTCAGAGATCTAAATTGTTCAATTACCAAGCCATGCAGAGTGGCTAATGTTTACCGGAGCAGCACTAAATTGCCATTAACCCTATTGCAGTAAATCATGTTTTCAACCCCTAGCTCGTACTTCTACTTACTCCCGATGGACAGATGAAGAACTCCTAGTTTGAGCAAGTCGACAATCATGTACTGAAACATAGGATGGACTTGCGGTTTTTTCAAGTGAGGGATGAGCCCCACACCAACCTCAATTTGAACGAAACTCAGCGCGTAATTGAAATAAGGTCTCTTACTTGTCTTATTCTCTTTGTGGAGGAAAGGGCTGACCTAAAATCAACAAGTCATTTCACATGCACAAGATGTGGACTCATAAATCATTCCAAATTTCCTCTCTCCACACACACACGCTCATTCACGCAGGCACACACATTTACCACTCGCGCAAGAAACGTTCGTTTGAGGATGGTTGTTTCTTTGCTCTTCTCCGAAACAGAAAACAATCCCGAGCAATTATCTCTGGGGCTTTTTGGAAAAACTTGGCCCTCTTAGAAAAACGTGGATGGGAAGGCAAATCCAGCCCACGAAGTCGAAGTGAGCAATATGCGTATATGCATGAACTCGTTTCCATTTCCACCATAGATAATGGCTTTGTTTCAATTTTAATTGGAATTTGGAATTTCTCAAACAAAACAAACCGTTCCGACACAATCAACGAAGCGAGTCCCCTATTGGCCAAAGTTTCTTCGGGCATTCACTTGCCAATATTTGAAATGAGAGTTGGCTCCTCGAAACATGGAACTCGAAATCTCTCGACCTTCGCAAAGAAGCCTTTCTCGGACTCGGATAGGACATCACTACCAATGTGAGAACACGTCCAATTGAGTTTGGAAGTCAACTACAAAGAATACGATATGTGAGTGCTGTTAAAAATAACGAGTTGTTCGTGACTTTCTCTCGACAACAGGGCTTCATTTTTTGACACACGAACTCATTGTTACAGCTTCGAGGTTTACGATTGCATCCCCATAGTCTATACCGAGAGAGAGACTCGTGTTTCATGGCCGCAAAATGACAAACAAAACATACTATTCAAACTCCTATGTATAGGCTCACATGTATGTTTACATATTAGTCATTCATTAAATCAACCGAATTTGGTCGAGGTTTACTCTTCTAGTGGCAGACATGCTTGCTAGATGTTTGCTTGCTCAGGTAAATCATGGAGTTGGATATGTGGAACAGGCCAACTCCGCACAAGATCAATATTGAGAGGAGATCCCCTCCTTCTTTAGTTTGCACTTGGTTAATGATTATGGCCCATGGCAAATGCTCTCGAGGCAGTCTCAGGCCATTCTAATTATTGAGCTCAATAATTGGAATTTCTCGACCCATAAAAGCATCATCTCTCAGCGATGGATCCCAGCAGCCTGGCCCTCCGGCAAATCATTTAAACCCCTTTATTTATCTCTTCCACAGGGCGATGGCTTCTCAGCAGATCGGGGAGCTCCTCCTCACTCAGTGAGACTATGACCATCTAGCCATGATCCGTCAGAGCTGATGCAATTCTCAGATTCTTCACACGTGATATCGAGGCTGAAACAAGAGTACCTGTTCCGGCGTCAGGTGTTTAAATAAAGTGTATACTCGTCGCGATCCCATTATAGCATGATAGCAATCAACCGAATGGAGCTTAATGTTATGAGGTCCTAGTAAGCGCCGGTTAGGGCTGGAACTACGTAGACTGCTGAGAAAACCTTCGTCTCTCTTGGTTCAGGACGTTCTTCGGTGTATCCTCTGTTCACGTCATGGAATGATTAAAGACACCTCTCTCTATGAAAATTGCCTTTGGAAGACGGAGATGTTGGAGGTGCGAGATGAATTACGAGCGGGACAAGATGCCTCCAACTCTTACCGAGAGTGCAATTCATACGCTACAGACGCGAATAGTACCAAATGATTTGCACTGGAATTACGACAAAAGAGGTCAACTTTGCTTGATGGGCTGCCCTGCAAAAGATAATTCCCTCGTCTAATGGGTATCATCAAATACAATTACACCACATTCATGGAGGGGCTCTCGGGAGCAAAAGTCATACTTATTACAATTGGCTCCAATGACTCATTGTCCTCTCGGTCGTAAATCATCAGATATGCTGCCAAGACGGCCACCTCTAACTTGGTCTGATCTGAAAGATTATTTCGATGGACCTTCCGTTTACGTCCGTAGAAGTTCCCCCGTAAAGTGTTGAATTTCATTCCATGAATGTACTAATCAGCTCTCAATATCATTCAATCTATTTCAAGGACTAGTTGCGCTTTTTGTTGGCTTAAGAAATTCGGGCAAAGGATTACATCGTGAGATTTACTCTCGTGGGTGGAAAAAAAGTTGGAAACCATTTCCCGGTCTTGTCCAGTCGAGCTACAAACAGACGAAGCAATACATTCCCACAAGGTTTTTTTGCTATCCCAACAAATTTTTGTGGGAGCAAGAAATTGCCTCAGATGGAGATCTTGTCTAACCAATGACAACAGATCTGGCCATCGCCAAGTACCCATAAGTAAAAAAACCAAAGTCGAAGGTATTATTTTCTCAGGAGTGAGTGTAATTAAAATGTATGTCTTTGGCGATGGGAGTGAAGTTCAAAGCTTTCATATTCTGACGGTTGGCTCTTGTTCGACACGATTGAATAGTTGAAAAAGTTGACAATGAGTTGAAGAGGGAAATGTCCATGATTTTTTTCTTAGTGACGGGGATGATAAGCTGTGCTTGGGTAGTCCCAAAAATCTTAAATGTCAGCTGTCAACATGTCTGGACAAAAAACAGAGCTTTGAATTATGATTATGCTAATACCTCTCCGAGGATCATCATTGTCCCAGAGCACTTGAAATCTTTCCCAAACTGAAATCAAGCTGAGCAACAAAACATTGGCATGAGTGCTCTCAGAGTCTTTTTGGCAGATGGAAGAGGAGGCTTAACATTGCTTGGATGGGTCCAAGCGCATCTGAACTCGAATAAGTAACGAACGAAATGTATGAAGTGTCTTGCATCCCTCCAAGGACACACCACCACTTGATGCAAGAAGACTCCGGTCAAGAACAGTCAAACTGCAAGAGCATGACTTCCGGAGCGCTTGAAACTGGCGAGTGTAATCCCGTGAGAAGAAAGCGACTTGAACTTGAGCGAAGTAGAAATCCCGACTGATCCCTTAATATCTTCTCCTCACGAGTTTCGGTTTTCAAAGTGAAGAAATTGCATGTTGTGATCCCCATAATCTCTTCTCTATTTTGGGGCTCCTTTGTTGGATTCTGAAACATGAGGCGACCTCGGGAGGTCATGATGGGTCTCATGATTGCCTCTTCCTCCATCCATCCATCCATCCACCTCGTAAGTCTTGGCGGACAGCGACGCCAATTGAATGGGATGAGATGCATCCTAGAAGGCACTCAAAGTCATTCATCCATTCGTAAATGTGGTCATTACACCGAACATAATGACGAAAACGGAAGAATGATACACAAAAAGGGGCAAAGTCCATGACTCCCTAATACCACCGGGACTCTTTTTTGAATGGAGACGAAATGAGCGACCCATTTGGATTTGACGAATTTCCTACATCTCCCAAACACTAGCTCAGTATAGGTTTTTGGAAGACAAAGTACGTTAGCACATATTTCTGATTTTTTCACTTAATCCTCACGTAAAACTCAAACTTGAAAATGGCTTCAAGGTAGAATTCAAGATACTCTGTACGTAGCTTGGTTATTTGTGTACACTAGACTATGCAAGCTAGAAAAACACACAGAGACTGACATACAAGCAGTCTTCAACCTTCAAGATGCTTCTTACCCTTTTTTTCTTTATACATTCATGCTCATGCTCATCTTCCTCCTTCTCAGGGAGAAATATTATGTTGTCAGTTACTTTTATGAAGCTTATTTTGATATGTCATAGCTCACTCAAGGAAAAACATGAAAGGATGGTGGGGCAAATGCTCGATCCGTCGTCTTCTTTTCAAGGAAAATGGGGGAAATTGAGATGGGGAATTTTGAGTGGCGGCAAAAGTCTCTGAGTTCCTCCGGGCTCTCGTTCTCTCTCCGCCTTACACATCTTTTTCCCTCTCAAAAGAGTAGTAGTCTTGAAGTCTCTCGTTTACTCTTTCTTTCTGTGAGATCCGGAGGAGTTGAGACTACTTTTGATGCGATGAGTTATGACTTATGACATACGGGGGGGATTTCGTTTCCTTTGAATATATTTTGAGTCGATAAGTGGCGATATATATACGCGCGGAGACAGACGCTTTCATCATCGTTAGTACCCACTCTGCCTTCTCTTAACTCAACGGAGTAAGTGACTGACAGAGTGAGGGACGGACGTATGGATGGAGGATAGATGGGTGGACGAGCGGACGGACTAGTTAAGTAAGTGAGGGTGATTTTCATGGGAAAATTCTGATTGAGTGCTTCAAGGACCTAGGGAGAGTTGGAACTTATCATACCATCAATTCATGTTTGATAATGATGACTTGAGTTCTTTAGTTCGGCTCCATTTAGCAGGGATGTGCCGAGATCGGTGGCAAGGCGACGATCGAGACTCCTCTTGATTCATCAATCCTTGTTAGATCTGCAAAGCTGGCCCAACGGGATGCTTATAATAAGATCCATCCGACCAATTCTCCCCTGATTGAGCTTCATCAACGAAGATGACGTCCGATACTGGGGAGTCTTCCATCCTAAATAGCTCTTATAAAAAGTAAATGATGGAACTTTCAATTAGGCGAATGAGCCCAGAACTAAAAGAGAGCATATCTCATGAACATGAAGCCACTCAAAGCGGACAATAGTCTAGTGATGAGGCCGTAACGACATGTCGTTTGGATGCAAAAGCGTACCATAAAATGCCCTCATCAGGGTCGTCTGTCTGGATTGGAGTCACTAGTTCCATAATCAGCCAGAAAGAAGGTCTAAACGGCAACTTGCAAGTGGGTCGCTACCGACGGGATGATAACTTGTTCACGTGGAATCTGTCGCCATAAATCGGTCTAATGGCAATTACCAGCTAGTTCCTTTGGCCCATTATGTCATTTCCAACTATGATAAATGACACTTGACATTGGCTCTGCAGGTACGGACAGACTAGTAGCACATTTGATGTGCTCAAAAAATGATCGCAACGAGCCATGAACCATAAAAAGACTGACATTTATCAGAAATTGGTTCTCGGAACATCCCCCATGCCATCAATGAACAATTCTGCTACCCATCCACTAAAAATGTTGTGAATGAGCATTTATGATGTACTGAGTTAAATTGTATACCGCCTAGATTGGTCGGACTTTACCTGATTGATTCATTCCAAAGCATTTTTTCCATCTCTTCGTGATCGGCTAGTTTTGCACTACGTAAACTCAAAATCAAGCCCCGAACACGTGTCATTGATTATCATAACGCAGCCGTCTTTCTCTCTCTCTGGCGAGCTCAATCGCATTACAAGCAATAACTTGTGATAAGTTGTTCATGTCTCCTGTCATCTTAATGACTTGAGCTTTTGTGCCCAGCCCAGCAGAGGTATACCTAGTCTTCTTTGGCATCGTGGGCTGAGATTGTCCGATTAGTCGGAGCCAAACACGATTGTGAACGCATGGGCACAAGAAATGAGGAAGGTAAAGGGGCTCACAAGCTGCTCATTTGAATAAATGATAAATATTTACAGCCTCTAATGGTTGATTAAGATCATCAGACAGTCTTTTGACAACATTGTACCTTCGGTTATGATCACATGAGCATTATGGTCATTTAAATGCAAAGGGTTTCAAGACGTCAAATTCAAAGATTTATCACCCTCCCAAGACCAAAAAACGCAACCATTCTAAATGGCTCATCAAAGGCGCCAGCTTCGGTCAAGATTTTCTGCGAAAACCGACATCCCGCAGATTTATCTCTTTGCACCCATGACGAGGACGGGTCTCCCTGAAGAGCAATTTCCATCCCAGGAACGTGGTCGACCCAAGGAGGGGACCCGGCCAAGCAAGCAAGTTCTTCACCCATGGTCGCTTTCTCCCCATGCTGACATCCCAGGAAGGCGCTCTTGCGGTAACGAGGTCTTAATCTTGTCTCTTGTCCACTCCGGGACCCATTTCTCGGGGGCCATAACGACCTCCGTAATGGTGCTTCAGCTAAGATATGGAAATATGATGACTACCACAGCAGACCGTGGACAGTTGCTCAACGTAGAAATAAAGGCACATTGAGAAAGATATTTTTTTCGTCCTCTTTCTATTATGGACTAGACGCAGACAAAGGGCCAACGATGGAATTGTGAAGCTAAAAATCTGTGAAACGATGCATGTCATCTTGTTTATGGCGCTGAAAAATGAATCCTATTGAATCGGCTCCAAAAAGAGATTTCTGCAAACAGCCCGGATCAAAAGTTTGATTAATTATGTTTCTTTGAAAGCCTAAATATGGAAAATATTTTCATTCGTGCCAATTCAGTGATCAATGCCCGAGCTCTGATCATGGATGATGGTCATTGAGAGCCTACAAAAGCGATTTGCTTAGCACTGAATAATGATCTTGATAAATGATTGCAAACGTCGAGTCATCAGATCGAAGCTCATTGCCCCTCGTCCGACATAGCACCCTCAGAGTAATACTAATTATGGTGGACATGGAATATAATACTGTTATTTTACTCGTCGTATCTAGCAAACTCTCAGCACTAAATTACGTTGTTTTTTCCGAAAAATATAGAAGCTCCTGATGCCCAGTCGGTTTTTTTAACAAAAATGGCGCTTTCAAACTATTTTGCACCACGGTGGAAAAAAATCATTAACCAAATATTGGAAGTCATTCAATACTTTTCCGCCAAAGGATCAAAGGATGGTTTGATGACATTTTCTCCTCCGAAAAGTGCAGATCATTTATCAAACGTTTGTTAATGGAAAAGCTGCCCAAATGTACTCTACATGGAGAGCTGCTACAATGTACAAAGCATGTTTGGCTGGATGGTCGCCATTCAAAACCCGACGATGACGCGATGTTACAAAATTGAATGGCCAACCAAATGGAACGAGTAGACAGAGAAGAAGGAAGAGAATGGTTTTTGGTGCCAAAAAAAAATCTGGCACTTTGGTTTCCGATGTTCGTCCTTTTCACGTAACAACTTGCTGCATTGGTAACTCAAATCTCCCACCTTAGCGCGTCGATATGCAAGTTGTAGAACCCCTCTCAAAAAAATCATGCTAAAGATTTGTGTACCTACTCTATAGTACATAACACATTATGGTACAATGCGACTGCGTCTTCCAATACTTCCGACCTAATCAAAAAATGAGACGAGAGATAACAATGCCATTTAGGAACAAATCTCCCTGAGGGACGTTGCAAAGCGCACTAGGGTTGCCCAAATAATCATAGTCTTATTATTAATACCCACGAGTCTCTGAGCCCTACATCCTCGAGTCTCCATATCATCTCCGGATTAGGAGACACCTCGCTCCTTCCTCGGTCATCTCTTTCTCCCTTTCCCCTACTACCCACAAATATTGATTTGTAGCAAAGAAGGGCGCTGCAATGTCATCAACGAACGGGGGAGGAACAGATATCAAGGAGGGATTAATCTTTTGCCAAAATGGCACCCTTGATATTGGGTTGCAATGTCGTAGGTTAACATGGACAGGTCGGGTCTCCTCAATAACTTCATTAACTGATAACATACTCTAGATCCCCCCCTACGACCACCCAAAAAAATGCATATTACGACCCAACTTATGAGCGGGTTTGGTCTCTATTAAGAAGAAAAATCCAAGCTTAAACCTGAAAACAGTACCCTTCAAACGGTATTCGAGATTGGCGCATGTCCATCGTTGCTTGGCTTGCTGCAATTCTACAGACAGATAAGCCACAAAGAATGAGTCAAGGCTAATCCCGGAGATTGGAAAGTTTTGACATTACCGCACTTTACGAGAGCTTTCTTTCGCTTTCGGAAATGTGTATTGGCCGAACAAAATGGCGATGTACGATGTAAACCACAATTTCAACTATCATACTCCGATCCAAAGAGTCTGAAAAGGAAGTCTGCAAGGCCGAAAAAAACCGAGTGAGAGATTGAAAAATGAACTTTCTCTCTTATTATGCAGATTTGGCTGTCGGATCCAAAAAAATCCTTTGAGGCTCTTAGCAGCGGAACGGAGGAGTGCGAACAATTCTCACTGAGTTGGAAACGTGCTTGATTTATTGCCAGGTATTCATTTATCTACCTAAATCCCGAGGTGTCGACAGCCTTTCCAATCCTCACTTGACAAGTCCATTTTTATTCAGGGTGGGCAAAAACCACTTCAACCACATTAACATGTGTCATTTTTCAAAATCAGTCAGTCCACCCACCTACCTACCTTTGCTGCTAGCCTCTGTCAGCGAAAATCTAGATAGAAGTGTTGGATTGAAGTCGGAAACTTTCTGTGGAAAGTCATTCCTGGCAGGAACATTCCGGAAATTTACACTTTGATGAGTAAGCGGGTCTGATCAAGATGGCGAGATCTAACATTAGGTTTGTGGGGAAATGGGAGGGGGTCGCTTTGGGGATAGCCACTCTTTTTCCATTTTCCAGACGTCCTTTTGAACAAAAGAATAGTTATTGGGGAGAGACAGAGGGAGAAAGGAGAAGTGAAAAGTAATAACAATAACCGTAACAGTAAACTGCTTTACAGATATCGTTGTTCCATCGCATTAACCGCCTTCGGAGATGTGTTTGGACCCATTTCCTGCCTACTTGGGACGTTCTATGTACCCGTACTGTATACGTAGTACTACTAGTGCTTGGAACTCATTCCGACGAACTTTCATACTCATTGAAAAATGGCAAGCCGTCTCGGAAAAACGAGGCGAATGAGGGTCACCAGGTAAATGAAGATGAACCCAATTTTTGCCAGGAAACTGGGGTCGCAATAAGCCGGCCCTGTTTCGCCAGAACCATTTGCATAAGTCATGTCGAAGTCTTGAATAAACTGGCAGTTCGTACGCATAGTAATTTGTTCAATAAAACACAATTGCCGACTCGTGAATGAAGATAATACGATGATTCGGGGTGTCGTTTCCACGTCGACCACAAAGCTCACTACTCTAATTTTCAGGTACTTTTTCCTCTCCTCTTCTTTATGTAGTTGGCTTTGGACCACGTTGTCGATGGGCATAAGTCTCTCATTTTACAATGCTGTGCAAAACCTACGACTATAATTTGGACCATTAAAATGCAAAATGCAGATCTAGGTCCTGTCTTACACTGGAACTCGGAGCTAGATTGGTATCCATCTAGTCTTCCGTTCGTCTTTGGGCACATACCCACTTCACCACCACTACTGTCTGTAGTCAGGACCGACTATTCGGGTGGTATCTAGTCGTGTCGAACAATGTGCGCACATCTAATGGCAGACTTGTCCAGTTTTAAAACATTAACCTAATTGAAAGGTAAGGCACCCAACAAAACCAGATCATTAGTTATGTCAGTGCTCAAACCGACCAAAGAAGGACCAACTTTTGGTCTAGGCGAGAGTAAAAAAGTGGGCACGTCCTTACCTCAACAAGCTGGACTAAAAATTCATGGCTTTGGGGCTATCTTTACTTACATATTCATTTATTGTGGATCCCTTTTGATATGCTTTCTTTAACATTAACAAGTCAATGGTCCGGGATTTGGAGCCAATTTGCTTTGAGTTTTTTATTGTACCCGGGTGAATTCAGATAACTTTCATATGGGAGACAGAATCACCCCAGTTAATGGCCAATAAACGCGTGGTTTTGCGTTGGTTTCCAAAACATGATCACGGGATTATGTTTATGACAATATTATGCAATCAGATTCAGGATAGAGTTTTCAAAGTAAGAGACGTGTAGGAGTATTGTCGAGGAGATGAATAGGCGTGATGAGTTCAAAGTCACCACAGGATAGTGGTCTTCAACTTCAAAAAGGAAGCAGGTCATTAATCATTAAAAACGCCTTAATGAAATGAGAACTAATCATGGTAATGATTCATTAAGCTACCCGCCAAGTTCCCGTTGAATAAATGATTTTTGACAGGAAATCATTTTTTGCTGGTGAATATAATGAGGAATTTTATGAGATTTTGCTCGTACTTGAAGGTAAGATTTCAACCGCATATTCCAGAGCACAATATTCTTGCTCTATTTTGTTTGAACGCGCAACTACGCACTCCTAGCGTTCTCGTACATCAATTTGCTACCACCATAAGAAAAAAAGAACATCCTCACACATACACATTTACCTTCATTTTCACCATATATCACCTGAAGAAACAAATGATTTTAATGCTAGGTTCCTTCATTTGGCCCCAGACCATGCGATTGTGGAAATGATAGCCATTGCTGTAACCCATAAATCTCGAAAGATGACAGCAAAAACAAATCAAAACCAGATAATTTGCTTTGATTTACTTTCATTCATGGTTTGTTGATTCAACTACTATTGGCGCAGCATTGTTGTCAACGTTCAAACATGTGAGTAGTGCGCAGGTTTCCCTGGCTCACATGTGAATGATGCGATTCCGCCAACAGCCCTCATTATATTAAAAAAACCTAATTGAAGAATGTTGGGACGTATCACAATGCCCCATTTGGATTGTCATGCTGATGCCATTCCTAACAACGGAGCTCACTCCCGGTGGTCAACGGTCTGGTGCTCCTTGAAAACGAGGCAAGAATGCGTACATAGAGTGAGTGCCATGCCAAGGCGAATGTCGTCTCTCACTAACCTACATTTGTCATCCCACTCCAAACCTTCTTAAATCATTTGGGTGCTCGGCGAAGGTACCACGAGTGTTTACTATTCACTACATACGTACAGTATTTCCCTCACCATCATCGTCATCATGCACTGGGATCGCATTCTCCTCGTACAATTGAGTCAACGACGATTCCACGGCAACTGACGCGTGCAGAAAATAGGTTCTTTTCAGCTCATAAATTCCTTTCATGCTTCAATTTTAATTAAGTAGTTCCGAGTTGATACTTGTTGGTTGAAGCATAAAGGAATGGGACAAGAATGCCTTTTAGACGTTCCAATGTGCTAGTGCAACAATGAGCATCTACCGTACGTACGCACTAATGCAGCAGGGGGAAATCTTGATTGAACCACAATGCGAAATTGAGGCTTGGCTGAATATAATGAACCAGGGTAAGAATCTTCGGCATCGGACAATACTCTCACGACCATACAGAATATAATAGGTACGGTAAAAATGATATATTTAAGTATGTTTTGTTGGAGCCCTAATGGCAAGTCTCGTTTTGACGATAGTCTGTCCGACGAGTATGATTTATGCCCTAGGCCCTCTCCTCATGATTACCATTTGGCCTAATGATAAAATCGGCAAAAACTCGTTTGCAAAAAGGGGCATATGAAATATGTAATTTACCCTTTGTCTTCCTCTCTCTTTCTCCACTTTGTTCTGGTGAGAAGTCCAACCCAGACCTAGTTGCACTGACTTTCCGCTTGAAATCATTAATCATTACCTGCAACAAAAAAGGATTGGAAATACTCAATGGTTGAAAAAAACAACGTTGTATACTTTGTAGTCGAGTTGCTAACTGACTACATACATGCAGTTAGGAGGTCATCGGCTGAGTTTCTTCACTTGCTCGACACAACGAAAAGTGCCTTTGGATTGAGTAAATATCGCATGGATTCGAGCAAAAACCGGTGGCATGAAGCCTTGGGGTTGAAAGATTTTGGAACCAAAAAACCAGAGGAGTTCGACTGATCTTGATTCCGAGACTGCAATTATGAATAATTTTTCAACCCAAGCTCTGACTGGCATGAGTTGGATTTATGGGAGTTTTTCCAAGATGGAACCGAAGGGTAAAAACTCGGGGGTAATCATGGCCAGAGTATCATCATGGTTCAATGCCGTGCGGTTATTAGAACAATTATCATTAATTCTGACTTCTCGGCGTATCCTGTCAGAGAAAATAGATGGCAACGCATCAATACGTTTCAAACACCAAGGCTAAAACCTAATGAGATAACCATAGAGAAAGGGATTACCGCGATGAGCTCCATAAATCACTTATTTTCTGGACATATCTTTTGTCAGAGCAAGTTTATGTCGACTCAGCCTCTGAAATAGAACAGAACAGAAAAAAACAAGTGATGACAATGAAAAAAAAAATACCGCACAAATTAAACCCCGTCAGGCCATTCACAATCCTACACCAGTCTAGAGTTAAAAACCAGCCCCTTCGCCACATAAGCAAAGTACTGCTGTGCGAGGTGTGCGTAGTACATGTACATGTCAGCGAACTATCGGCTACGGTCATGATCCACGACATAATCCCAGTTGATGAAGTGCTCCGACGGAGTTTGGACGTGCAACCAAGAGTTATGGTGTCATGCTTAAATTTGCACATTTGTTCCGACTTTTCAGACGCGTCTGAACTCTAGAATGTCAATGAATGCAGAAAGCTTCCAGCCATTCAACATATTTATTCAAAAGCATGAAAGGATAGATTTTCAATAAACGAGTACTATAGATTCATGTAGTTAATGAATAAGAATATATTTTGATTTTGTATGCTCATCACGGTAAAGTTTGTCGGTGTACAATGGGCAAGATGTCACATTTTTCTGAATGTTAAGTTCTCCCAATCCATAGATAAAATATCATCTTCACCCCCTCCCCCACCAAACCTGCTACCCCGAACTTCAGCTTGAAAATAATAGTTATAAAGTCCCTTTATTGAGTACAACAATCGAACTATCATTGTGACACAAAATAATGTTCTATTGTGTTCAGTACGCACTTAAAAGTTTGAAAACATGCTAAACTTTTGTGCCGGAGTGCAATTTTGGGTTTTCATTGGTGTTGTGACCTCTCAATCGCATGTATTGTCACCACTCAAATCAGCTCTTGCTACTATAACCTCAGAACATAAGCTGGGTTAAAAAAACACCGCTAATGTACTGT
Organism: Tigriopus japonicus; assembly: GCA_010645155.1. Taxonomy (NCBI): domain Eukaryota; kingdom Metazoa; phylum Arthropoda; class Copepoda; order Harpacticoida; family Harpacticidae; genus Tigriopus; species Tigriopus japonicus. The sequence goes on from CM021317.1 coordinate 13,160,969, forward strand.
CTTTTCAAGGAAAGTTGCCCCTACCATATCATTTAGTATAACCATACTGAAATATTCAAATTCGTTCATATCTCCGTTTTTTTGTAAACAAGCCGGGTATATGAATGAGGTTACTTTTATTTAAAAAAATGAATTGTCACAAAGTTAGAAAAGGTTAGCAAATTGGAATAGATGTACATCGCTTTTTTGACCGGTCCCACCGGTGGCACGACCTTAATCAAATTGACTAGCAAAGGGAAGATAGAATATAAGAAAAAATACACGTGATATTAGACAATGCTCGGAACAAACTCAATTGATCATGTCTCAGCAACACCATTTTCGTAAAGGACTTGCAGTGATCCAACCCATAACATCAAGACTGGCTTTGTAGTGCCCTGCCTGAGCCAACGAGGAGCCATTGGACATAAATAATCGAAAAGCGACCTCAGAACCTTGCACGTTTATCATGAAGCACTTTGTATATGAATGGGCCTAAATTCAGCCCTCTCACAGACTCGCCATGTTGAGATACGTTTCACTTAAGTTCCAGCGAGCCCTGCTTGATCTGGCTGAAGCCACATGATCTGTCCATTTCTCATCTGTGAGTCATGAATGGTCTGAAAAAACAATGGCCCATTGACCAGTGGGAGATCTTTTGTTCTATTTACTCGACCAATTATGCTCACAACCAAAATTGGCAAAGTGATAACGACTCGCGTCCGAATTGAAAAGAAACTTTTGCATCATAAATCCAACCCTTAATGGGTACCATTTGGACCTCCCTGTGGGTATTTATGAGTATTTCAGTGTCAGGTCTTTCGATAATCGAAGTCGCGAGTATTTTGGCGCCAAACTAAGCATATTAGCCCTCATAACCCAAGTTACATTGGAATGAAATCTAAAGAAACGAGTCTCGATTGTGTCATTTAGAATCGACAACAAAAGCCAGAGAATGTGCATTTAGGTAGGAGAGCTCACCGTTTGAGTTTGAGTACAAATAACGTTTTGATGAGCGCAATTTTCGATTTGGTTGGACAACCAAATTGCACAGAAGTGCATCATCCACTCCTTTCGGGTTGCAAGCCAACAACCAACTTGTTCGCTCGGGTTTGTTCGTGCGAAAAAACACCGAACTTGATAAGAAAATGTAGCACGGCGATTCTTGAACTTTCACAAGTCGTCCAAGTTGTTCAAAGTACGTGAGAGGATTGGATAGAAAGGAAAAAAAGTCAGCCAATACTTCCATTAACCAATAAATAAAGATGTATACATCCAAGGTGGGACGCGTCACATTTACAAGTCCTTCTCTAATTAGAGCCTGTTTTTCTTCGGCTCTTTCACGGTAAATGTCTGGGAGTTCATTCTTGAAATCAGATTATGGATGTGCTGTCAAAAGTCACACGTCAAGATTTCAGGTCCCGAAATAATGGAAGTCAGAAGAAAGATGAGAGAGACCTTTTTTAGAGACTCAGCCGAGACACCAAGCACTTTTTTCTCGTTTCTCATTCCTACCCTTGCTTGGGATAAAGACCCGGGCACTTCGATAGCCCAGATCAAGGACTAAGATCTACATGTCAGATTTGAAAAGCCATAACTCTTGCCTGCTTATACACACTCTCACAGAGATGCGATTGCAGTCGCCAAAGTTTCGGAAAATTCCAAAACAAGCACAGAACACTTCGTCCGTTGGGCAGAATGCCTTGTTCTTTGTAGTTAGTGAAGAGTGTTAGGTGTGAATAGAGCTATGAAAGATCTAGCATCCAACAACCGCTTTGATGAAGATTCGAAGATATTCAAAGGAGTTCTGGCCAAAGCCGATTGCACAATGAAAGTCTTTCCATAATCGCCTGAGCTGAAAGACCTGCTAGTTTGGTGACAGAGACAAAATAGAAGTTCTAGGCTTCGTTCAATAACAAATCCGATTGAGATTTCAGATAGTATTTCTCTCACTTGAACCCAGTCAAAAGGGCCAATGGAGAGAGATGGCCAAGAGCTTATTTTCACCCTATTCAAAGCCAGCTTCGTTCGTTTGTTCGTTCGTTCGTCCCTTTTGGCTACAAATTTGGCTTTTAACGAAGAGTTTCGCTTTTCAATCAGGCCAACTTCAAATGTCTCGGAAGCCATCCGTGAATGAGGCGACGATGATGATGATTTTGGAGAGATGCTGATTGCTTGGCCCCTAAAGCTGACTTAAATGACACCTAATACAATCGGCTCACAGATCGATTTTGGACTCTAAATTGGGTTGGTTTACCACTTTGGTTGGTTCAGACCACTGGTTTGGGTTGGCACGGATCGTTAAGAAACTTGGCACTTTGCCATCACCTCGAGTCTTCAATTTGAAACAAGGAGCACAAGGTTTTTTTTGGCCCATTGAGTATTTATATGCAGCCAGGAGATGCCAGCCACTTCGCTTCTATCAATTCAATCAAACTTCTGCCTGATAATAAAAAGGCCTAACGAGAATGGTGCGTTTGTGGTACGGTTGTTTAAACAAATGCCTCATACGCCAATGAAGGGGCTTTTAATTGAAATCGATCAATAACTCGACACACATTGGGTGAACAAATTGAAAGTATCGGTCAAATTGGAGGAAAGAGCGATTCTCGGTATTTTTTTTTGAAGTCGTTTGACAGGTGACGCCACTTCAGAGAACGAACGAGAGACAGACGCCTTAAATGCGATTGGATTATCTGCAATAAACCATGAACCAGTTGTTCAACAAGGGCGTTTTATGAGTTTTTTATTCATCCCTAAGTGGTCGTGAAACGATGCAATGGTTGAAGCGCTGAGTAAGCCCATCATCAGTCATTGCATGATTGAAAGCTAATCAAGCTCGAGTGGCTACAAGCAAACTCGAGGCATGCCAGCTCATTTCACAACTTCTTTTTGCACTTTTTGCGCCAACTCTGAACCAATTGGAAAACACAGTTGAGCTTGCCAAATATGCAAATGTGAAATGAACTACCGTGCAACTTTTAAACTTGGTGTTTCGCCTCTTGGATCTCCCTCGATCTCTCTCTTTTTCTCCCTCATAGAAGATTCCTTTGCAAATTTGACTCACTTTCTCGATTCCAGGAAATGCCATCGTCTACGTCGTCGCCCATGTAAATAAAGAAATGCTACCAAAGTCCTCACACCCTCAAATGTCTTTTGTGTTTGAAGATAATTCCCGGAATTCTTTTTGCCAACTTGAATGGTTCAAAAGAGGGGTTTCGCCAACTTTCATTGGCACAACCGCTATAAGAAACAAGCCAGCAAGTAAGCCAACGTCAGAGAAAGAGAGAGAGAGAGCGAAGGGTGGGTTGATCCTCTTTCGTGTAATAAAGGATGTGCCAGTCATGTAAGTACATCAATGGCAGAGCCTTGAAATGACGACGACGGCCCGAGTCACTTTTTTGCTTACTTCAATCTCCCTTCTCATTATCTTGGTTGAATGCAATCAAAATTAGCTTAAATTATACGGGCTCAGTCATAGACAGGCAAGCAGACAGACAGACATCCAGATAGACAGACCCACGGACACGTGGTCGAAGTGATGAGATTGAACATCTCCCAACAGTGGTTCCCATTAAAATGCAATCAAATTGAAAAAAGAGCACACATACACACACACACGCGAGGAATACGACCGACCGAACAACTCGGGGCCACGCGTTCAGATCCGGCTCAAAATTCGATCGTGACTCTTGAGTGAGTGAGTGACAAATACATGAAAGCCACTTTTCACTCGATCGTTTGTTCTCTTGTGGTGGATGTCTTCAAGTTGTAAGACAACTCGAGGTCAAATTAAGGAAACCATTAGTGAAAGACACTACATGGGAGATCGTGGTGTCCATTCTTTGGTCCAATCGAGGATCGGAAAGTTGGGTGGCGGCGTTTCAAGTTGAGTGTGTGCTCTTTGCCAAGAAAAGACTCGCGCAGATTATCTCGAATTGCCCTTCAAGGGATAATGAACTCCTCTCGGTCTGATTTGAGTCTGGACGTTTTTGCCAAATGTTCATCCGAGTGTCTAACAATGCCAGAGATTACACAGTAGATAATGGCAGAGCAGAGCAAATTGACAAATTGAGGTGTTCAAGTCCAAGACTCATTTCACTCACTCACTCTCTCTCGCTCTCGTGCGATTTTGTAATGGACGAAAGCTCTCCGAAATATGTGTTCAAGGAGCAGCAAAGCTCGGCTACGAGCTCCTACATCGACAGGAAAGGCAGCAAATTGCAAATCCACGAATTTCACCCACCCCATCTGTTTCGACCGTCTGATTCGTGTCTGGAGGCGGATGATAACATCGCTGATAAAATCGCTTCGGCCAATCCCTATTTGCTTAACACACATGACCTTTGGAGCACTGTCAAATTTACCTTCACCTTCACAACAAGCAACTTTGTGAGATCCATTCACATTGTGGATACGACTTTCCGCGTCATCATCCTCACCACCTAACTTGACCTCATTGTACGTAAATATCCGGTCAGGATCGAGGGACCCATATCTAGCGGCATATTTTGGTCAGTGTTGGGATGCAATTTCCTCGAGGATGATTCTTCAAAACGCCAAAACATGACAAGATGATTGGTTTATTGCTTGTTTTTTGCATAACTGGCAATACTCACAGAGGCTGGTTGGTAATGAAACGAAGAACAAAGATGTTCAAAGACGCCATCAATTTACGAATGAGGATCATGATGAGATCAATGGCCACCACGGGATTCATTTACTGCTGTCATGCAAAAGTCAAACTTGAGATGAAACACTCTTTCGTTTGCCCCAATCCCTCTCTGAGTCTCTCTTTTCCTCTAACTTGCTTACTAGAGCGTGGAAAATCAGCCTCTTATGTACAGTAAATGCTTTTATGCAAAGCCAATTCTCATCCAGGGAAGAGACTGGAGGAATCCATTGACATCGATTGAAACAGCGTTCATCAGGAAACTTTGGCGTTTTTTGTGCCCCCGTTTTTTTGGATGGCATTTCCATTCAAGAGGGAATCAATATGGAAAACAAATCTCATTCTAAATGCACGTTTTTTATGAAAGAACCGATCAATAGTCTATCAATCATGGCTGTTTTTCAATGGAGCACGGGAGATTGAATTCGCTGAAATTCGAATTTCCCTCGCGGTTTTTTGCTCGCTTTTAATCTGACTACCAGCTTTTTCGCTTGCCAACATTTGATATTCAATCTTCGACCTGCTATTTACTCCTCACTCTCACTCAAAAGCAGTCAAGGCAAACAGGGAGCTCGTTTCAAAGTACACCACCGTGCACACTTACAATAAGCCGGTTATTACATTTTACAACCCTAACTTCTTTCTTGATTTGGATCGGAGGGACCCGCCTCAGCAGAACAAAAAACCTCATTAGCCGCTTGGTCACTTATAAGTCCATTTCTCATTTTCCAAAGATATGGGGAGAAGCTGAGGCGAGATGCGTATCACGTGTTATGGAACACGCCGTATCTGACAGAAGCATCAGATTTTTGCAGCTTCGAAAACCAATTCCCGCCAACCACCCATCTTCCCCCAACAACCAAAGATTTGCATCCCGACGACAAAGATCTTCAAATGGTTGGGTGCATTTCAAAAATTGTGAGCAAGTAATGAAAAAGCAGCATTTCCAAAGAGCCAAGGCCGGATCTTCTCCGAATATGTACGTCTGTGTGCGCGCGATTGCTTTTTAGAAAATATGGCACCCTGCCGAATAAGCCAGAACCGATTAGAAAGATTGAATTTCATGGACTGTTACCTCAACCAATGCAAAAGCAATTTTACTCTAAAGTCACTGCAACGAACGAGTCTGAAGGAAGGTAGGTAAGGAGTGGACTACGATTGTACACTTACTATTACCACTCAGTACATACCTGTACCTGTACTACCGATGCTCCTTTGTGATGAGATCTGACAGGTTTTCCATTTAGAATTAGACTTGAGCACCATGTAATTAAAGATGCTTAACTGACAACGAGTCTCGTATGGTTGGAGTAGTACTTGTAGGCCGGTCTAGGGTACTGATGAATCTTGTCAAACGCTCAGACTAGACCGTTTTCATGCTCTCGAAAATTCTTGCATACCGGAATAGATCTTAAATAGACTTGAGCTTTTTAGGCCATGATGCTGGAAAACGGCGGGATGCGAAGTGTTTGGTCCGTTCTCTTTCTCTTCGCCATGAGTGTCCGCCGAGATAATTTTCAGACAGGTTTCCCTCTTTCCCTGTCACACATCCATCAACCTCATTCCAAGATGAAGCCGCGCCCAGTAATTAAAATCCAATAGCAATCCAATCGCATCCTGTCAAAATGTGTTGATTAATATTGGACCTAGGTCCAGTGCTGCCAAATACAAAGCTTTGAATTTGCGACTTGGAAAGCAAACTGATGTGCAGCTAGATTGATTTTAGTTATTCAAGTCTAGGGTGAATATCGTTGGTTGACTTCTTTTTCACCTTGTCCGGGAGCAATGACAAAAACAGATATTTGCACGTATTGCGTAAACATAATGAACGTCTCATCGATGAAAAAAAAAATAACTTGACTCACCGGGACTCAAGATTCTGCTAAGAAAAGAATTTAGCTAATTGAAGCAAGCAACAATATCATATATTTCAATGTCTACGCTTGACTACTAACTTAAAATTGTTATAAGAACCGAAAAGTAATGTCTTGAAACACGTGAACCGCTTGAAATTTACAAAAAATGGTGACACTGGTCTCGAGGCACTTCATAACCTCAAAAACCAATGACAAAACATTATATTGCGTGAATTCTCGCTCCCACTAAGTGGAAAAAACTAGTGGGACCGAGGTTACCACCAAAGCTCGGATGCATTCCACAATATTTTGCTAATTACAAAGGATTCACTACAGTCACCTCACAGGAAATTGGACGAGAAAAAATGTCAATTATTCGAACAACAACCTGAATGCACAATAGTTCTCATTGGTTTGGTTGGTCGCAAAAGCCATTTTTCTCACTTTTTTCGAGCAGAATTGCACTGGCTTGTGAAATGAATTGGCGCTTGAAATCGATTTTCGATTTTGGAGTACAGTACAGTGGCCTCTGTTTTGAAAGGAAATTGAATAGAGAGGGGAGAACAAGCCTTCTACAAAGTTTTTCTTAATTTCCATCACTTGTGAAATTTTGTTATAAAAACTGCCATTGGCCTTGTTGATGGCCCCCAAACAGCCGAACACTTTGAGGCACATGCTCACAACTCTCTAGTACTTTGTCCCAGTTTCATGAGCCGTAAATCTGTTATGAATTCAAATAACACGTTCATATTTGGTCAGAGGGTTACCGACACTAATTTAAGCATCTTGGTGCAAGAAATTCAATGCCTCGGCAATCCACGCTAAAAAAAACTGTTATGTTGTTGTAGTCACACATCGCGCTTTGATCTCATTAAAATATCACACCTAAGCTCAGCCTTAATCACAATTGAGCTTTCAAGTGGCCCCAAAGCACAAAGATGGACCCTAAAAACACTGTAATTTTGCCGGGGAACAAAAATTATACGATTTAAAAACTCCACTTTTAAAGCATCTAGCATCGAAGCGTTTGATTTCAATTTTTAAGATCAATAGGAAGTTATAAGAATACCCTTTAAGGGAGTAAATAATAAAGACAGCTATTGGTTGCAATCAGACCTGCCACATTTCAAATTGCTTGATGTTAACCTTCGTAGTTGGTCCATTTCCAATAATCTACTGTATAAATTTGTCAAAAATTCAATACCAATTTGATACGTCAATTCCTCGCTTCATTTTCATAAATAGTTCCATAATTTCAAGAATGCCCTTCAAATGTCTCATGAGTGGACTTATGTTGTTATTACATGCCAGAATACTGAAAGAGCATTCTTTTTCATTGTAAATTTAATAATAAGTCAATCTTATGCTCTTATACTGTACATTGAAACGGGGGGCGCTGCAATCTCCAATATAAAGGACAACATTGGTCGTTTTCTTAGGCCTTCAATAGTTAAAGCAAGATTTTAGTATGTTGCTAAATCGTCGCTTCGATCCTTCCTAGTCACGAGGATTTTTCGGGCTTTAAGACAGGTTTATTGTGTGAGTATGTGAATAGAGTTAGGTCGGAGCTGAGTGGAAGTAGGTTGGTAGGGAGGTAGGTAGGTAGGGGATAAAAGAGAAAAGTATGTGAGGCTTACTTCCTTTGAAGAGGAAGAAGATCCGTTGGGCTGGAAGGAATGGAAGAACTGTCGCTGGGAAATGGTGTAGTAAATAACTCAAACCCACTCACATACCCACCTACCTACCCCCCCAGTCAGTCAACCACCACCCACCCAAGAAAGAGCGGATCCTATGTGGATATCGCGAATACTTTCCTCACCCAAAGACATCATCAAAAGATAACACAAGTTTGGAGCCAAGAATGCACTTGGAACGGAACCCACCAGATCGATGGTGGCAATGGTGGTGGTGTAAGGGTATCTTCCCATGGATCACGTACAATAGAAGAGAGTTACTCACTCTATGTACCAACATGGGGCCAGGGAAAAGAAAGGGCCATTAGTACATGAGAAAAGGTCCAGGTGAACCAGACGCCACAAAGAGTTGTTGTTGCTCTTGGAGCTCAAAACAGCCCATCAACGCCATGAATATCAACACTTTCCCCTCCCTCGATTACAACACCCCAAATTTTTCGGTCAAAATGAGACAGCAAAGAGAGATAGAGGGAAAAAAATCCACAAGTAACTAGTAATAGAATTAGAATTAAAATTCTCGAGTGTGATTCGCATTCTTCGTTTTGGCAATCAATCGAAACGAACTTTTCCCTTACTTAGCAAACTTAAATTATGAAATACCCGACGTTAGCTCAAACCCATCCTTGCCCAGTTTGGCTCCAAAGTCCGCAAATAAATTGGTCCGACAACACTCAGATATTCTGAGAAAAACATAGTATCATAAATGACGGATAACATCATTCTTTCATGTGTAAGAAGGTTACATTATTTCCACTCTAACCGCGTAGAGCCTTTCATCTATTTTGACTTTAGTTCAAAAACTCAATTTAGTGACCTTTTCAAAATAGATTTTAAAGAGTGAAAATAAGTCAAACTGTGATTTGAATTGTAAGTATATTGGAAGTTGTTAAATTTTTTCTCACTGATTTCTTGGAATTGTTCAATCGGGTAAAGCGACAAAACTGGAGGAAAAAAACTATCCTTCAAGACTTCCAACATTAACATTGACAGTTGACATAGACTCAATTCTTTTAATAGACAATTTGTAAACCTTGGAACAGATTTTATGGACAGGTTTTTTGCATTTTCTATTTCACTTACTTAATTCAGCACTTACACTAACGATACAAAACCAATTAATCAAGTACCAACCGACGCTTTTAACGGTTTAACTTGCAATTTGTGAACGACAAAATCTAAAACAGATACAATCTAAAAGGACGAATACAAAAGGACGAAAATTCGACAATTGTTCAAAAATGATATTGTCTTAAGCAACAAAGAAAAATATCAAATGAATGAGAGGTTTCGTGATTGGCGCCCTAAAGGCTCCTCATCTCCCTTCAAGATAAAAAAACAAGGGAGACTGACAATATGCCAACCAATATTGATGCCAACAAAAAGCTGTAACGAAGACACCTCATCAGCAAAACCAAAGGTCTGCTCTATTTGTGAAGCTAGAGATGATGATGATGAGCTAAACAAGAAACCAGCGTCGAGTGGAGTGGTGGCAGCCACAAAGAAACGTGATCCCGATATTGGAACGTGTTATGGTACGGCTTTCAAGAGCAACGTTAGCGGTTTCTCCTCTTCCTGACGCTTCAAACCTCACCCAAAGCAAATATTTAGCCAACTTTCAAGTCAACAACAGTCCAAGTGTGTTTGGCATGAGGCACCAACGGACATATGAAGAGATGGACAAGGAATCTAAACTTAGAAAAAAGGAACATTTTTTGACTTCTTGTGTCATTTTGATTTGAATCTTCGCTACGAACAATTTCAAGGCCTTTTCATTTAACTGCAGAGTCCATCTTTTACGTTAACATCGTAGATCTTATTATTATTATATTTTTTACTCATATCTTTCAAAAATCCCAAAAGCCTTTTCGTCCATACTTGGATAAAGTTTAGGTCACTCCATGAAATCAAATTGGACAACAGAGCGTTTGTGCAAAGCGAACATGAGCTATTCTTTTTAGCGGTCCCACCTCGTTCCTTCTCTGAAATATTTTTTCCCTCTGTTGACTTTGCTCTTTCCCGGTCCAGAAGCTCCAAAAATGGTTTCAAATTTGTCGAATACACTAAAGAACATTCTGGCTCGATTGAGAGTCCGTAACGTAGTCGTCTTCTTCAATGTTGTTGTTGTTGTGGCTGCTGTTGTGGATTGGGGTGCTGTTGTTTGACATGGGCTTGTCAAGTTTCCTAGGAGGTCGGTTTGCCCTTTCTGTACATACTTGCACTTGGAAAGCTCACCACTAAATATCCTGTCAAAGTTATAACCATAAAGATTAGCCGTTAAAATAACGAGCGACCAAACCTTGCGGTCTGGCAGTTCAATTAATACTCGATGAAATGGTGTCGTTTGCAATAATGATCCATGTGAAGTACGCTATGGTGCTCAGGTGGACGGCTTGACTTGACGGCTAATATTCAACTCGATCACTTCCATTACAACCGAAGGTCATTAACTAGAACTACTATAGAGGAAACTACCGCTAGATTGTCCGTGCTTTGCTGTAGCAAATTACCTACAACACGGTGGAGACGGTCGTGGTGGTGTTAGTCGTTGTCGTCTTGGGGGTGATTATTTAGAAAACGCCTCCATTGAACAAACGGAAATGTGTAATGACTGGAAAATAACCGGACTCAACGCCACTATGCACATGACTTTTTGTACTTTCAGAAGGAAAGGCGAGTGCAACGGTGAATTGGTTCAAAGAAACACATTCTCTCAGTGTTCGCAGTCTCCGAAAATCCACCCATCGGCATTGCTTTAAGAATGCAGATTTTCTAACCTTAGAATGAACGAAGAAGGCTCTGGGAATAATTTGAAATTCCTGTGCATTTGGCAAAAATCTTGAAACCCGCCGAGATCCCCTTAAACTTTCCCTCTTGGCCTTAGGGCAAAAAGGACCGAAGTTTCTCGACCGTGTTTCAATGTTCCATCTTGTTCAGGAAGGAACAATTGACAAGATACTTCTTGGTCCCGAGGAAACATGCTCGTATGCAGTGCGTGTGTAGTACCGTCTGCATGGCCCCAGGGCTTGCCTCAAAGACGTGGATAGAGCAGGAAATGTAATCGCATTTGGACTCATTCAGGAAATTGGTCATGTTCTTGGGGAACTCCGACTTGGACCACTCGTGGTCCTTCTACACTCGCACTAACTCAGTCGGGCAAAAAGAGGGACCAAGAACACGACAACCCCAACAGATGAGGTTGGGGTCTTTCCTCGCCTCAGGAAACGAACTGACCCCTCAGGGCATCGCTTTCCGATTGAAAATCCTCTAGGGTGCTCTCGAACAACAAGCTCGAAAACTCAGTTTACTTTGCAAAATCTTCTGGGTGTTTGATGTTTAGGTTCAAAACTCAATCTCTAGCTTTCCCCACATTTGAGAAGGATAGTGAAACATACTTTGTAGACTCTGATGGACGGTCTTGAACATGGTGGAAGCGGCGTTTGAACTTTCTCGAAGTGTCTTGAAGGTATTGTGTGTATAATTTAGCACTCCGACTTCTCCACCATTTCCGTTCATTAATTTGTTCGACCAAACTTGTCCTCCGTGACTCTTGGTAGTCAAGGACCAACAACGGATTTTGGTGACATAAGTGCGCTGATAGAATTTTAGAAAGCACGTTAAACTTTGCATCATCAAAGGTCTCGAAATATAGCAACTTTCCAAGATAGGTTCAAGTTCAAAAGAGGACAGATCCTGTTTTCCTGAGTTGATGCAGGTTGAGAGCCCTACAACGAAAATAAAATGTGGACAAATTCGTGCCCCCCCCCTCCTTCTTCAAAAATGAATGGCTCTTGAAAAGCTTTCTGACAAGCCAAGTGAGCAAATGCCCTCCATCCTCAAACCACAACCAAGTAAAGTCGAGGCCGCATTTGCCACCCTCGGCGTGGCTTTTGCAGATCTTGAAGGAACACGGAGAAGAGCGAAGGTGGATTGCCTGATGGTGTAATGCGACACTAAAAGCCAAAATTTGGTTCATTAAACTATCTCCCGAGTCCGCCCATTAGTCCAAAGGGAGTGGAGAGATAGTGCTGAGCACGCTCAGGAAAGTATCTCAGAAATGAAAACGGAGAGAAAACTTTGTAAATGCATCTTAAAAGTTTGCACAAGTGCCTCATGAGCTCGGCCGAAAAAGTCGTTCGTGGAAAGCATTTCAATCTTTGTCCCATTTGGGAGGCCATTAGGCTAATTCTTATATGTTCGTGTAAATACAAGATGAGGAGCCGAATGGAATATTACTCATCGTGCTCGCGGTATCCCAGGTGATCCGCGTGACACCCCATTGTCTGGAAACTTCAAAAGAAACTTTCTCTTTGTCATATCAATTCAGGAGGGAATTGAAAAAGTTTCCTTCTCTCTCTCTCTTTCTCCTCCCTTTCTGTCATTGAATCTTAGTTCTCAATGGAAATCCGCGGCCAACCGAAGCAAGGCTGGTGAAAAAATGGATAGAAACTTGGTTCCTTGGGAACGAACCGTCTCTTTTCCATTGAAAGACGGACGGACGAACGGACGGCTAGGGGGATTTCTAATGACAAGGATTGGAACCGACCTGTCATCATAATCTCAGCTCACAAAAAATTGTTTGTTCCCTTTCTACCCTGGGGGAAACGTATTGCTTCGGTTTCTTTTTCTCTACATGAAAATAATAATAAAAAGTGCTCATCCTTGTAATTCACCCTAACACTCATTTCCTGAAAACAAAGACAATTTAACAAATGATTTTGCATGTTGAATAGCAAACTCTCACGTTCCTCAATGAGAGTATTGAGAGAGACCATGTAAAGTCTAAACATTTGAACCTAATCGGTAGTTACCTAGTTATATTCAGAGTGCAATTCCAACATGGAATGCCTTGCCCATGGAAAGCGCGCCTTGTAGTGGTTGACTGAATCGATTATGATTGACAAAGAAATGAGGGACAGGGGACCACGTTCCCTCAAGCAATTATGTGTGGCACAAGGCTTGTTCTCGCTCCTCACTTAAAAGTTCCCTCCACCAGAACTTGTAGAACCATGAAATATGGCAAAATAACCACGTGGAAGATCTATGATGGTGGTTGTTTCTGCCACGGCTTGCTTGCGTGTCATATGTCATAAAGATTGTTCTCCCTCAATTGCATATGGAAACGAGACTTACTAGTTATGTACCGTATGTCGTACAGTAATAGCCGAGACCCTTTTGTTTGGTCACGTACGATCGTGTATAATCTATAGCACTTAAGCCAATATGAGAGGCACTCCCGAGCCGTACCGAAAAGCTGGCTGTTGCACCCAAACACACGAACCGAACAATTGTCAAGATCTAATATCTTACAGAACATACTATGCAAGGAGAAATGAATGACACTTACATCTCTAGGGTTTCTCTTCATTCGTTCTTCTTCATTTTAGAATGCCCAGCCAGCTTTCGATCCAACAGGAATGCTTCCTAAACACATCGGGAAAGGGAGCTTACATTGCAACACCAGATGATCTGCAACAAGCAATATTTTTCCGTTCCCCCTTGGCCTATTGCTAACAAATGAGTAGAAAGTTGAACAAATTGGTTGGAACACGCAAGTCATCAAAAATGCAACCAAACGAGGAAAAAGAGGGGGCGACTCTGCGTCGGGCTTGTTCCCCCTCTGTGTTTGTTGGTTGGAACATGGAACAAGCAGGGAAATACAATGCAAAGGTTATGCTATCAAATGGCTCTGCATATCCCAGACTTTTCCTTTCGATCTCTAAGTCCCCTGAGTTTTGCATTTCAGGTCGCTTAAGACGAACCACTGATTTAAGGGGTCTTACGCTAAGTTACACCAGGAGCTTCATTTTTTACGACTTTATGGTTACGAGGGGTTGTAAGTGCAAGATGCACATTTGCATTGCCTATGCTTGGGATAACGATTGGTTTTATTCCCCTGACACTAAAGCGTGGGTGGCGAGCCATTTCTGCATGCAAAAATTCAATACTTGGATTTTCTGCGACAATGGTGCAGAATACCGTCCTCTTTCTTGGACCCTCCTGACAGAGCCTTGAAACTTGAACTTGAAGGGGAAGAAAGTGCTCGAGTCATCATATGGTCGTGTGCCCTTTAACATGAGAAGTTCGCCTCCTAGAGGTTTCGTTCTTGGGATTTGATGGTTCCAACAAGGATCCGGGTGAACCTTGCAATTGCCAAAGGAACATGCTGTGTTTCCACACGCTCATACTCGCACTCACGACCACCTTCGACTTCTTGTTCATGTACTATGACGAACACGACCACCACGACTTACACCACCGCCATCCTGTCTTCTTGGGAAGACCATTCAATTGATTAAATACAGCTACCGACCGAAACCACGGACCAACACTCCACGCTCCTCGATCCCTGTTCCACTTTTGTCGCTTAACGACCCTTTTTACGCCTGAGAAAGTTTGGTTCCCTTGAAATGAAACGCCCTTCTTCTTATGATTCACAATCGGACACTGATGAGAAAGTTGATACGCACAAAACCTAACCTTTTTAGGGAGTAACAAAGTCAAACAGCAACATACGTAATTCATGATACAAAGCTAAAGGCTGCACGTGTGCCCACACATTTTGTTCGTGAGCCTGACAAGTTTTTATGAATGCTTTTCCCAGTGCTGTCGAACCCTGTTCCAAAGGGTCCTGCTGAGTGAGAAATGACACTCATTAAATGAATGGGGAACAAGGCAAAGGCAGAAATGGATCAAACGAGGCCAAGTGGAACGGAATCCGAGAACATGGGAAACCTACAGACGCGATCACTTTGAAATGGCATGGGATTTTATTCTCACTCTGTACCCGAACATTGTAAAACTTCTTGGAAAAAATACGGAGTTGTTGAAACGACGACGACACAAACGTGGGCGAGAAGCTCAAAATCTTGCCCAACTAGACTGTCTTTTTGTGGTCACTAGTTCCTCTACAATAGGTCGGGTCCCTTTTTTCCTTTTTAAGAGAGGATGGTATAATTTACATGCGAATCACCGTCTATCTGTCATTTCTACCTCAATTTCGAGTGTCTTTGTCACAAAACTGGAGTGGAAATAGGCTCCTCGTCCGTGCATCAGCTCGAGCCAGACTGGACACGTCTTATGACCCTCCGACAACCCTCTTTTTCACCCCAACCCTAAAATCTCAACATTCCTTCATTTATTGATGATTAAACTCTACGACGAGGAACGTCGTTAATATATTCATGATATTTGCACAAAAACGAGGTCTAGCTCTCATTTTCTCTCTCTCTCTCTTTCTCGCCGTCTATCCATAATAAGGATAATAACAGTGCCAGACTATTAATCCCAAAAGTGCACACCACCTTTTGGAAGGGAGAGAGACCTGATCTGTCGAGGTGTGACCAGACCCCACAATGCATGACGTCGAAGCGAGTCGCATAATCCTACAACCCAACGGACAATGAGCAAAGCACTCAAACAGCCAGACATATGCACGACTCAGAGCTGGCTAGAGACCTAGAAAAGACATTCGTAAAAATTTTACAACCTCTTATTATTGCGTACTACCTCCGTGCCATGAATGGGGAGCTTCCCAGATCCTTTTAGCCAAAAAAGCACAAATTCCCAACCATCACCGCAAGGGTTGATGCAAATTTGGTTGAACGGCCAGCCTCGTAGAGTAATAGTACAGTAGAAGTAGAACACACTAGTAGATAGATAGAAATGACAGACCACGCAGGAACACCAGAGATTGGACACAAAAGGTCCTCCGAGTGTCGACATTTTTACGGCTCACTTCCGCTGTCTCTGCCGTTCACCTTTTCAATAACTCAGCACAAAAGTGACAGAGCCTTGATTATTCCCACTTAAGACTTCCTCCAGGGAATGGAAACGAGGTTGAAAAAGGCCAAATGGCAATTTCTATACATTTTTGCCGAGTCCAACGGTTGAGTTTCGATACGAGTCTAAGTCTCCAACAATTTGGGCTTCTAATCTTGAGCTATTTACTCATAAGTCATATCCAGCCAAGAGCCCTTTCAGAGATGCTAACCGGTCTGGTTGGTTGAGATAAGGTGGGATTTTATAGCAATGTCAATTTGTAACCATTGAAGTGCTAATTTCCTCCATTTGTCTCGGCGCAAAGATGATTTGACAGGTCCCTCTCTTTCTCAAAATATGGCATGGCTTTAAACCTCAGAGTTGTGAACGATCAGATGCCTTGTGGTTGTTGTTTGGCATTTGTCCGCAGAACTCACATGGAAAGTCCAAGTTATCTAAACCTGAGCATGTCTCGAGGATATTGAATTAAAATGTCAGAGAATTTCGGGGTAATCGGTATGCCTGCCAACCCCACTTAGACCCGATGACGGCATGTGCTCGTTCCATGACCAAAAAGAAACCGTAATTCAAGTTTCATGATTGAGACCTGTCTGTAACCGATTTCGGATTCAGAAGGGGGAACTAAGAGGAGACCCGCTGACCAAGAAGATGCGATGACGAGCGGACACGCTTTCACCAACAGACTTTTACGATTGTAATAAAATTTGTTATCAACCCATGCCAGTCCAGCCGCATCCACACACATGAAACATGTGAGGCTGGCATTTAAACTGATCTTTTACGTACATCATATCGTATTGTTGTTACGCACAAGAGGGAAAACGAACTACACAGTTCTTGTAGCGAGAGCACATCAGCTGGATGAAAAACGTATTCCGAAATCAAATTTATGGTGATCAAATCTGAAGGTAAAAAAAACTACGATATAGTTATACAAGGGGAATGGTCATCAAAATGATCCTACATTTAAAACCGGGGCTCACAATTCGCATTGATCCATTGATCCACAATGTTCCAATATGCAAATCCCCTGAAACTGATTGGAGAAACTCCCCTTTGAACCCGTTTTATTTCTTTGCGACCCAACGGTTACTCTTCAAACAAAGTTCGATGAAATTGCCCCTTCCTTTCGCTATTTCGAAGAGAGTTTCCTTCTACGTACAACTGAGTTGGGTACAAAGTGCGAAGAGTGGAATCAACCTCAATCAAAACCATTGACAATCCAGCTGGATTATGGAATTTCGAACGCCGAAGGGTAGAATTGAGCTCAGGGTTGTCCGCTGGAAACGATCATGTTCCATTCCCATTGGTGAGATTCCCATAAAATGATCGAAGCTTGAAGCGCATCAAAGCTTTATGTCGCTCGTATACGACATCGTAAATAGGGAACACAAAGGGCATTTCTCAGTGGAACACGAGCCACGATTTGGCCCCAAGGTAGACTTTCGCGCATCGGGCGAGCCGGTTGTCGACCAAAAGCACATATATTATCCAAGTTGCAAAGAAATCATCTTCAAAGTTCCCAAAGGTACGCAAAAATAGGGCCACATTTTGCTATTCCGCTTGGTCGAGCATTTACCACGTTTTGTGGTTAAACCTCCCAAGGGACACATTCAGATGGTTTGTACTATGATGCCTCTACAGACTAGTAAAACAAGCAGAAATCCGGTCGTATGTATTGTCCTGAAAGTAGAGTTCTGTAATTTGAACGAAGAACAGCTTCTTTTGTGAAGCTAATATCACATTTAAGCAAAAGTGAATACACCAGAAGCATAAAAACTTTATAGTGTGAGGCATAATGAGCTCATCCCAACACTGCAACAAAAATCGAGACCTATCTCTAGAATCAACCACGCGAGAATTGATTGAATGTATTGATAACATGTGACTCTTACTCCCTCAGGCCATAATTTAAACTCGCTCCTTATTTTTACAAGTGCTTATCTGATTATTTAGATTTTTATTGGATTTTTTCGCCAACATGGTTTGCTCGTTGATACCAGATTTTACAGTAACTTTAGCGTAGCCAAATCTTCCACATGGAGGAAACAGCCAATCTTCGAAACCGTGACAATAGCAGTGTCGCTTAAATACTACATCGGAAGATCACATCTGCAGTAAATTCCTTAAACTCAGACATGCTTCTCATCTCATTTTTAGGGTATTGAATTATGACTTGGATTCCATTTATGGATACAGATCTCTTAACATAAATGAGCACGGGTAACAGAAAAGGCTTGAAAAGGGGATTCATTGCTTTGCCGGTGATTCACGATTTATGGAACCCCATAACCTCAGTGGCAGAAACCTGGTTGCAAAAGATGATGAAAGTGGTGTCTGCAATGCAAATAGATTTGGCTTCAGACATTTTAAGAACAACTGTTATTATGATCACGGCTGCATTGAAAAACGCAGAAAGCACGTGGATGACGGTATGCAAGCTTTAGAGCTACTTAGAATGCAAATGGACCATATCAAGCCATGAATTCCAAGTTTGGGAGTATGACTCCATGACTTATACGTCTTGTAGTAAGCAAACGCATGCCGTGAAAAGTGAGTAATGAACATTTGGGGGCACTTTGCCGCTTTCATAAATTTGAATTATACGTTCCTATTATGCTTGGAAAACCAAAATCTAGAATCGGACACACCCTCATTTCAGGCGTATTCACTTCCAGTACTGTTCATTCTGGATACGAAGAAAAAGGACATCCTAACCCAAATTTACCCCCGAAAAAGATGGAAATGTCAAAGAAGACATTAAGTGAGCCATTCCAAAGCTTCCTTTGTCTCTAAATGCACGCATAATTTGTAAAGAGACATGAACACATTTGTTTCATGTTCAGAAAGAGTCTTTAGTGGGCTGAAATGACATTTCATGGTGAGCAGGAAAGTGCTATCCCACCGAGCAAAACAACAACGACGATAACATTTCCGTCGAAGTTTCTCGGCCCAGCTCAGCCCAAAAGATCCACGTTTCCAGAGCTCGAGGATCTTCGTTTGCCACGAACTGGCTTATCTGAATAATGATCTAGTTGTAGGCTATGTTTTGCTCCATGCTGTCAAAAATGACGCAAAACGACGGCCGAGTTTGCCTTTTGCTTCATACCGTACGAACCTCCTTACAAGCAATTTTCCAAGTTCGTCAAACCAACTGGGTTAAAAATATCAACACGAAGCCTAAGCTATCCACATTTTGCTAAGAGGTGCAACCACCCAAACCGTACGTACTCCATGAATTGAAGTGAAAAACTGCAATATGGATCACACACTCACACGGTATAATTGAAGAAACAGTGGCAGTCCGTATTTGTAGCTTTTCATTTGCAAACCACAGCATGGGTATCCCTTCAATTTGTATACAAAGTGCACGATAGCGAGGCCAGCAAATTTCTTGTGCTGTGGAATTGTGCATGTAAACTTTTGTTTTGGCGGTAAAAACCGCAAGCAAAGGCCAAGACAGAATTCCATGTACAAAATAAGGGTCGAAAAGTAAGTTCCCTTTTTGGTGACACAATAATCAGCGATTCAGTAGATTATGCCTGAATGTTGTGGCGAACTCATTAGTGGCCTAGTGGACCTTGCCAAGACATATTCAGAGGTAAGTGAACGTGTTTCGTATGTAGGAGTTGTCATGACAAAAGTAATGGTAGTTCTTGTGAGAGTGCAAAGTGAACTCAGCCAGCGGTGCAAGTTGCGGTTGAATGTCAGATGAGGAAAAACCGAGGGGAGAACAAAAGTAATGAAACACAAATTGACAGTTCAAAACAATTTCTCAATGTCAGATGGATTTATGAAGTTCAGATTTGACAGCAGGGAAAATTAGTTCGGAAAGAAACAATTTCGTTTTTGTGTCCGACTGGCAGGAAAAGATGAACTCTTGAGGATAGAGCGAGAAAAAAGGCACTGCCGAGTTAATTTCTACTCTCGATCCCCTGTATGAAAAGAACAATGTGTCAGAGGAATATCGAGAATAGGCGTTTACATTCAAATCAATTTGAATGGTAATTACTTCTTCCACTACGTACATCTGCCACTCCCAAGACAACCAACCCTATTTTCAAGAATGATGAAGTCATTCTCGACAACTTACGACATCTCGAAAAACACAAGATGTAAAACAGTCAGCAGTCACCAGAACAGAGAGATTCTTTCTTGTTTGCTTGCTCGACGTTGGATAATGATGACTTTTGAAATTGGATCTGTCCTCGATGGATGTTCGGATTTCTCCGCTGTTTTGTCTAACCTCGTGAAAGAGAGGTCGATTTCTCTCTGTAGCTTTTTGGCTTTTGGCAAGATGAAAAGATGTGCCCTAGTGAAGCGAGTCATGAAATGAGTTTGCTAATGATGTTCTGTTTTCTTCCAAGGGGAGACCCAACCCGCACATTCCCGATTTTTGTCACCGTCACCATATTAATGGCCTCAAATCTGTTTGGAAGCAACGAGGAGCACATTGCTCGACATGACACAATCATTTGTAAGTCCGCATGTGCCCAAGATGAGATTGAGACAAGGGCATACACAACAGACAAACGCCCTCAAACTGACTCCGTGAGTGAGTGAGTGAGTCAGTGAGTCAGTGAGCGAATACTAGGGTTCGAGGCCAACAACGTCTGGTCAACATGCAACGAAATGCAAACCTACTGTTCGACATGTGCACTTATCGGTTGAGGAAAAACGAAGAAAAGCCAAAATGAGAACGAATGTTTTATCAGATGGACAAGCGGTCCAAGGGTGAAACTCGCAGGATATTGTACTCACTTGCTGAAAAAAGGAAGACAGAGAGCAAGTCTGGGTGGATTGAAAAGACGTTTTGTGGGATCGGGAAGGATTGGCCTCATTTGAAAAGGAAGGTCACCGTTGTCACAAAAGGCGGGATGGATCGGACATTTTACGAATTAGGTGCCACATGACAAGCTGAGAACATTTGGAAATGGGTAGCCCGAGGGCACGAGAGTCACAAAGACAGGCTCAAAGACATGAAGAGCCTGCAAGCAAGCCAACGATGAAATCCTGGCACTCCTTAAACAAGGACTTATCTCTTTCCCATGCATGTCCGTTTGCAGTCAAGATCGTCTCCTTAGAGGAGTTTGTAATCAATCAGCCAGATTTGGCAACATTTTGGCCTTTGACAAGAAAACGAACGTTTGACTGAGACCACTGAGAAAAGACGCTCAGATTTTTGCCAGTGTGAACACAGAGAGGATTGCTCACACTCCTCCATTTCGAGTCACTGTGTGCAGTCAAGAAGATTTAAACACTTGAGGCTTTAGAGAAGCTCTGTTTAGCTCATTTGAGGGATTTTCAAAGTGGGGAATAATAAATATTTTGATTTTTGTGAAGGGGGAAATTGCTTTAGCAGAGAGCGTTGAGTGATATCTTAAAAGCTTGCCAGAGATTTGGACCATTTGAACTCACACAATAGTGAAAAGGGTGAACGCATTTCACGAGCAACAGCGATCCCCAAGTCATCAATCCTTGGCACTAAATACCACGAAAGTGGTCGGAATTTCGTCCAGAACTTGTGCTTTAGGTAGCTTTACCCACTAAATTGGTAGCTTTTAAAGCCTCCCTCAATAAATAAACTCCACCCATGCAACAAGCACTCTGCTCAGTGTACTGTATGTAGAGAAGAGACAAAAAAATGTAAAAAGCGTAAGTGCATCTCATCCTCCTCATCCATCCATCCCTTGAGTGAGAGGCTTGAGTTGGAGCCTGAACTCACTGGGAATAAATGTGTTGGTGTCAAATGGTTCAGCCTCTTCACTTGGTTATCCATTCACATCCACACACACGAAAGTACATACACAGGCTGATCAACTAAGCAACACGTCGTTTGTATGGAAAAAAGCGAACGCCCTCAGTCAAACGACAATTTATTGCTTGTTGAAATGCTTGAGGGGCGGTCCGAGAACGAGTTTTTAAGTCGATAAAATTCATTAATGTTGATTGGTTTGGGCTTGAACCTTTTTTGGGCAATAATTTATTGCCGACACTCGAAGAATCGTCCGAGTACTTTGCGCGAGCTTGTTGAAAAGTGCTCGGTTACCGAGGAAATTCCATCAAGGTGCTCAAGAGAAGAGGAGGATATTGACTTACCTAAAAGAATGCAATGAGACAGAATTGACATAAAACGAGACCAAATTATAGAAAATGGAAAAAAATACAGTTCGGTGATTTTTACCATTTATAATGCCAACAATGCCTTCAAAGACAGCATCAATGGATGCACTTCTTGAGTTAATTCAAGAAACGCAAAAAGATGGCATGTTAATGAAAATGAGAAGCATACCTCAAGTATTTTCAGATAACGTAAAGGGAATGGAAGAAGATCAGTTTTGTATCGCAAAATGATCGAAATGGAAGCATTCAGCTTGAGCTTCGTAGCCACCGACAGCAAATTTTGCGGAAATTTTGAATGATTTCGACAAAAAAAACCTTTTTGACATTTTTGGTAAAAAAACGAATGAAATCGTACATGAAAAAATATAACTCATTCATCCTCAATGTTTCGTGTACAAGCATACTCGTTCACAACTTTCTAAGGTTTTGGGGGGGCATTTTTGTCAAGAAACCGTGTATCTCCAGTCTACCACTTCCATTTGAGTTCCATACTTTAAAAAAAACAACACAATAGGTTTGGAACGCTTTTGTGGGCATCGTGCTCTTCGCACTTCTGAACCATTCAACAAAGCAAAGATGCAACATTTAAAACCACTAATGAAGTTCATAGGATTTACTTTCAATGAAAATACCATTGAAATGCGAAAATCTTCAATCAGAACCAGATTTGCCACATTTTTTTTCACGCTGACAACAAAAACATATTGAAAGGAGTCGCTACTATTTAAACTTCTGTCTTGAAGAGAATGGATATTTGGCCATAATGAAGACATAATTCTCGTTCATTTTTGCCGAGTCATTCTCAGGAGGCAATGAGTAAAATGCAATGAGGTCATTCGGGTCAACTTTTTGGGAAGCATACCACCACCGCCACCCTCATCTGATGCGTGTTCACCCCAAACTCGTTCTATGCGTCTTTTGAGAGCGTTCCAAATCCGGTCAGGAATCGCCAGCTGCTGACCCTTGGGGCTTCTTTGATCTCTGTCTAATGATGATGATAATGATTCAACAGGGAATATCAGGGTGTGGAACGAATCCTGGACACTCAACTATTTCTAATTAAGTCGTGCCTCTTACTTTCAAACTTCTTCCAGAGGGTTGCAGTGTCCAAAACCTAAGGCAGGGTTTGATCATTTAGGAAATTGGACCCTAACGTTTCAAGCCGAGTCTATTGAAATTGTAAGGGAGAATTAGGTCAGGAAAATGACATGCCCCTTGGAATTAATCGTTATTGATATCACCGTAATTACAGATGTGCTTCCAATCACGAGATGGGGAGGACGGGACTTCCAATTTGGTGGGATCTCTAATTTGTTACAGACACGAAAGACAAGGAGGATCGCACTAGCCAACAAGTCAAGATCTCCGTGAGAAAACTTCCGAAGACGACGAATCTAAATTTCAATCTCTCAAGAACTAGAAACGATTGGTAGTAGTCCAAGCCTTGGCATATAACAGATTTCAGAGCGGATAGTATATGTACGTAATTCGGCGATCTTGGTCTCATTTTTCGACAATAAAACCAACAAACATTCGCGTTCGACGCCACATCCGCAAATTATACGAACGTGGGGAGGCTAAGCATTGTGTACTGTAGTACATAGGGAGTAGTCGAGTAATTATTTCAAGAAGTGCTAGGTGATTTCTGTCTTTGTGGCTACCGTTTATGCAAATACTGAGAAAACACTTTGCTGGAAAGGGAACATTTACAACTTCCTTCATTTCGTGGTGCTATCACCGCCTCGTAATCATTCACATGGTTGCAAACGAACAACAAAAAGATAGCTTGAAATCCAATTAAAAAGTTGTTAATGACTAAAACGTTGACCGTAACAACACTTGAAAGGCAGTAAAAATGTGCAAGAACGTTTTGTTAGATGCGATGTTTCATTGAAATTAAAATGTCCCGTTTCCTAACTTAAACCACTTACCAAAGCAACTGGTTTCAAAACATTACTATCAATAAAACATTTGGAAAACTTAACTGAAAGATTCGACGAATAACGTTACTAATATTAGTTTCAGTCAAATAATAGTAGAGTCCTTTATTTTTCAAATGCTGAGACGCCTTGAAAATCACTTCTAAAAATTTATCGTCAGACATCTAAGAAACCCCTATCGTCAACATTGATGTGAGGGTTTTTTTTGGTGTCCGAAGCATGAGGAAAAAAGACAATAAAGAGTCCGTGGAACTTTTTTGGGCTCAAATTAGAAGCTAATCAAATCTTCAAGAAAAAACATTGTGCCTCTCTGTGCGTTTGGTGGCAGTACTTGAATTCGTTGGGATCTTAAGAACCCTGTCTCATTAGAGCCTTAAACTCGTAGCCATTTCCAGGCAACAACTTCAAGATGAAGTTCCCGTCAATTGCGTATGAGGAGTAGTTTGGTCGAAAAACCAGGCTTAACTTTTTACACAAAAGATAAAGATCGAAAGATCCTATTTTGATATCCAGCCAATACTCTGGTAGCCCTAGAGAAGACACGCCATTTTCCGGAGTCGGTAAGAAATATGTGAAGACAGATTAATTGGGAGGATATTTCGTTTTTGTTTGGGGTTCAAGAAACCAGATTTGGCCATCAACCAACGCAATTTTAATGAGGTCCCAGCTTCCCATTGCTATTGTGCCAACGTGGAAAATGCGAGACCGCCGAAGATTCATATAGACACTCGCAGACAGCCACTTTGGTCTTGGCCATTCCAAAGCGAACGAATGTTATTGGCATCCCATCTGCTCCACCAAGTATGTTCAAACGAGAACATTTTGTCCCGAAATCAGCGCATACTTCCAAGTTCTTCAAATTCTAGCTTTCCATATATTTGAATGTCAAAAAACATTGTTGAATTCCACATGAACGGACGCCGTCCATTGGCAAGCCAAGAAGAAGGAAGACGACAAACTTCGAGAAGAAGCGTAAAGCGAGATCTTTATCCGAGGACAAAAACAGAGCATGTTTTGTCGACAACTGAAAGCTGATCCTTCTCATTCAGATTTGGAGCTTTCGCGGCTGAGAGAGACAGAGACACTCACTCACTCATTCCATCCAACCCTAGAAGTGACTCGGCATCGAGCACATACACGTAGATGGCAAATGTCAAGGAGTGGACTTAAGAGACAATCTCAAAAAGAAATGTATGTACTAGTCTCCAACTCAATAACAAAACAAGTGGCAAAACAAGGCACTGACGATCAGCGACCTATCCGTCAAAACCAGGCCTGATTTGAGTTTATGAAAAGATGCGTTTGTAACATGTGACAAAAAGAGAGAAGGATAGCGTAAAAATGGCACCGTATTTTATATGAAAAAAGGAATGTTTATGGACTGAGACCTCTTTCATTTGATAGTGCGACGATGCTTCTTTCACGTTCTTTTTCTTTCCTTCAGAATGCAGAGTGTGATGAACTTCAAGTACGACAACGAGAAGTACTCAATGTACATAGTGGAGTGAGAGTGCTCAGATATTACATTTTCCAAAAATTTGACAGGAGACAAATGTTCCAAAATGACTTTAACACAATTCAAGCGGAAATGAGTTGGAAAAAAACATTCTGAATGAAAAGAAAAAACTTGAAAGAGTTCATCCACATCATTTACTTCTCAATCGTTGTCAAGCCTGGCAAAGGTTTTCGCCACATTAGCTACATACATACAATCAACACGTACGTAGACAAGGAGGAAGAGCAAATTGAAGCAACTTCATTTAATGACACACCTCGAACATCTCGTAAAAACCGTTCTAAAAGTGTATTTTGCTCCCAAACAGAGACAAAATTGGACAAGAGCAAAAATCATGGCTAAAATCGGCACTCATTCATTCACTTGGGAGCAAATGCACTCGAATTCGAAAGCGCACAACTGTAAATGTATGTATGTTTCAAGCAAATGCTTCGGGTTGGATTTCACCCTTCGCGAAAGTGATCGCCAATTGGAATCTTTGAAAATCCCCCATCGACTGGACTGACATTTGTCAAGAAATTCAATACACTTGAAGGTTGCGTTGTGGGCGATCATGCTTTTTCTCCTTCCCCCTTTTGACGTTTTGGGTCTGGTCCAAAGCCAAGAGGTTGATGATCCATTCGGCTCCATAGATACTAGATATCTACAGTGACAGTGGTATGGACTTGGGCAACAATCAACACATGACAATACAACTCTGCAGGGAGTAAAAAGTCTGACTGATTTCCTGTTTGTCGGCAACATCTCAATTGCATTGGCTACAAGAGTCTTGAGAAATCTCTTTGAAAAGACGATTACTTCAGCTTTTGAAGGCATTCCAAACACGTTCCTCAAGCAAGGTTACGGTTTTGTGGAATTTGAACAGCACCTCGTTCATTTGTGATTTGTGAGGAGCGAGAAACGATATCAGGGTGGCCAAAGTCAGTTCAAGTGGTATTTGGGGTCATAGCAAATGACAACGCAGATGAACGCCAAGTGAACCGTGTGACAAAATTGTGACAAGCATATCCCTTGTAGGTCGTATCCGTGCGGTCACGGAGATAGATTCGGCTTCGTTGGAGATCTCACACGAACCGATAGCTCCAAAAGAAGCGTTCAAGAGAGTGGCCAAGAATTCAATGGAACCGGAACCGCCGCGATAAAGAAGCACTAAAGTAGTGTCATTTCAATGGTGTGTTTTCTTGTTCCAATGATTTAGAGTGCTATGGCTGTTATTCAGTCGCTGTAGGATGAATTATGTGGGATTTAGTTGAACGTATAATTAAATTGCCTTCGCGGTTGCCCCTCGGAAAAAATATATTGAAAATCATTACGGGGGAATTTCCTGGCTTTTCGAAATTTGATATGGCCTGAAATGACAGTCTGAAGTAATTGTGGCCATTAATCAGCTGTCGAGGTTCATTTGGTCCTATTCTTTCCCGGCTCTCGTTGGCACTCTGACTCTATGTAGCATTGCAAGAAAATTTAATCGATCCAATCTATTTCACTTCCAACGTAACAAATGATATTTAGCTCAAGGAAGAGGAGTCCAAATTCCAATATCCGTTGAACAAATGCTCTAGAATTCTCAAATGGCGAAGACGGGCCACATAATGAACTTACTATTGGCCAGATCTTCGTGTTCGAACATCATCCCACTGGATCTATGGGTGTGGAAGAAATGATCTACTAGGACAAAGAAAACTCGAACTTTCGAAGGCAGACATCCGTTCAAGTGCAAATGGCTACGTGCCATCGTATAAAGAAACATTTTGGCCATCAAGAAAATGCTCTAATTACTACACGCATGCGCATAATAATGGTTTTATGTAGCTGGTAATAAGTGGTCATTTTCTCGGATCAAAGCCCGTGATTAAACTCGCGGAGACCAAGATTCACTGTCATTTTATTGCCGTTGAACTCTATAAAGCTCCATCGCTGACAAAGACGGGACAACTCATCAAGATCTAAAGCCATGCTTTTTATTAGGGTAATTTCAACAAAGAATTGTCTCTTTTTTTACAATATTAGGCTCAATCTTGCATCAAACGAGTGGAATCTTGGCAGTGTTTGCCGAATTTCTTTTACCCGAGGGCTTGTGGATTCAAGGTGGTCACCGGACTGGAGAGTTTTAACCGAGTTTACTTCGTCCAACCATGTTTAATGGACGATGGGTGCTGTGGCCATTTTGATATCAAAGATTAGCTCAACAACCTGCCGTGAATAAATTACCCGGTATAAACGGTACACCTTGTTCCCCCCGTGAACAGTTGGGAGTGTCAAACTAAAGAATGTCCTACAATACAAGCTCCACAGAATTTGAATATGAAGACGATGGCAAAACGCATCACATGTTGATATTAGATGGGGCCCATGGACAGACTCTCTGACATTGGAATTTTTTCTTGCAAGGTGGATCCCTTGAGGATGGATGCGATCAAATATTAGGGTTCGTCAGTTGGTAATTTCATTAGGAACTCTGCCAGATTTATGCAAAGGAGTCTTCATAATTGGTCATTTGGAGCCACATATCCCTGGCAGGCATGGTAAATGGTTTTAATCCAACCAGAACTCTGCCAGTCTGAAAACCAAGATGTGTTCAAGTGAAATGATAAAAAAGAACTTTTTGAGCTCTCCTTTTGGTTGCATGAATGACATTTTACCAAAGCCAGTAATTCTCTGCCGAACAATGGAGCTCCAGGGTTCAACCTCAACCACAATTTGGCTATTCCCAAGGAGAAGAAATCATTACACAACACAGCGACGGCCAAAAAGATCTTAACAACCATTTTTGACTAATTAAGTGTCTCCTTTCCATGCACGGACGAGTGAAAAATATCGCCTCAGCCACTGTCAAAAATAATCGGTGGCATTCTATGCTCACAAATCATTTGTTTTGAACGTGCAAAAACGGAATCGATCATCCGCCTTCAGACTATTTATGTTTCCGTAATTGAAATTGATGACACTTCGAAGCTAACGTAACACAAAGAGAAATATAACTCAGTGTCATGTTTATGGATATCCAATTGCCGTGGTGGTGTCAAGAACAAAGCGAGAGACAGTCCGAAAAAGAGCGTGTAAGAAAAGTCCCAAATGACTATACTTAGGTGATTTTAACGAGCCTCAGATCTCATAATTGTAGAACCAATTCAATGCATTATTGCCGTCAAACAATTAAGTTCCCTAGCGTCCATTTCGTGCGCCTCGACAATCCATCCCACCTCTACCTGTAGCCTACGTACCTAATGCGTAAGTGTACGTATGTATGTAAGCCATGAATGTTTTACTAGCTACATCTGACTTGTGAAGATATGTGGTATAAAGCTACGAGTTGCAATTGGACCGGGGTGGAATTACTTTTGCGCGGACATCGCCAATAGAAAATGACAGGTTACATGACGAACAAAAGACTTTTCCACGGCTGGACCGAGGTGCCAAAAAGGGGGTAAACGCAAATTACATACTCGGATTGGTAGGGCCATTCATGTATCTGTCGTTCCTATTGAGTATGGATTTTTTTTCAATCAGTACTTGACAAGGTATGTATGATACTGATGAGAGGTTTCATTTAATTAACTTCGGAACAATAGCAGGTGTCACGACCAGTTTGCCATGCTTTGACAGAGAGAACCAGAACATATTGGAGAAAATATGTCATAATGAGAGACAGATAGTAATGTTTATCTATAAATTAGATACCCCCTTATTCAGTCAATTCCACATACCCTCATAATCAAAGCGGCCGAGGAAGAGAAATGTGTGTCTCATCTAAATTAAAAATTTATAACAAATATCTCCTGATCCAAAAATAATTTTCTAGGCTCAATTTCAGACCAATGCAAAAAGAAGTTCCGGACGCTTTTGTGAGGTATTACAGAGCATGCTTCGCAAATTTCTTTTAAACTAATGTAGGGTCTAGCCCTTTAAGGTAGTTGACCTGGGCTAAAAACGCTTTTGTTCCGAGCAAATTGGAGGAAAATTACATATGTTCTGTAATTGATGTCTTCTGGCTCGAATTTATGGTACAACAGAGGAGATATGTAGGTTACTAACTAATAACTGGCCGAGTCGGACCTGGTTTTGAGTTGATGTGGCCGGTAGCTGCTTGGCTTTAGGGTTTCAAATGTCCCTTCACCATATGATTATTTAGTTTCAAAAACATTGCTCTATTGTTCGCTCATCACGGAAACACTCCTAGAAATGTTTGAGTTCGTCCAGGAGTTTTTGGGTTTGCCCCATGACAAAGCGCCGATTCCCGGGAGGGATTTGCATATAATTCCTAATCTGACCGAAGCATCAAGCTCTTAATGAGTGTCTATCACACTCATTCACACACAAACCCAGCCTGAAAAGCCTCATCAAAAATGCATTCCACCGTGGCCACTAATCATATATCTTGTCAGATAAAACTGTGGCTTTTGCAGCATCTCTTTTTCTCCATAACCAAGAAACTGGCTTTTCATTGCCCTCCTTGGGGATGGGCAAGCCACCCTTAAAGCTCTTTTTTTCTTTTGCCCAATATGACATTTAATGCCTCTTGACGAGGTCGCTATGCATACTTAGGCTTTGTTCCCCCACCCCATGAGTGGGCACTAAAAGCCTCATACTGGGGAATGAAAAGATTTGCAAAGCAACATGACGGAAGCCGATTCGAAAAAGAGTCTCTGGCTCAATGAGCGGATTCCTTTCGAGCGTGAAACTGAACCCAATTTCCCTCAACACGGGCTTGATGGATGAGCCAGAGTCTCCCAGTGAGCACCAAGATAAAGAAGCGACAAGCGGAGGTCATTTTTTCGCCTATATCCTTCCCGAAGAACCACTCTTTTTAGTCGAAGGAGTAACCTAAGGAAATTGAGCGGGCCCTATTAGCCACATTGCGGTTAGAAATTGATCGCGGGACATGGTACTGCGTGTGTGTACAGAGATCGAGTGGATGGTGGCCGTCGACCAGGTGCTCTTCGGCTCTAAAAATAGATTGATCTGGCGATCTCACGATCTACCTTCTGATACTAGGATGATGCATGCACCCGAATTTAATTGATCTTTTGACCCAAGGTGCCGGCTGAAGGGTCTAAAAAAGCCAGTCTGGATAATAACTAGGATCGGATCCAGACGCCTTCCGCTCGCTACTTGTGCTCATCAAACACAATGCATTCGGCTTTTTTGCCACGTCGAAAGAGTTCATTTTGAATACTAGTAAGTTGGCTTTTTAATGAACAGCCAATGATATTGGGACTATCAACATCTAAATCTACTAAAATAGAGAAAACCATGATTATCACATAAACAAGCATGAGCATTGAAATTTCCAATTTGCAGTAGCCATTTAAAAAATTATCAAAGGTTTAGAACTTAAATTCAACTTGAAATGTGCATGATGAAAAACAATGGGCCAGTATCCATTCCTTTTCAATTTTCTTTTTAACTTCAAATAGTTTTCAGGATGTTCAACAGAAAGGTTATGAGGAACTCTTTCTACCGTATTAAGATGTGATCTGGCGATGCCCATCCAATCAAGATTTTATCGTCGTGATTATTTTCTGCCCCATCATGGCTAACTCTTAAAGAAAGGGGTATGATATTAATTGAAATATGCCGCCAAATTAACTGGCCTATGAGTTTCTCTTGAATCTGTCGTGTCATGACAGTGCCAACGAACTGATGCCACGTTTCAAGGACGTAGAAACATTAATATAGGCCCTGCAAAATCATATTATTTTGCTGTGGAGCAGAAATCACAAAGGTTTTAAAGCGCAGGGTCAGCTTATGGTTATCTTCAGCTGACCTTACTCCTCGAAACGTCTGGAATTTCTGCTCCACAACAAAATGAAATTATTTTCCGGGGCCTAAATTGATATGAATAAAGGGTTGAATTAACTCAAAACCAAAATAAGAAGAAGATGAAGAATTAAAGACGATGTTTTTAGAGGGGACTCGAATTTGAAACTAAAAGCACTAAAAAGCTCTTAAATGAAGGAAAAAGTAATGGGTCGTTGTATCATCATGGACCATTCGAATAGCATCGTTTTCGTCACACAGGAAACAAGTTAGAGTCGCAATGAAGATAATTGTTTGAATGAGCTTGATATGTATGAATTAATGAAAATTTGAGATAATTGTGACAAAAGTCTGCAACTGTTTTTTCGGCCATTATAGATACTTCTGTCCTCAAACATGTTTTTTTCACTAAATTTGGAGTATAGGAGTGCTAGAGATGCTTGAAGTCCCCGTGTCTATGTTTTAATTGGATCTCAATCTCCCAGTTGGGCCAATTTTCTGTCTGTGCACTCAATGAGTTTCTGGCAGCGGGCAAATTCTGTCAACATAGATCTTGCTCAACCAGAAATCGGCTTTTGGAACAAATTCCGCCCGAGCCGTATTTTCACTCCTAAACACCATTGATCTATTCTTACTTTTGCCTTGAGCTTGCTTTGCAATTTGCTATGAAGTAGCCCTAAATAAGAACCAAAAGCAAACGTGAAGTATCTCCCTTGTCAAATAGCGAGTTCGGAACAAAAAATACGCAGAGTTGTGGAAATATGCACGTAGCTTGATTCTCCAGAGAGGCCTTACTGGATTGAAAGGGAAAACTTTTGGCAACTCTGGCATCCAGTTGTTCGATCCCCTTCACTGAGATTTACTTTATTATCTCGTCGCCTTTTGGCTTGGATGTGATCCAGAACAAAGGAGAACTTCGGAGATTGTGCAAAGGGGAATTTACGCACGGTTCCACGATATGTGATGGAACAGCGTGAAAGTTCGGACTTATCATTGTGAGGGGAGAGAAAGGCAGCCAAAGAAGGGAAAGAAGAGGATTTATTGGCAATCCCAACTTTCTCTCTTTCTTTCTCTTCATGCATACTAAGCAAAAATGGCATTGTGATAGGGACAAGTTGGCACTTTTGTACAGATAAGGGCTCCCAATAAGATTGATGACCCACCAAGAAGAGGACTAATGAATGGTACATGATCTACATTCGAGCATCTCTTGAAAACAAAGGAATCACATGAGCGGACGAAGAAGTAAGGCTTAAATGGATACTCAATACGACATCACTTCCTACTGAAGGGCTAAACCCAAAAATGACATTTCCTTGTATCATTAGTTCGCATTATCATTTTGACAGTTTCTTGCCTCTTTTTTAACTTGAAAACGGGAAAACAATCAAGCACAATAAAATACACTAGATGGCGCATTTGACCTTACTCTGCTCTAGCTTTGACGTTGACCCACTTCGTGAGGAGGACAGACTTTTGAGGTGGAATGTAAAGAAGGTGGAATGAAGTCTTGAGTATTATACATGTCTCAAACTTAAGGCTTAACCAGACAAAGTGGAGTCTCTTAAAAATGTTAAAAAGGTTTTTCAAGTTACAATTAGCGTGGCAACAAATAGCGTTTAGTTTTATGAAAATGATCCTTATTAGAGCTTTCTTTGCCCAAAGGTAGAGGGCTAACAGAGAAATGACACTCCGAAAATATTCGCGAGTCACCAACCTGCACTGTGTGTGTGATGGGATTTGACGTTGAACATGCTACGTTACGTGATTCACAACCCAAACTTGCGTTTTTAGGGAGTCGGTGGCAAAATTGCTCATTCAACTGCTTTGGTCGAACAAGAGCAATGTATGATGAATCAAGTCACTTGATGCCCTTGCTGCCGGATCAATGAGGTGTTTTCAAACAAATATCCACGGACTATACTGGAGTGACATTTCTCTGTTAGCGCTCTACCCAAAGGTATCCGTTTTTAAGAAAGCAGTGTGTACTGGCGAAAAATTCAATGCCAAGACATTGTAAGATTCAAATTCGTCTTTATCAAGTGTTCCTATGATATCCTATTAGAGTTGCTTCGTCAAAATCTTAATCCTGGGCATAATCTGAAAGAATGGATCTTTCATCCTTTTCACGGATCGGATTTACGAGGGCTTTTTCTTGTTCGGTTTTTGTTCTTCTTCTTTGTGAATTTTATTACAATTTGTTCCAAAGGTTTCCTGATTTCGGGTCAAAAATACCTCTAAAATGACAGCGATTGTTAAAAATTAAAATCATTGTTGCTTGTTCAATCGCTTTCGGCACCCATTTGAAAGGCTAAAAGCACACGAAAAATTCGTAAAACATTCTTTAATTCTTTTTTTACCATCAAAATGTGACATGAAAGTTTTGGTGTCTTATAATATTTTCCGTTTCTAGTTACACATACAAGTGAACGCTGCGTCATCAAAATAAGTTGATCGGTTTCCTCATCTGATTTTTTGACCATCTCGTAAAATCCAGAACTTTCCTGTTATTCTGCGATACGTCTAACAATGGATAAATATATATAAAGACGTTTTTTCGTTTAATCAAACGGGTTAAAGCACGTATCACTAGAAGATAGTGATCCGTGATTAAAGTAACCCTGATTATTGACAAGAAACAAGAAGAAGCAATATGATATTTACTTTATCAATAATAATAATTATAATGTTTTATTGCGACTTTTGGTCATGTCAACGCGTATAAAAGGGAAGCAAAAAATAAAATAAAAGGAATAAATGTAAACTCCTACACATAGCAATGAAAAAGACAGGTCGGATGGATGAAAACGTTAAAAATAGTTTCGTAAAATCGTGATATCACAGTGAGTTGACTAGAAACGATTCTAGTTTCTTAATGTAAACTGTGTTCCAACATTATGTACAAAAATGAAAATTGCATCGAAAAAATGGGGAGCTTGTTAGTAGTGATGATCGTCATAAAAGTGAAGATTGTGGAGACTTTTGAGCCAAGTCTAAGCTTTTACTTATTGATTTATTGAGGGCAAAGTTAAAGCCCTGAACACTTTTTTATAAGCCTTCAGCCTCAATATTTTCATAAAGTTTCTCTAATTCAAATTTACCATTGGCGACCCCGTCAAGTACAAAAAAGCGTTATTTTCCTTAGCCGTAGTCGTATAACGTTCCTTGCCTTCATAGTTAAACAGAATAATTGAAACATTACAGATTCAGCGCGTGCATGAACTTTTTTATGAACATTTTTTTTCTTAGTTAAATAAAGATACGAGTATGTCACGACTTCATGTTACAGTGTCTGCTATGCTCCATTTGTTCATTAAAAAAATAATGAGTTTGAGTTAAGCCATTTTCAATTCAAAGTCTTTAACTTTGACAATTCTAAAGCTTGTGAAAAAGTGGGAAAATACACAGAATGCTTAGGTTGGTCTTTAAATTAAATTGAGATCGTACGCACGTTACATCTCTGTCTCATTTATCATCTTCAAAAACTAATATACTTAAATATCACTGTTTTCGATCTTAAGGCTTATTGAATGTTTTTGTCCAAAAGAGCTCACATTAAAAACCTTTAGCCATGTACATTGACACATCATATGACCACTTGATTAGATGAGTTAATTTCTGAAGAAGTGCCAAGATTTCTTAAATTACTATCTTCGAGGAGAATCCTTGTTGGTGAATTATTTCCATCCCTAAGATAAATTCTATGCTGCATCAAAAATGAGCCTTTTGTAGATAGCTTGCAAACATAAAAGTTTTTTAAGGATTTGCTTATTCAATCAAGTCACTACTCTCTTCCAGCATCAGACCAAGCATATAGTGGGACGTCAAATTAGTTATCTCTCCCATTTTGCCAATTCCTACGTTTATTGTGTCGAGGTTCTTTGTTACCTTGTTCTCGTTGACAGATTCCATCAGGTCAAGTAGAGGGCACTTCCAATCAAAGACTGTTTAACACACAAGGCCTTATTTTTTGCCGGGATTTACTGAAGCCTTTGGGACACACGAGTGTTAAGGAAGACACGAATTTTAACTAAGACACTAATTCAAAACATTTACAATTCAAACAGAGACTGTCTGGGTTTATCTGTTCATAGGTCGGTGGGTAGGGGAAGGTAGCCAAGGTAGTTGGGAGGTGTTTCTCAATGTAAGAGATGGCACACAGGGGCTTCAGAAAGAAAAACAGCTGAGATGGATCAGAGTTTGGCCGAGCCAGGTTGGCTTTTGTCATTACTGTGTCTGCTTCGGAGGAAAACTCACAAAACTGTTTACAATTTGCTGTAGCAAAAGAACAGACGAGTGGCGAGATCCCATTCAAGTTTAAAGGTTTTTTCCCTAACTCAAAGCGTGTTTATTGCATCATAAGTGCATGGACTGAAA
The DNA here is from genome assembly GCA_010645155.1 of Tigriopus japonicus. Lineage (NCBI taxonomy): Eukaryota > Metazoa > Arthropoda > Copepoda > Harpacticoida > Harpacticidae > Tigriopus > Tigriopus japonicus. The sequence goes on from CM021317.1 coordinate 13,196,665, forward strand.
GATTCATCGTATTTTTCATAACGAGATTAGGGTTGGATGATGGCAGGTTTCTCTTTGAATGAGAGGAGTTGTTGTGTGATTGATGTGTAATTTCAACTTTGAACTCTAATGAAAGGAAGACGGTCGTTGTTAGAAAAAGGCGGCTAAAAACCTGATAAGTTTTTCATGAAGAGATTATAAACCCTACCTTGATACCTTAAAGGTTAAGGTGAGTACATCTCATCTTCAGAACGTTTCTACAGAAAAAATAATTGTTTCCAGAAGTTGTAGAGGGCATACTTGTACACTGAGCACTATTTGGATTCGGAATATAGCGCCATCTAGGAACATACTGTACAACTTAGAGTCTCGCAAGTTGTTTTCCTTTATTGAAGATAACTCAAAAATACTAGTGATGCATGTAAAAGTGGCATCCACGTCTAGCAACTCTCTTGGTATACATCATAATGTGTTGTTTTGATTAGGAATGGTCCATAAGTCCCTTGTAGTTGACGAATCGAAAACTTCTTTCCAGGGGCCACATTGAAAAGTCCCATTTGTACGGGCATCTCAGAATTAAAGATGGACTCATCGGACATGGTCCATTGTTGGGCAAAAGTCAGGCTTCTCAGTTCAGTGGCCTTTTCAAAAGCTTTCGCAAATTCAAAGGCCATATCCTCAGTACTGCGCATATGAAGAAGAAAGGTCACCGGATTAGCATAAACAGCGGGACTTTTGAGGGTAATGGAAAATGTGCTCAGGCAAGCATGCATGCTTATTAATTGGTACTGAAAGCTCTTTGAAGAAGTTAGTAGGTAATATATGTTTTGAGGGTCGAAAAGAGAGCTTCTGTGCCACAGAATTGGAACTTGTTTTGATGCCTGTTTGAGCTTTTACTTTCAATCCCAATCACAGCAACAAGACAACAGCGGCTTTCACTAACTCCTGGATCTTGGTCCTTATTAGTTCTTCCACACACTTTTCATGGTAAAGGCGTAAGGTTTCAAGGAGCAGGGAAGCAAAAACACTTACACTTTTTTGTTCTTTTTTTAAGTATTCAACTCAACCCACGACCCATGTGATATGGAACATGGTTTCCTTTTAAATGGTCTCATTTTGAAACATTTGATCTCTTCTTGTACGAAATGTCCTTCCTAACCAGAATAAATGAGGGTCACAAGAAGAGTCCGAGGAAAGTATTCTTAAATGAAAAATGGTTTGTGTAAAGTATTTTGACAATATTGTGGGTGATTTCAAATAATTTGGCAATTTTGAGGCGATTTTAAATATTCTGGTAATTTGTGAGCTTTTTTACATATTTTGGCAATTTCTGGACAGTTTTACAATTTTGAAAATTCCGGCAGAACTTGAACCCTGAAGCCAGTAGTAAAAAGAAAAGTTTAACATACTTTTACGTTCAAAACGGCCCTCTTGGTCAAAAGAATAAAAACATTGGAAATTTTAAAGTACCCTGAAAGGTGGACAACGCAAAAAAGGCGATGGGTAGTCGTTGATCGCAGGGAAAGCATAAGGATGAGAACTCGTCATTTCCATATGCAATGGTGTGGCAAAAATGGAGAGAACCAGACAATTTACAAACAATGATGTGACAAATTAAGTGTCCCTGCCGGGAAAAACGCTTTAGTCAAGTGCCTATCTTGAATATTTTTAAAATATTTTGGCATTTCTTCAGAAAATAATATTTAGATATTTCCGAAAAATCTTTAAACTTTAGCTCCGGACTCCAGTCATAAGCAAAGTTTTGGAGAAAAAGCTATTCAAATGTCTCGAAACCAGTTTTTTTTGCCAATTTCAATCAATTGTGATTGTTTTCAAGATACAGTGTTTTGACGAAAGGGAAACAAGCCAAAAGTCATCATAACTCTAAATTGAGAATTCGAAAAGCTAAAATTCATTTTTATGGTCAAAATGAAAAAGCTCTTCCTTACTTTCATTTTAATGCATCTACCATAAAAATTCCTTCCCAAGACGAATTTTCTGTGTTTTCATGTTAAATATTTAGGAATTTGTCAATAAATGATCGCCTTTATGGTGTCCTTTTAATTACCCTTAACACTTATGATGAACGAAAAAGCTTTTAACCGAAACTGAAAGTCTAAACCGAGTAAGAACTAAGGCGATTCCAAAAGCCTTTAGATAAAATCATAAATAGAACAAAATTTACTCAAAGTTTATATTCAAGTATGGAATATATTGTTGCTTGCCGTGTTCTTTTGGGCATTAACTATCCGATTTTTTCACCCAAACACCATATCTTAAGATATCGGGTCGAACGTTAACGCACATAAGATTTTATTTTACAGTACACCAAAAGCCAGATTAACGGGCTTTAAATGTATACTCGCAACAACGGCTCTGTTCGAAGCGCAGCAGCTAGTGCGAGTATATACTCAACAAAAATAAATCTGAATCGAGTTTGGTATACCCTAAAACAAGTGTTATATGTGTTATATTGTGATTTTAGCTTCGAAGCTTTACTTTCAGTCCAAAAAAAGAAGACCATGTCAAGCCACACGTTAACGCAGATAAGATTTATTTCGGAGTGTACCATAGAGTCGCATACAAGCATTTAAGATTTATTTTAGAATATAGCAGAATCAAATCAAATTACTGATCTGTGAGTTTATAATTACGATAAGTGCTGTGTTTAAAACGCAGCAACTGGGCGAAAATATATCCCCAATGAACAGCAATCTGTTTTGATTTTGTCATACTCTTAAATAAGTCTTATCTGCGTTAACATGCGACCTTTTAGGTTGGTTATTGAATAGTTTGGAAGTATAGTAGAAGGATAGGTGAAGCATAGTAATACGGAGTAGAAAAAAACATGTTCAATCAAGTTTTGCTACATGCACCAAGCACATATTCGAGTATGGTTATTTCTACTCCGTCTTACTATGCTTCACCAATGCTTGTAATATACTGCCAGATTTGTGTCAATTACTTCTAAAATGTAGTCAATTACACTTACATTGGTCTCAAAAGTAATTAAATACAATTAAGATTTCTTTATTTTCAAATGTTGCAATTACTTTTCAAAAGTACTTGAATTATATTCAATTACATTTCAAATACATTTTTTGCAATACAAGCTTGAACTCCTTTCTTTCCAAGTGCAAAATGGGCAAAGAGCATAACAAACCTGTGAGCTTTTTATGAATCAATTTACCCACCGAAAAATATTGGAAAGATGGTGGGAAATCTGCGAAATTTCTAATTCCATAACTTCTTAAGTAGGTAAAAATGTAATTGTAATTTGTAATTAAAAAATGTTAATTACATGGGCTCAAATGTAATCAATTACAACTACAATTACTTTGATCTCAAATGTATCTAATTACAATTTCTTGGAAATGTAATTCATTTACGTAATGGGTAATTTCAATTATTTCTGTATACTGCCAAACTACCTCAACAGCATTAAGCCAGCTTAATGTTCGTCGAGTTTATCCTATTGATAGGTTTTGGATTGGCAGTGTTGCCAATTTTGACTCGAAGTTTAATTGCTATTCAAAAGGACAGGCCGTTTGAAACTTTTTGACTGAAGACCTAAACAAGGACAAATATTGCAAAACTCGAACTAAATCGAGCTCGAGTTTCATCAGTAGTTGTAATAATGAACTTCGCGTTTGCAGTGCAACCGTATTTTACAGAGAGACCTCTTGCCTTTTGAGAAGTTTAGAGGTTGTAAGCTTTTTGACCGTTAAGGACCAAGACGGCAAAACTGCGGCAAAAATCGAACTTGGAAGTCCATCAGTAGTACATACTGACCCCAGTTGCTGCGTTTCAAACACAGCTGCTTAAGCGAATATATACTTGAGGTCCGTTAATCTGACTTGATTTTGGTGTACTCGAAGGCTAACAACCCTTTTGGCCTATTCTTTTGGTGTTCGTCAACTTGCGACCCACGTCAAGAATTTCCGTCTCCTCTTTGTTATCGTGTTACAAGGAATACTTGCACGATGTACTTTTTAACCATGAAGGTGAGCTTAAGTTTTTTTGCGAAATTTTTTTACCTTTTATGAAATTGTTCTCATGAAACAATTCAAGCCTAAATTTTGCTACAAATTAATAACTTGGTAAATTAGAACACCGACTTTTCTTATGATATTGAAATGTTTCCGTTTTGCCGTACAACCTCATAAGACTTTAGGCCTTTATCATCTGCAGTACTCAGAAAGCCTCTGTTGTCTGGATCGGAGATGATGATTCTATGGCTCTCGAGCTCACCTCTCCACGTAACAAGAGTCATCGACCCCACGGCTACACATAACGTTGAAGACCCACCTAGAATAGTAAGGTTTGAACGTGTGCTGGACACTCGTTCCTTTGTTCAAAGTAACCGCAAATGAGGCGTTTCTACGGCAATCTGAGACGGCCACGATGCGATACTGATCCGATGGCGTGGGGGCCACAATTCGCCAATGAAACCAACTCGGCTCACCACAATTATTACAAGCCTTCATGTAACCTTGTCGGTCCGAAAAATATTTCTAGTAAATAAAGATTTGACCTCGGTATTATTGTTGTACTCGAGGCAATCCAACAACATTTGTAAATCATTTTCAACATTGTGAAGGTTGAAGTTTGATATGTTTGATTTGAAAATGAGCAAACTTGTTACAAGGCCAATGTTGATCCAAAAATCCAGTTTTGGTTGGTTTAGAGTAGTTTAGTATCAAAAAACTTGCAGGTTCAAAAATTGGCCTCACATCAAGCGCATTCAATCAGAAAGAGCATTTCTTTAAGAACAGTGTTTCTATTCTTAAAGTTACAAGGCTATGAATATCTACCTTCATGCCGGTTTGGTGAATGATATGGCACTTCATTAGCGAGTTGCAGTCCGTACATTCGATTTTATGCATCATGTTCCCTGAAACCTTCAAGCCAAAGGCCATTTAGAGAACAAGGAGTTGTTTTAGAAATTATTGTTGGTTCTAAATTATTCATCGTTAGCGAGCGAAATCGCATGACCGCTCTGATTTACCTCGGGATTCAGGGACCACTGCAGGACAACTTCGGGCTCTTGATATCTGGTTGTAACTGCCAGGTAGTAAAATCGCCAGTCTTTGTGCCTGGACTCGAGGCACGCCCATCCTCCACCGCATTCTCTCACGTAAAAAGGCAGAGCATTAGTGGATTCATAGATCGTTCTCTCGTACACCTTGTGAATAGCGGCCTTGTAAGCGTTGGTGTTCATATCGTTGGCACTGTCTGAAAACGTAGGAACGATAATGAATTCAGCCTTCTCAACCAAGACCAATAGTGAATGATTCATGAGAACTTACAAAACTCTTTCTCCGTGTAGTGATAGCTGGGACCGTGTTGCCGTAGCTTGTTGTAAGGATACATCCAATAGCCTTTGTAGTAAAGGTATTCAAACCTAACCACGCGGTCGTAGAGGTCCCGGGTGCAATCACGAAAAATATCGGCTCCAAGGGCACTTCCAATGAAAAGAAGGAGTAGGGACCCAAAAGGTCCGAATAACAGGATTTTTCTCTCCATGGTGTTACGTCAGTCGAAAATAAGCTTGTCTGTCAGTCATTCACTTGATGATGTGAACTGTAGTAAGGAATGTGTTATACTGCTCAGATCATTCATTGTCCAAGCGCTCAAATATTTTGAAGGACATAAGGCCCTGGAGAGGAGGGATACTGCATTTAAAGTCCCTCTCGTTTGCCCCTAAGGGAAACTGGCCTGCCTTCGAGGCATCACACACGCATCCTCGAGAACTGGTGATGTATTGTTCAACGATTGAGAGGAAGAACGAGTTTTTGTCCCTTAACGAGTTTCCTGCCCGTTTTCAAAATAAATGGAGGACAATTTCCTGACTCCGTACTGTGAATTGCGTAAGGGGTCTTTTTTAGCAACCACTTCAATCTAGCATATTCTTTGTTGTACGTAAAATAACTTCTGCATTAATACATTCAACAATCATCGCAAAGCAGTCCTCAATCAGCTTGCAACTCAACAATAATTTCTTCGATGACGGTGATGTTGTTCTTAATTTTTTTAACCAGTAAGATAACAGCTGTTGTTTTCTAACCCTTTGTTTTAGCTCTCCAACGGGTCCTCTTGCATTGTTGGGTTTTGTTTTATGCGATGGAAGCAAGGGTGTTTCTTCTGGAACGCTCCACCACATCGTACTTTGAGAGGGAGTGAGCGTCATCCAGAGATCAAGCGTCGTCATTTCTCAATGAGCTAATCAATTTTAATACAATCAAGTGCTATTTTTTTCTTCATCTACTCTTTTTTTTATCTTTTTAGGGCAACATTGGGCTTATGGGCTTTTTTAGGGCTTTCCAAAACTTTCGATACTAACTGGTTGGTAGATTTATATGAAGTGCATTCTATACTTTCTGACCAGTTTGTGATTGTCAGACTTTCAACTGCACTCGGAACAAAAAAGAAGTTGTTATGTACGGTTAGAGACGCTATATACGTTACGTTTAGTTTAAAATGACGCTTGTTAAGTGTAGCTATTTCTGGACTCATTTGAATTGGCTTGGCGAGACAAATTTGCAAATATCTGACATTCAAATTTAAAGTCGTTTGTCCAAAACTTCATTTTCCACTTGTATTTATTTCTTCGCATATTTTGTATTTCTCTCTGGTTCAAGAGTTAACTTGGTGTTAATAAAATAATGGTTGAAATGAATCAGTAACATTCAGGGCATTTGTATCGAAAGAAACATGCACTGGCAGTACAATGAAATCTTGATTTAACGATATTGTTCGTCAACCCAAAATATATCGTTAAATCGGAGATCGTTAAATCGAGATTTCACTGTACTATAGTGCAGTACATTTTTTGCACTGATTGACTAAAGATTTTAGGGATAGGTCTAGCCGAGATTTTTCGGTTCCGGGTCAGGGTCGCTTTGCGATTTTTCAGATTGGATCGGTTCGGTTCGGCACTGAAATTAAAATTTTGGATCTGGATCGGATCAGATCGGTCATCAATTTTCACCATGTTAACCAATTAACACCGTGGTAAGAACAATGGCTTTATTGGAGCTTTCGTGCTTCCTCCCATATTACTGATCTAATACTAAGTCATAAACCCTCACAATAAAACATCGTACAAAAACTAATCACGTGCTGTTATTCTTGCTTTTTTCCGGAATCAGAGCACAGATCACAGATGTGATCTGAAGAAGGCTGTCCGCATGTTAGGATATTGCTGATCCAACAAGCATTAATTATAACCTCACCCTCGGGAATGACTGCAGGTTTGCCCATTCAAGTTGTTAAAGTCGTGACGGAAGACTCGGTATGCCCAGGATTCTAACTACGAACCCTGAAGTGTTGTGGAGAGTTGGCGAACGCTCAAACCCTACGCAACCACTGCAATCCTGCACTTACTACATAAAATGCCAGAGCTAATGCAAGTCTAAAATAAGTTCAACTTCAAAGAACTTTGTATGTTTCGTGATATTTTAAGACAAAATTAGGACAACGACCGTGGATCTCAATAGCTTAAGAAGAGTAATTTGGTAGCAAAAAGTGTTGCACCTTCCTTGAACAAAATTTGTACCTGATGGAGAAAGAACAAGTGTTGACGTTGAACACAAACTCTCTCTCAAAGTCCCAGAAAGTCGTCTTTTGGTCTACTTCCTGAAAGCTTTCTGTGCTCGTGCGCGCTTTCCGTAAATGAGTTGACGTTTCGTAGATCGAGGGCGAGTTGTTAAACCGTTTGGTTCGGACAAAATTGAATGGGTTCAACCTTCAAGCATGCTTTCCTCATATTGACTATGGTGTATCTTGGCCTTCAATTGCAGCCTTGGCCTTGGTATTCTCACGAATAACGAATGCGAGTCTCGATTCGATGTGTGTACGTGTAAGAGTCTTGACCAATTGCGTTGGGTCTGTCACCGTTTAACAAAATGGCGTGAGCAAGAAAAAGTTATGGAATCGCAATTGTCTTTCAAAGTGCTGATATTGGGACCAAAGCGAGTGGGAAAATCTTCTTTGGTTAGAAAATATGTGCATGATGAGTTTGACACGATCTATGAGCCAACGATCGGTGTGGATTTTTCTTCAAAAATTGTAAGTGTACTTGAAAATTAACTCCTAAAAATTGATATACAGTCGAATCTCATTTTAAGATCCTATTTTGTCAGCGGCAAAATGTTGCTTATATCGAGATTTTTTTTCTTACATCGAGACGCAAGAAAATTGGCTCAAGAAACGATAAAAAATACAAGGAAACTACCAGAGGAGTTTACCTCACCTTTAAATAACCTTACAAGCTTACCTTTATTAATACAAAATCCGACAATGACTCAAAAATTTAGCCTTTATAAAATAGTTATTAAAACACACAAATTTACATTACAAGTGCATGCATTTATATCTCTATTACAAAGCTTAAGAACTTGTTTCAATCTCAATTTGACAGAAAAAATGAAAGACGAAAGTACAATTTTGTCATCATGATTGGTTAATTATTTAACCAGGGACAAACATCTTTTTGAAAAAAAATTGAGCCTTCTACGCTGTCATATTGACGCAGTTTTTTTGCTATTTTTTTGGAATATCTCAACTGCAAATCTTCTATTCTCAGTTTGACCTTAAATTACTTCAAATTTGAGAGACTTTATTGGGTTCACACTTCCTTGGATTGCTTATTTTCCACTAGGTTTTGCTTAGGCAGACACACAATTTTCTTCACTCTCAAGCATTGCAAATTTGTTGGCAAAATGAGCTTATATTATTTTTTAAATTGTCGACAAATTATTTTTTTTAACTGAATGTCATTAAAATAGTTATTGTTGAGTGGCAT